>JARBWK010000011.1:11281154-11346465 GCA_030556195.1 Anolis apletophallus
GGGATGAGTCCTTCCTGAATCTTCGTTCGCGAAGTAATGCCGAGAGAGAGATTAATAATAATAATAATGTATTATTATTATTATTTGAAACACAAGATTAGTACACAGCAAACAAGATCACTATTTATATTATTATAATTGTCTCTCTCGGCATTACTTCGTGAATGAAGATTCTTAGGAAGGACTCGCCCCACGCTTTTTACAAGCACATTGATGACTAAAAAGGCCAATCTGAGATAGGCAAGTTTGGTTGCAGAAAGCACAGCAGAAAGTCTCCTTGGGTGATGTTGTTTCCAAGTTGCGGTTCTTTCTGCATTGTGTTTCTCTCCGAGATTCATTCGGCGTGTCTTCTCGAAAGAGGCCGCAGCATTGTGGATAGTGCGTCTCCATGCCTCCCGATGTGAGGCCAGGGTGGACCATTGTTGGTGGTCAATCTGGCCGAGCCTGAGATGTTGTTTCAGGGAGTCCTTATATCTCTCTTGCGCTGACCCGTGGTGAGTTCACCGTGGAGTAGTATCTTTGGGAGGCGGTGGTCCTCCATCCTAGAGACGTGCCCTGCCCAGCGCAGCTGTGTTCTCAATAGCATGGCCTCAATGCTGGTGATTCCTGCTTGCTCAAGGACAGCAACATTAGTCACATAGTCGGTCCAGTGTATATTTAAGATTGTGCGAAGACAGCGCTGATGAAAGCGTTTGAGGAGTCATAGGTGTTGGCAATAGGTGACTGATGTTTCAGACCCATAGAGGAGAATAGACAGTGCGATAGCTCTGTACACACTGATTTTGGTGCTTTGCCTCAGGTGCTTGTTGCTCCAGACTCTTTTCTGAAGCCTTCCGAATGCACTCTATGCCTTTGCTAATCTGTGATCTATCTCTTTATCAATCTTGGCGTCTGAAGAGATGATGCTTCCCAGGGAGGTGAACTGCTGAACGGACTTAAGCACAGATTCGCCTATGCTGACGTGGGGATGATGGTGTTCTTCCTGTGGTGTGGGCTGGTAGAGGACTTCCCTTTTCTTCAGGCTAACTTCCAGCCCAAACCGCTCTGTAGCTGTTGCAAAGCAGGATGTGAGGTGCTGCGGGGCTGCTCCTGAATGGGCGACAAGGGCAGCATCATCAGCAAAAAGCAGCTCACGGACTAGATAGTTTAGAGTCTTCGTGCGAGCCCTCAGACGGCTTAAGTTGAACAAGCTGCCATCAGTATGATAGTGTATATATATGTCGTCGTCTTCTTCGAAGTCTGCCGTAGCCCTTTGGAGCATCATGCTGAAGAAGATCGTAAATGGGGTTGGTGCAAGAACACAACCTTGTTTCACTCCATTAGTTATGAGAAAGGGCTCCGAGAGAGCATCGCCGTATCTGACTTGACCGCGCTGGCCCTCATGTAACAAGATAATCATTTTGAGGAAACTGGGGGGGACATCCTAGTCGTTCCAGGATCTGCCACAGACCTTTTCTGCTCACAGTGTCGAAGGCTTTGGTGAGGTCGACAAATGTTACATAGAGTCCTTTGTTCTGCTCTCTCCATTTCTCTTGCAGTTGTCTCAGGGCAAAAACCATATCTGTGGTGCTCCTGTTAGCTCTGAAGCCGCATTGGCTTTTCGGGAGAAGTTCTTCTGCAAGAGCAGGAACTAATCTGCTCAGGAGTATCCTTTCAAGGATTTTTCCAGCAATGGAGAGCAGTGTTATCACTATTTATATTATTATAATTGTATTAATAATAATAATGTATTATTATTATTATTATTATTAGAAACATAACTAGATTAGTACACAGCAAACAAGATCACTCTGCTGGGTGTTGTATTGGATCACACGTCGGACGCTTCCCAAGTGTCTAGGACTGTGTGATGTATCTGGAAATAATGTGTGCAGATCCCAGTAGGGTGGCTTTTTGCTGCTGACAGATGGTAATTTTATCAGTGCCAATTGTTTTTAAGTGCAGGCCAGGGGCTTGAGGCACTGCACCCAGTGTGCCGATCACCACTCGGACCCCTTTGACTGGCTTGTGCCAGAGTCTTTGTAGTTCGATCTTTATTATTATTACTAGCTTTGGGACCCGGCGATACCCGGGTCATTTGAGAAAGGCATTGTGTGCCATGGTTGGTTTTTATCAGTTGACTATGTGGCTTGCAGTGGTCTCCGGAAGTTAGTGAAGGTACTGCAAGTCCCATCGTCCATGTTCCATCCTTCTCCAAACGGCACCAGGATGTAGAGTGGGTCATGGGGGCTCTGTGTGCCAAGTTTGGTCTTGATCAGTCATGGAATGAGCGTAGCAGCGGTCTCGGGAAGTGAGTGGAGATACTTCAATTCCCATCATCCATGGTCCACCCTCCTCCAAACTGCAGTAGAATGTAGAGTGGGTCATGGGGGCTCTGTGTACCAAGTTTGGGCCTGGTCTGTGATTTTTCGGGGATGCATTGTTCTGTGGGAAGTGAATCAGGTGAAGGTACTGCAAATCCCACCATTCGTGGCCCATCCTGCCCTAAACTGTCCCAGGTTGTAAAGTGGGCCATTGGGCCTCTGTGTGCCAAGTTTGGTCCTGATCTGTCATTGGTGTGGGCCACAGTGCTCTAAAGAAGTGAGTTAAAGTACTGCAAGTCCCGTCATCCATGGTCCATCCTCCCTCAAACTGCACCAGGATGTAGAGTGGGTCTTGGGGGGGGGGGGGGGTGGGGGGGGGGGTCTGTGTGCCAAGTTTGGTCTTGTTCTGTCACTGTTGAGGGCTGCAAGGTGTTTTGGACTTCAACTCCCATTATTCCTGACTGCCTCAGGCCTGTTCCTTTCTCCTCTCAACCACTTAAGAATGTTAGAATGTTGAGGCCGGCCAGTCAGAAACCATATGCAAATTATAACACAGTGGCAACCAATCAGAATGTTAGAATGTTGAGGCTAGCCAATCAGAAACCATATGCATTTTTTCCACAATTATTATTACTATTCTTATCATTATTGTTGTTGTTATTGTTAGACATAGGAGCCCCTTCCACTGTTGACCTTGGCAACCCAAGCTTTGGGGATAAATTGTTCTTCGTTCTAGGAAACCCCATCCATCTTCGGCTGCCAATTTCCACCGCAGACAAAGGAGGAGACTATAATTCACTGGATTCAATGTGGATTGTTGTCTTCCTGGAAAACGGCTGAATTGGCATCTGCTCTCTTGGGGGAAATGGACATTGGTAACTCGAACCCTATTACTTCCCCAGCGAAAATTGATTCTGTGTGGGAAACTCAAACCTAATGAAACACTATTGCTATAATACAATTTGACACAATTTAATTCCATGGTTTTAAGTTTTCTACGTTCTTATCCTCAGCCTTCAATATACATAGAGCCCCTTCCATTCTTCTTCATCCATTTAATTGCAGATGCTATTGTTGCCAAATACAATAAGAAAAGCATCCATTGCCAAAGAACACCAGAAAATACAGTATTTTCTGTTGGTTGTGGGGGTTCTGTGTGGAAGGTTTGTCCCAATTCTCTCTATTGGGGTTCACAATGCTTTTTGATTGTAGGTGAACTATAAATCCCAGTAACTACAACTCCCAAATGTCAAGGTCTATTTTCCCCAAACTCCATCTGTGTTCACATTTGGGCATATTGAGTATTCATGCCAAGTTTGGTCCTGATCCAACATTGTTTGAGTCCATAGTGCTATCTGGATATAGGTGAACTACAACTCCAAAACCCAAGGTCAATGCCCACCGAACTCTTATAGTATTTTTTTTTTGGTTATGGGAGTTCTGTGTGGGAAGTTTGTGTCTTTCTGCCATTCCTGCCAGGATATCTATGTTGCGTTCATCGAAAAAGGTCCAGGTTTCACACTGAGTGTATAAATACATTTAAGAACATATTAACTATATGTATTACTGTGTTAGAGTGTCATTTTGTGTCATTTTGGTTGGTGGTGTGCCCCAGGATTTTGTACATGTAAAAAGTGTGCTGTGGCTCAAAAAAGGTTGGGAAACACTGATCTATAGAAAACCTATTATAAAAAGAAAATAAAAAAATATTGAATCCCCTGGACGTGATGTATAGTTACGCCTAGGCGAATACATTAATGCTATTTTCCTCTCCCATAGGCTTTTCATGGGGGGAGACGGCGTTCTCCCCCTTCCACTGCATTCCCACCTTTCGATTGCAGACTCTTTGCACTTTAAAGAGAGATGGACTGGACTTCCTGCCGAGAAGATGGACATCCCTTTCGGAAAACTGGAGGAAATCCATCGCTGCCGGTCTACCTTCATTTTGCTTGTTGGCTTTCAACTTTTCAGTAACCAAACCCTGCAGGAACCACCTATCTTTGAAAATAATAATAATAATATTCATAATTAATAACACAATACTGGTATCTTGGCTTGATTTTTAAGGTGTAATATTAAAATATGAATGTAAAGAACATCATTGGTTTTTTTTTTAAAAAAGTAGCATTAATCTCTGTTGTTGTTGTTTTATTTCAGTTGCTGCCTTTATATAAAACGTCGAGTTTTGAAGCAAATTGTACTCTTGTTTATGTGAATCAATAAATTATAGATATACAAGGATTCTTTCTTGGCCTTTTCTTTTATTTCCCCATCTGCATTAATTCAATAATCCTCATCCTTGTGCTTTTAATAGGTCACTTCATTAAAATCATTAAAAGATATGAAATTATCAGTATTTGAATGTATTTCAAGTTTAGCTCCCCATTCATAATCGCCTAGCATAGGGCTCCCTCTACTGGTAGGTAGAAGAATAACATCAGTATGCAATTGATATAATAATAATAATAATAATAATAATAATAATAATGGCAAGGCAGCCGGGATCGATGGAATCCCACCTGAAGCTTGGAAACAGGGAAGTCATGTACTTCGTGCTAAATTCCACGAGCTCCTTGTGAGTTGCTGGGAAAAAGGTGAACTGCCATCAGATCTCCGAGATGCAGTTATCATCGCCCTGCATAAGAAAAAAGGAACAAAATCCGATTGCTCAAACTATTGAGGTATAACACTGCTCCACGGACCCTTGCCCTTCCCATCTAGTTAAGGACTGCGCAGAGGAGCTCTCGGTCCCCCTGATGCAGATAATAAACCACTCCCTGGAGCAGGGAATTTTCCCGGATGCTCTAAAAGAAGCCGTGGTCCGCCCACTCCTGAAAAAAGCCAACCTGGACCCTGCGATGCCAGCGAGCTACCGTCCCTTCTCAAACCTCCCATTTCTCAGTAAGCTGATCGAACGCGCGGCAGCAACCCAGCTACAAAACTTCCTTGAGACCTCGGATGGCTTGGACCCCTTTCAATCAGGGTTCCGCCCTGGGCACGGGACCGAGACCGTCCTGGTGGCCATCTTGGACGATATCCGCTGCCAACTGGACAAGGGAGGCTCAGTAGTTCTGGTATTATTGGACCTTACCGCTGCATTCGACACGGTGGACCACGACCTTGCTGGCACGACAACTTGCCACCATAGGGATACAAGGAGCAGCTTTAGCTTGATTAGCTCCTTCCTGCGCGGACGTAGTCAGCGAGTTGAATGGCTAGGCCAAACATCCAGGAAATCTTTCCTCGAGTGCGGAGTACCCCAAGGCGCCATACTATCACCAACGTTGTTTAACATCTATGTCCGGCCTTTGGCTGGTATAGCCCGGAGCTTTGGCCTAGGGTGCTACCGATGACACTCAGCTCCTACTGAAGTTGGAGCCTGGCGCAACTTCGGTGCCCGAAAACTTCACTCGAGGCCTGGAAGCAGTGACAAAATGGCTCCGCGCCCACAAACTCAAAATAAATCCATCAAAGACGGAGATCTTATGGCCGGGCTGCCCAGAACCACCTTTCTCGCTGCCCCCCTTTGAAGGGGAACCGCTGATTCCGTCCCCCTCAGTAAAAAGCCTTGGTGTTATCCTGGACTCCAAATTGTCGATGGAGGCCCAGGTTGCCTCCACGAGCAAAAGGGCCTTCTTCCACTTGCGCCAAGCGAGACAACTGGCGCCCTACCTCCCGACGGAAGCACTGGCTACGGTAATCCATGCCACGTTTACATCACGGATGGATTACTGTAACGCCTTATATGTGGGTCTACCCCGGTCACTAACCCGCAGGATCTAGAATGTGTAGAACGCGGCCGCCAGGCTTCTCACAGGAACATCGATGAGATGCCACATTACACCATCCCTGCAGCGTCTGCACTGGCTGCCCGTTGAGTACAGAGCCCTACATAAGACCTTGACCTTGGCTTTCAAAGCCCTCTACGGGCCGGGGCCCAACATATCTGAAAGACCGCTTGCTGATGCCTGTCTACTCAAGGACACCGCGGCCAGCAAACAAGAACCTTCTTTGCGTCCCGAGCTTGAAAGAGGCCCACTTGGAGGCCACGAGACGGAGATCGTTCTCCGTTGTGACCCCCGTTCTTTGGAACTCGATGCCACCGGACCAGAGAGCTTCCCTCGACCTGCCCCAGTTCCTGACCGCTCTGAAGACCTGGCTATTTAGGAAAGCCCATGGCTAATGCAGAACCAGGAACTCAACTACCTGAGCCTGGCTCCTGCATTTAACTCCTGAATTTTAATCTAATTTTAATATTTTAATTTGTTTGAATTGCTGTGTGTAAGTCGCCCGGAGCACTAACGTGGAGGGCGACTCAGAAATAATAAAGTCAGTTCAGTTCAGCTCTCCATTGCTAGAAAAATCCTTGCAAGGATACTCCTGAACAGATTAGTTCCTGCTCTTGCAGAAGAACTTCTCCCTGAAAGCCAGTGCGGCTTCAGAGCTAACAGGAGCACCACAGATATGGTTTTTGCCCTTAGACAACTGCAAGAGAAATGTCGAGAGCAGAACAAAGGACTCTATGTCACATTTGTCGACCTCACCAAAGCCTTCGACACTGTGAGCAGAAAAGGTCTGTGGCAGATCCTGGAACGTGTAGGATGTCCCCACAAATTCCTCAAAATGATTATCCTGTTACATGAGGGCCAGCGCGGTTAAGTCAGATATGGCAATGCTCTCTCGGAGCCCTTTCTCATAACTAATGGAGTGAAACAAGGTTGTGTTCTTGCACCAACCCTATTTACAATCTCCTTCAGCATGAGGCTACAAAGGGCTACGGCAGACCTCGAAGAAGAAGACGGCATATACATACGCTATCGTACTGATGGTAGCTTGTTCAACTTAAGCCGTTTGAGGGCTCGCACTAAGACTCTAAACTATCTAGTCCAGGGGTGCTCACACTTTTTCAGCATGCGAGCTACTCTTAAAGCAACCAAGTCCAAAAGATCTACCTGCCCCCGCCGCCGCACGCCGCCGCGCACTCCCGTCACTGCGCGCTCTTGCCACCGTGCGTTCTCCTGCTGCTCCCTTTTGCCCGTGCAGCGCTTCTTCCGCCTGCGGGGCATTGCAGGAAGGAGAAAGCACGAGGCAGGGCATCCAGAGGGACCGCTCCGCCCTGCCTGTCTCGCCAGCAACGGAGGCTGCACAGCTGCTTCTGGACGAGAGAGAGGCAGGGCACTACTTCCAGAGGCCCCGCCTCATGCTTCCTTCTTCCTGCAATGCCCCGCAGGCGAAAGAAGCACCTCAAGAGCAGAAGCCAGCAGCAGGAACGCGCGTGTGAGCAGGGTGTGAGCATGCATTGCAGGTGTGACCCGAAGATCACCTGGAAGAGGGCCGAAGATCTACTAGTAGCTCCCGAGCTACCTAATGAGCACCCCTGATCTAGTCCGTGAGCTGCTTTTTGCTGCTGCTGCTGCCCTTGTCGCCCATTCAGAAGCAGCTCTGCACCGCCTCAATATCCTGCTTTGCAACAGCTGCAGAGCTGTTTGGGCTGGAAGTCAGCCTGAAGGAAACGGAAGTCCTCTACCAGCCCGCACCACAGGAAGAACACCACCATCCCAACGTCAGCATAGGCAGATCTGTGCTTAAGTCCCTTCAGCAGTTCACCTACCTGGGAAGCATCATCTCTTCAGACGCCAAGATTGATAAAGAGATAGATCACAGATTAGCAAAGGCATAGAGTGCATTCGGAAGGCTTCAGAAAAGAGTCTGGAGCAACAAGCACCTGAGGCAAAGCACCAAAATCAGTGTGTACAGAGCTATCGCACTATTTATTCTCCTCTATGGGTCTGAAACATCAGTCACCTATCGCCAACACCTATGACTCCTCAAACGCTTTCATCAGCGCTGTCTTCGCACAATCTTAAATATACACTGGACCGACTATGTGACGAATGTCGCCGTCCTTGAGCAAGCAGGGATCACCAGCATTGAGGCCATGCTGTTGAGAACACAGCTGCGCTGGGCAGGGCACGTCTCTAGGATGGAGGACCACCACCTCCCAAAGATACTACTCTATGGTGAACTCGCCACGGGTCAGCGCACGAGAGGCGCCCCCAAAAAGAGATATAAGGACTCCCTGAAACAGCATCTCAGGCTCAGTTTGATCACCAACAATGGTCCACCCTGGCCTCACATCGGGAGGCATGGAGACGCACTATCCACAATGCTGCGACCTCTTATGAGAAGACACGAAGAACAGGCCTCGAAGAGAAACGACAACGCAGAAAGGATCGCAACTTGGAAACAACATCACCCAAGGAGACTTTCTGCTGTGCTTTCTGCAACCGAACTTGCTTATCTCAGACTGGCCTTTTTAGTCATCAACACGCTTATAAAAAGCGTGGGATGAGTCCTTCCTAAGAATCTTCGTTCGCGAAGTAATGCCAAGAGAAATTATAGATATACAAGGATTCTTTCTTGGCCTTTTCTTTTATATCCCCATTTGCATTAATTCAATAATCCTCATCCTTGTGCTTTTGATAGCTGTCACTTCATTAAAATCATTAAAAGATATGAAATTATCAGTATTTGAATGTATTTCAAGTTTGCTATAGCTCCCCATTCATAATCGCCTAGCATAGGGCTCCCTCTACTGGCAGGTAGAAGAATAACAGTATTCAATTGATATAATAATAATAATAATAATAATAATATCAACAACTTTATTTATACCCCGCCACCATCTCCCCGAGGGGACTCGGGACGTTTTACATGAGGCCAAGCCCGATAACACATAGTAAAGTAACACAAAGCAAATAATAATAAATAAATAATATAATAATTATATATACTCTGTGTGTTTCTGTGTGTGTATACATACACACACACACACACAAACTCAGGCGGAATCTATACTGCCATATAGTGCAGTTTCAGATGCAATTTTAACTTGATTATATATGGCAACATCATCCCAAGGAGACTTTCTGCTGTGCTTTCTGCAACCGAACTTGCCTATCTCAGATTGGCCTTTTTAGTCATCAACGTGCTTGTAAAAAGCATGGGATGAGTCCCTCCTAAGAATCTTCGTTCGCGAAGTAATGCCGAGTTAAAATATGGCAATGTATAGTCCTGTAATCCAGTTCAATGCAATTAATCTGAATTCTGAAACTTCATTATATGGCAGTGTAGATCCAAACAATGGTTCTAATTTCTGTATTTTCTGACTTTTAAAAATTCTATTAAGAGATTCAAATGTTGTTACATTGAATTAAAAAAACCTGGTCCTGTTAATGACAAGTGGTCTTGTGTAGATACAATTCCATCCATTATAACCATACCAGGACAATATAATAATAATAATAACAATAATAATAATCCAGCTTTTCCAGGATTGCAGAGAAACAACCGGAAAAGCTGGCACAATATGAGTATTTAAAGATCGAACTGTAAAGACAAGTCAGTCAAGGTGGTCTCGGTGGTGATCGGCACACTGGGTGCAGTGCCTCAAGGCTTTGGCCTGCACTTAAACACAATCAGCGCTGTCAAAATTACCACCTGCCAGCTGCAAAAGGCCACCTTACTGGGTTCTGCACACATTATTGGGAAGTGTCTGACGTGTGATCCAATACAACAGCCAGCAGAGTGATCTTATCTGCTGACTCATCTTGTTGTGTTTCTAATAATAATAATAATAATAATAATAATAGGATAATCATATTATAACACATATTGTATAATATATATAAATATAATAGCATATAATACCCTATATAACACACATATACATATATATCAGGCCTGGGCAATCATGGTTCTAAAGTACTTACAAAACTAAAGTTCTGGTGGTGAACACTAGGTGGCGGTGGTGCTTTGCTTCTACAGTGTTGCTAAAGTTCTGGTGGCGAACATTTCAGAACTTTCAAAATTTCTTTATAAATGGCAGTTCCTAATTGGTTCTGTCTTAAAAATCGCCAATAATGAAATAATAATGAAGTTTTGAAAGTTTTGTTAGAGTTCTGAAATGTTCACCACCAGAACTTTAGCAACACTGTAGAAGCAACACACCAGCGCCACCTAGTGTTCGCCACCAGAACTTTAGCAACACTGTAGAAGCAAAACACCAGCGCCACCTGGTGCTCACCACCAGAAGTTTAGCAACACTATAGAAGCAAAGCACCAGCGCCACCTGGTGCTCACCACCAGAAGTTTAGCAACACTATAGAAGCAAAGCACCAGCGCCACCTAGTGTTCACCACCAAAGGTTTAGCAACAATGTAGAAGCAAAGCACCAGCGCCACCTAGTGTTTACCACCAGAACTTGAGCAACACTGTAGAAGCAATGCACCAGCGCCACCTAGTGTTCACCACCAGAACTTTAGCAACACTGTAGAAGCAAAGCACCAGCGTCACCTAGTGTTCACCACCAGAACTTTAGGAACACTGTAGAAGCAAAGCACCAGCGCCACCTAGTGTTCACCACCAGAAATTTAGCAACACTGTAGAAGCAATGCACCAGCGCCACCTAGTGTTCACCACCAGAACTTTAGCAACACTGTAGAAGCAAAGCACCAGCGCCACCTAGTTTTCACCACCAGAACTTTAGCAACACTGTAGAAGCAATGCACCAGCGCCACCTAGTGTTCACCACCAGAACTTTAGCAACACTGTAGAAGCAAAGCACCAGCGCCACCTAGTGTTCACCACCAGAACTTTAGCAACACTGTAGAAGCAAAGCACCAGCGCCACCTAGTGTTCACCACCAGAACTTTAGCAACACTGTAGAAGCAAAGCACCAGCGCCACCTAGTGTTCACCACCAGAACTTTAGCAACACTGTAGAAGCAAAGCACCAGCGCCACCTAGTGTTCACCACCAGAACTTTAGCAACACTGTAGAAGCAATGCACCAGCGCCACCTAGTGTTCACCACCAGAACTTTAGCAACACTGTAGAAGCAATGCACCAGCGCCACCTAGTGTTCACCACCAGAACTTTAGCAACACTGTAGAAGCAAAGCACCAGCGCCACCTAGTGTTCACCACCAGAACTTTAGCAACACTGTAGAAGCAATGCACCAGCGCCACCTAGTGTTCACCACCAGAACTTTAGCAACACTGTAGAAGCAATGCACCAGCGCCACCTAGTGTTCACCAGCAGAACTTTAGCAACACTGTAGAAGCAATGCACCAGCGCCACCTAGTGTTCACCACCAGAAGTTTAGCAACACTGTAGAAGCAAAGCACCAGCGTTACCTAGTGTTCGCCACCAGAAGTTTAGCAACACTGTAGAAGCAATGCACCAGCGCCACCTAGTGTTCACCACCAGAAGTTTAGCAACACTGTAGAAGCAATGCACCAGCGCCACCTAGTGTTCACCACCAGAACTTTAGCAACACTGTAGAAGCAAAGCACCAGCGCCACCTAGCACCAGCGCCACCTAGTGTTCACCAGCAGAACTTTAGCAACACTGTAGAAGCAATGCACCAGCGCAACACTGTACCTAGTGTTCACCACCAGAAGTTTAGCAACACTGTAGAAGCAATGCACCAGCGCCACCTAGTGTTCACCACCAGAAGTTTAGCAACACTGTAGAAGCAATGCACCAGCGCCACCTAGTGTTCACCACCAGAAGTTTAGCAACACTGTAGAAGCAAAGCACCAGCGCCACCTAGCACCAGCGCCACCTAGTGTTCACCACCAGAACTTTAGCAACACTATAGAAGCAAAGCACCAGCGCCACCTAGTGTTCACCACCAGAACTTTAGTTTTGTAAGTTCTTTAGAACCATTTAGAACCATGAGTGCCCAGGCCTATATATATAGCATTGAACTGAGTCTACACTGCCATATAATCCAGTTAAAACTGCAATATGAAATCCCATTATATATAATATAATACATATTATATAACACATATAAACATACCATATATAACATATATAGGTACCCCCAGTGGCGCAGTGGGTTAAACTAATGAGCAGCTGAACTTGCTAACCGAAAGGTTGCAGGTTCGAATCCGGGGAGCGGGGGGTGAGCTCCCACTGTTAGCTCCAGCTTCGCCAAACTAGCAGTTCGAAAACATGCAAATGCGAGTAGATCAATAGGAAGGTAACGTTGCGCTCTTTGCAGCCATTCTGGCCACATGACCGTGGAGGTGTCTATGGACAACGCCGGCTCTTCGGCTTAGAAAGGGAGATGAGCGCCAACCCCCAGAGTCGGCCACAACTGGACTTAATGTGGGGCCAAGCCTTTGGGACAGATGCAATTCCATTCAGTATAACCATACCAGGACAAAATAATAATAATAATAATAATAATAATATGGTTTGAGATGGTTTGGAACAATTTTATTTCAAAGTTGACACAACTGATTTTAATATTTGTGTATATTTATTAGTATGTTTTTATTTCGGCATTGAATGTTTGCCATATTTACGTTGACCATTGGGAGGATTCAACACACTTGCAAATTGGCAATGAAACACGGCCATTTTTTATAATAAAAAAATAGCTATTTTAATTGTAATACTTGCAAATATCTCAGATCTTTGTAAGGCTAGCCCTAGGTGCATCTACATTGCAGGCTTAACGCGGTTTGATACCGCTTTAACTCCCATGGAATCCTGGGCGCAGCCCGCCCTAAAGGGAAAAGGAACTTCTATATAGGTAAATGGGGAAATAGGACTTTGCCTAGGTGCATCTACACTGCAGACTTAACGCAGTTTGATATCGCTTTAAATCCTATGGAATCCTGGGAGCGGCGCTGCCCTAAACATAAAAGTAACTTCTATAAGAGGAAGTGGGCAAATAGAACTAGTCCTGTGTTCATCTACACTGAAGACTTAACACAGTTTGATACCGCTTTAACTTCAATGGCATCCTGGGTGTGGCCCGCCATGAAGAGAGAAGTAACTTCTATAATAGGAAGTGGGTAACTAAATAGGTCTAGTCCTGTGTGCATCTACACTGCAGACTTAACGCAGTTTGATATCGCTTTATATCCCATGGAATTCTGGGAGTGGCCTGCCCTAAAGAGAAAAGTAACTTCTCTAATAGGAAATGGGCAAATAGATATAGTCCTGTGTTCATCTACATTACAGACTTAACATGGTTTGATACCGCTTTAACTTCAATGGAATCCTGGGTGTGGCCCGCCCTAAAGAGAGAAGTAATTTCTATAATAGGAAGTGGGTAAATAATAGGACTAGTCCTGTGTGCATCTACACTGCAGACTTAACACGGTTTGATACCGCTTTAACTCTAATGGCATCCTGAGAGTGGCCAGCCCCAAAGAGAAAAGTAACTTCTGTAATAGGAAGTGCCTAAACATAAAAGTAACTTCTATAATAGGAAGTGCCTAAACATAAAAGTAACTTCTATAATAGGAAGTGGGTAACTAAATAGGACTAGTCCTGTGTGCATCTACACTGTAGAGTTAACACAGTTTGATACCGCTTCAACTCCCATGGAATCCTCGGAGCGGCCTGCCCTAAACGGAAAAGTAACTTCTATAATAGGAAGTGGGTAACTAGATAGGACTAGTCCTGTGTGCATCTACACAGCAGACTTAACACAGTTTGATACCGCTTTAACTCCCATGGAATCCTAGGAGCGGCCTGCCCTAAACAAAAAAGTAACTTCTATAATAGGAAGTGGGTAAATAGGACTAGCTCTGTGTGCATCTACACTGCAGACTTAACGCAGTTTGATACCGCTTCAACTCTCATGGAATCCTAGGAGCGGCCCGCCCCAAAGAGAAAAGTAACTTCTATAATAGGAAGTGGGTAACTAAACAGGACTAGAACTGTGTGCATCTACACTGAAGACTTAACCCGGGTTGATACCGCTTTAACTCGCATGGAATCCTGGGCGTGGTCCGCCCCAAAGAGAAAAGTAACTTCTATAAGAGGAAGTGCCTAAACATAAAAGTAACTTCTATAATAGGAATTGGGTAAATAGGAGTAGTCCTGTGTTCATCTACACTGCAGACTTAACAGAGTTTGATACCGCTTTAACTCTAATGGCATCCTGGGAGTGGCCAGCCCCAAAGAGCAAAGTAACTTCTATAATAGGAAGTGGGTAACTAAATAGGACTAGTCCTGTGTGCATCTTCACTGCAGACTTAGCACGGTTTGATACCGCTTTAACTCTTCATGGAATCCTGGGAGCGAACCGCCCTAAAGGGAAAAGTAACTTCTATAATAGGAAGTGCCTAAACATAAAAGTAACTTCTCTAATAGTAAGAGGGTAAATAGGACTAGTCCTGTATGCATCTACACTGCAGACTTAACACGGTTTCATACCGCTTTAACTCCCATGGAATCCTTGGAGTGACCTGCACTAAACATAAAAGTAACTTCTATAATAGGATAGTTCTGTGGGCATCTACACCACAGACTTAACACGGTTTGATACCGCTTCAACTCCCATGGAATCCTGGGCGTGGCCCGCCCTAAAGAGAGAAGTAACTTGTATAATAGGAAGTGGGTAACTAAATAGGTCTAGTCCTGGGTGCATCTACACTGCACACTTAACACAGTTTGATACCGTTTTAATGGAATCCTGGGAGCGGCCTGCCTTAAAGAGAAAAGTAACTTCTATAATAGGAAGTGGGTAACTAAACAGGACTAGTCCTGTGTGCATCTACACAGCAGACTTAACCCGGTTTGATACCGCTTCAACTCCCATGGAATCCTGGGCGTGGCCCACCCTAAAGGGAAAAGTAACTTTTATAATAGGAAGTGGGCAAATAGGACTAGTCCTGTGTGCATCTACACTGCAGACTTAACACAGTTTGATACCGCTTTAACTCTAATGGCATGCTGTGAGTGGCCAGCCCCAAAGAGAAAAGTAACTTCTATAATAGGAAGTGGGTAAATAATAGGACTAGTTCTGTGTGCATCTACACAGCAGACTTAACCCGGTTTGATACCGCTTCAACTCCCATGGAATCCTGGGCGTGGCCTGCCCTAAAGAGAGAAGTAACTTCTATAATAGGAAATGGTTAACTAAATAGGTCTAGTCCTGGGTGCATCTACACTGCACACTTAACACAGTTTGATACCGTTTTAATGGAATCCTGGGAGCGGCCCGCCCCAAAGAGAAAAGTAACTTCTCTACTACAGGAAGTGAGCAAAAACGGCAGCGAGTGGGTGTGGAGCTTCAAAAAAAAAAAAAAAAAGGAGCGCTGGCCCTTTAAGAGGCCAGCGGGCGCATGCGCAGTGCCGCCTGCAAGGCTGCAGGGAGGAGGAGAAAAGAAGAAAAAAAAAGAAGTCTTCTTTCTCCTCCTCTTGGAGTCCGCGCCCTTTCCTATTCCGGGACAGAACCGCAGCAAAGAGAAGCAAAGAGAAGCCCTGGTTGGAGAGCTCCAAGCAAAAAAAAAAAACCCTTTGCTGCTGGAAAGGGGAAAAAGGAGGAAAGCCTTCCTTTGGATGACTTTGGAGAAAGAAAGAAAGAAAGAAAGAAAGAAAGAAAGAAAGAAAGAGAAGCTCCCCAAAGCAAAAAAAAAAAAGAGAGCCTCCGCCCCGTGGAACGTGGAAGAGCCGCGAACGCGCGTGATCATCAAAGCGCCCGCCGATTGTGACGTCAGCGCGAGGAGGGAAGTGGAGGGGAGAGAAGAAGAAGAAGAAGAAAAAACTTTTCTTCCCAACGTTCGAAAGGCGCGCTCCCGACCAGGACCCCCTCCCTCCCTCCCTCCCACCTCAGAGAGAGAGAGAAAAGGAGGGGGGAAGAAGAAGGAGTGGAGAAAACTTTCCCTTCTTAATTGATTCCTCCATTTTTTAAAATTAATTTTTTTAATATATATATATATATATTATATATATATTATAATAATTTAAAAGCCTTCCTATTTTTTTCTTCTAAGGTGAGTTTTATTTTTATTTTTTTTAAAAAAAATCTATTCTATAGCATTGGGAGAGTTATAGTTTTGCTTCTATTTAAATACTGTAAATAATAATAAATACTGTAAATAATAATAATAAATACTTAAATAATAATAATAAATCAGGCTTGGGCCCTTCGGGTGTTTTGGACTGCAACTTTAGCATGCCCCTCAGGTGTTTTGGACTACAACTCCCACAATTCCTAACAGCCGGTAGGCTGTTAGGAATTGTGGGAGTTGTAGTCCAAAACACCTGGAGGGCCCAAGTTGGCCCCAGGCCTGATAAACTATTAGGCCTGATAAACACCTGGAGGGCTATTAAACTAGGAATTGTGGGAGTTGTAGTCCAAAACACCTGGAGGGCCCAAGTTGGCCCCAGGCCTGATAAACTATTAGGAATTGCGGGAGTTGTAGTCCAAAACACCTGGAGGGCCCAAGTTGGCCCCAGGCCTGATAAACTATTAGGAATTCTGGGAGTTGTAGTCCAAAACACCTGGAGGGCCCAAGTTGGCCCCAGGCCTGATAAACTATTAGGAATTGTGGGAGTTGTAGTCCAAAACACCTGGAGGGCCCAAGTTGGCCCCAGGCCTGATAAACTATTAGGAATTGTGGAAGTTGTAGTCCAAATAAGCTGTTAGGAATTGTGGGAGTTGTAGTCCAAAACACCTGGAGGGCCCAAGTTGGCCCCAGGCCTGATAAACTATTAGGAATTGTGGGAGTTGTAGTCCAAAACACCTGGAGGGCCCAAGTTGGCCCCAGGCATGCTAAACTATTAGGAATTATGGGAGTTGTAGTCCAAATAGGCTGTTAGGAATTGTGGGAGCTGTAGTCCAAAACACCTGGAGGGCCCAAGTTGGCCCCAGGCATGATAAACTATTCGGAATTATGGGAGTTGTAGTCCAAATAGGCTGTTAGGAATTGTGGGAGCTGTAGTCCAAAACACCTGGAGGGCCCAAGTTGGCCCCAGGCATGATAAACTATTCGGAATTATGGGAGTTTTAGTCCAAATAGGCTGTTAGGAATTGTGGGAGCTGTAGTCCAAAACCCCTGGAGGGCCCAAGTTGGCCCCAGGCATCATTAAACTATTGGGAATTATGAGAGTTGTAGTCCATATAGGAACTGTGGGAGTTGTAGTCCAAAACACCTGGAGGGCCCAAGCACCTGATCTAGATCATAGACCGAATCCGCTTTATGGGAGTTGTAGTTTTACAAGGTCTTTTAGCCAAATGTCCATGCTTGGAGAATGAATGAATGCTGTTTGAAACTACTTGGAACTCTGAATGGGCGTTCTGGGAGTTGTAGTTTGGAATGAATTGTAGTTTGGTCCTCTTTGAACGGCAAAGGCCTTGCGGAATTACAACTCCCATAGTTTCATAGCCTTGAAATCTTAGTGACGCCGAACTGCGTTAATTCGGCAGTGTGTAGAATATGCATGTATACAATGGTGCTTATGTACTGTATATGTATACATGGCCCCTTTAATACATGATGAGGCCTTGTGAAACTACACATCCCGTCGTTTCATAACCTTGGGTTGTGGGGAGTTTAAAGTGACGCTAAACTGCATTAACCCGACAGTGTAGAATGTACACCTTGTGTTCTGATTTGCAGAAATTGTGCAAATTTGGAGATGAATAACCGACCGCAAAGTTTTGCCTTAAGGGTGCGTCCACACTGTACAGTTAACACAGTTTCGTACCACTTTGCAATGCTGTGGCTCAGTGTTATGCATTGTCTTGGGTTTTGTAGCTCGGCGTGAACGTATTTTGGAGATGAATCGAGAAAATTGACCCCAAAGCTTTGCCTTAAGGGTGCGTCTACACTGTACAGTTAACACAGTTTGATACCACTTTAAATGCCATGGCTCAATGTTATGTATTTTCTGGGATTTTGCAGCTCAGCTTGAACCTGTTTTTAGAGGTGAATCGAGAAAATGGACCCCCCAATTTTTTGTCAGAGAAGGCTTAAGACCAGGCATAGGCAAACTTGGGCCCTCCGGGTGTTTTGGACTACAACTCCCATCCTATTGGCTGTTAGGAATGATGGAAGTTGTAGTCCAAAACACCCGAAGGGCCCAAGTTTGCCCTTGCTTGCTTAAGACCTTGTATGCTAGGAATGATGGGAGTAGAAGTCCAAAACACCCGGAGGGCCCGATTTTGCCCATGCTTGCTTAAGACCTTGAAGGCTGCTAGGAATGATGGGAGTTGTAGCCCAAAACACCCGGAGGGCCCAAGTTTGCCCATGCTTGCTTAAGACCTTGTAGGCTGCTAGGAATGATGGGAGTTGTAGCCCAAAACACCCGGAGGGCCCAAGTTTGCCCATGCTTGCTAAAGACCTTGTAGGCTGCTAGGAATGATGGGAGTTGAAGTCCAAAACACCCGGAGGGCCCAAGTTTGCCCTTGCTTGCTTAAGACCTTGTAGGCTGCTAGGAATGATGGGAGTTGTAGTCGAAAACACCCAGAGGGCCCAAGTGTGCCCATGCTTGCTTAAGACCTTGTAGGCTGCTAGGAATGATGGGAGTTGAAGTCCAAAACACCCGGAGGGCCCAAGTTTGCCTATGCTTGCTTAAGACCTTGTAGGCTGCTAGGAATGATGGGAGTTGAAGTCCAAAACACCCAGAGGGCCCAAGTTTGCCCATGCTTGCTTAAGACCTTGTTAGAAGTATATAACACCTTTGGTTCCATGCAAAGTGGCGTCAAAGTGTGTTAATTTGACAGTGTAGATGCACCCAATCATCAACATTATTATTGTTTATAATAATTATTATTTATAATATTTATAATTATTTATAATAATTATTATAAATAACATATTATTTTATTTATAATATTATAAATAATATATTATTTTATTTATAATATTATTATAAAATATATTATTATATTTATAATATTATTGTAAATAATATATTATATTATTTATAATATTATTATAAATAATATATTATTCATAATAATAATTTATATTATAATATTTAAAATGAATTATTATTATTATTTCCCCTCTCCTCCAGAGGAGGCGATCACGTGTCCGCCTCCTCCTTTCGCAGGGGTGGGATCTGCATTGGTTTGAATTAAAAAAAACTGCCGTTTAGACAGGATCCGGTTCTCCGGGACGTGTGTTGTCAGAGGTGGGTCCAAAAAAGGGTCTTACGAACGGGTTCTGGGAAGACTTAGACTGCGAGCAGAAGCGAGCAAGGCTTGCTCTCGGCCTTCTTTTGGATTTGAGATCTGTATTTACGCCTGGAAAGTTTCCTTATAGTTTAGAGTCCGGATCCTGGGAATCACCCTTGTCTTTGCAAGACTTCAGAAACTTGCAAGTCTTCGGAAACTTATTAATTTCACTCCAAGATTTGAGATCTGTATTTATTTACATCCGGAAAGTTTCCTTATAGTTTAGAGTCCGGATCTGGGACTTTGCAAGACTTTGGAAACTTATTGGGGGCCGGGAATTGGATTAATGTCACTCCTAAACCACCTTGAAATCATGTCTCTTCCCGATTTTCCGACGAGTGGCTAGGTTTGTCATTCCCCTTCCGGAAAGTCTCCTTATAGTTTAGAGTCCGGATTCTGGGAGTCACCCTTGTCTTTTGCAAGACTTCAGAAACTTTTTGCGGGCCGGGAATTGGATTGATTGCACTCCAAAACCTTCTTGATATCGTGTCTTGTCCCAATTCTTCGGTGAGCGGCTAGGTTTGTCATTCACCTTCCGGAAAGTCTCCTTATAGTTTAGAGTCCAGATCCTGGGAGTCACCCTTGTATTTTGCAAGACTTTGGGAACTTTTTGCGGGCCCGGAATTTGATTGATTGCACTCCAATACCTTCTTGATATCGTGTCTCGTCCCGATTCTCCGACAAGCGGCTAGGTTTGTCATTCCCCTTCCGGAAAGTTTCCTTATAGTTTAGAGTCCAGATCCTGGGAGTCACCCTTGTATTTTGCAAGACTTTGGGAACTTTTTGCGGGCCCGGAATTTGATTGATTGCACTCCAATACCTTCTTGATATCTTGTCTCGTCCCGATTCTCCGACAAGCGGCTAGGTTTGTCATTCCCCTTCCGGAAAGTTTCCTTATAGTTTAGAGTCCGGATCCTGGGAGTCACCCTTGCCTGTTGCAAGACTTCGGAAACTTATTGGGGGGCTGGGAATCGGATTCATTTCACTCCAAAACATTGTTGACATTGTAAACCTTCTTGACATCGTGTCTCGTCCTGATTCTCCGACGAGCGGCTAGATTTGTCATTCCCCTTCCGGAAAGTCTCCTTATAGTTTAGAGTCCGGATTCTGGGAGTCACCCTTGCCTTTTGCAGGACTTTGGAAACTTATTGGGGGGCCGGGAATTGGATTGATTTCACTCTAAAACCTTCTTGAAATCGTGTCTCGTCCCGATTCTCCGACGAGCAGCTAGGTTTGTCATTCCCCTTCCGGATAGTTTCCTTATAGTTTAGAGTCCGGATTCTGGGAGTCACCCTTGCCTTTTGCAAGACTTTGGAAACTTATTGGGGGGCCGGGAATCGGATTGATTTCACTCTAAAACCTTCTTGAAATCGTGTCTCGTCCCGATTCTCCGACAAGCGGCTAGGTTTGTCATTCCCCTTCCGGAAAGTCTCCTTATAGTTTAGAGTCCGGATTCTGGGAGTCACCCTTGCCTTTTGCAAGACTTTGGAAACTTATTGGGGGGCCGGGAATTGGATTGATTTCACTCCAAAACCTTCTTGAAATCGCGTCTCGTCCCAATTCTCCGACGAGTGGCTAGGTTTGTCATTCCCCTTCCCAAATCTCTAGCGAGTCCTTCTTGACCCATTTCGTTCTCTCATTGCCGCAGTCTGGAATGAGCAGGACCTTTGTACGAGCGCGTCTCTCGAATCTATGAATTCACTCTTTCCACCCAGATCTCTATTTTGAGGCCTTGTGTGTGTGTGTGTGTGTGTGTTTTCTCTCTCACACTTTCCGTACAGAGCTGCCAAAGAAGGGAAGGAACTTTTGTACAGCAACCATTTTGAAACAGTCGTAGAGTGTGTGTGTGTGTGTGTGTGGAACCAAAACTAAAGTTGTGCATTTAGTTTTGCTCTCAGTGCGAGCGAGTTCTGCATTTTGCATTTTGCACACAGCTTGATGTTTTCTCACCTGGCCTTCTATTGCAGTGTTTCTCACCCTTCCTAATGCTGTGAGTGACCCCTTAATATGGTTCGTCATGTTGTGGTGACCCCCAACTATTATTATAATTTTTTAATTATTATTATTATTAACTATAAAATTATTTTCACTACTAATTTTGCCACTGTTATGAATGGTCATGTAAATATCTGATATATTCTCATTCCTTGGATTTTGTCATTTGGGAGTTGTAGTTGCTGGGATTTATAGTTCACCTACAATCAAAGAGCATTCGCTGGACCGAATTAGGCACAAATCGCCCAAATTTGAATACTGGTGAGGTCGGAAGGGAGAGTTGATTTTGACATTTGGGAATTGCAGTTGCTAGGATTTATAGTTCACCTACAATCAAAGAGCATTCACTGGACCAAATCGCCCAAATTTCAATACTGATGAGGTCGGAAGGGGGAGTTGATTTTGACATTTGGGAGTTGCAGTTGCTGGGATTTATAGTTCACCTACCATCAAAGAGCATTCATTGGACCAAATCGCCCAAATTTGAATACTGATGGGGTTGGAAGGGGGAGTTGATTTTGACATTTGGGAGTTGTAGTTGCTGGGATTTATAGTTCACCTACAATGAAAGAGCATTCACTAGACCAAATTTGGCACAAATCGCCCAAATATGAATACTGGTAGGGTCGGGAGGGGAGTTGATTTTGACATTTGGGAGTTGTAGTTGCTGGGATTTATAGTTCACCTACAATCAAAGAGCATTCACTGGACTGAATGCTCTGGAGTGAATGCTCTTATTCACTGGGCCAAATTTGGCACAAATCACCCAAATTTGAATACTGGTGGAGTCAGGAGCGGGAGTTGATTTTGTCATTTGGGACTTGTAGCTGCTGGGATTTATAGTTCACCTACAATCAAAGAGCATTCACTGGACCAAATTTGGCACAAATCGCCCAAATTTGAATACTGGTGGGGTCGGGAGCGGGAGTTGATTTTGTCATTTGGGAGTTGTAGTTGCTGGGATTTATAGTTCACCTACAATCAAATAGCATTCACTGGACTGAATGCTCTGGAGTGAATGTTCTTATTCACTGGGCCGAATTATTCACTTGGCACAAATCACCCAAATTTGAATACTGGTGGGGTTGGGAGCGGGAGTTGGTTTTGTCACTTGGGAGTTGTAGTTGCTGGGATTTATAGAGCATTCTGAACTCCACCAGTGATGGAATTGAACCAACCTTGGCATATAGATCTCGCATCACCAACAGAATATACTGGACGTGTTTGGTGGGCATTGACCTTGAGTTTTGGAGTTGTAGTTCGCCTACATTCAGAGAGCACTGTGGACTCAAACAATGATGGATCTGGACCAAACTTGGCATGGATACTCAATACACCCAAATGTGGACACTGGTGGAATCTGGGGAAAATAGACCTTGACATTTGGGAGTTGTAGTTGCTGGGATTTATAGTTCGCTTACAATTAAAGAGCATTCTGAACTCCACCAATGATAGAATTGGGCCAAACGTCCCATACAGAGACCCCTATGAACAATAGAAAATACTAGGGGGATTTGGGATGAATTGACAATGATTTAGTGGAGGCATAGTTCTTCCCTCTCCCGTTTCTCGTTCAACTTTTGCCTAAAAGAGATTTTTTTAGCGAGGGGAAAAAAAGCACCCTTCTAAATATCGATATTTCAAGTAAGTTGCCCAGGATTTTGTCCCGGAAAGATCTAAAAACCGCCCCGAAATGCAAGCGCAAACAGGTGAAGTGGGTGGAGAGGAGAAATTCCAGTTGCGAGACTCACTCGCCCACAACTTGTACGACTTCTTTTCTTTCCAGTTTGTAATTGAACTTTACTGGCTCCAAATTAAATTCCAGATTCGAAATGAACGTTTCCTGTTTCCGGGAAACCCTGTCTGAGAGCGTCCACGAGTCTCTGTGAACTTGAGCATGACCTTCAAACTTGATTGGCTTTCTTAATGAAAAATTCAGATTCCGGAAAAATGTCTACATTATAAAAATTAATGCGGTTTGGCGCCACTTGAGTCTTGGAATTAGATTAGAAGTTACTTCTTGGTCTACAACTTATTTTTTAAAATATGTATCATTTATTTTAATTTTTTTTTAATATCACTTTATATGTTATTTGTTTTTAATACTACTGTTATATTAGCGTCATTTATTTTAATATTATTTTATTTGTTTTAATATTAATTTTATTTCAAAATTGATGTTATTTGCATTTAAATATCAATATTTACTTATTTATTTTATATGTATTGTGTTAATATTTGTTTTATTTTAATATTGATGTGATTTTAATAAATGATATTTCTTTTTTATTTTAATCTTTGTGTGTGTGTCTTCGGATAGGTTTATGCTATAGGATTAATACTTATTTAATATTATTTTATTTTAATATCAATATCATTTGAGTATTGATGTTATTTATTTATTTTACTCTTATTTTTATATTAGCGTCCTTTATTTTAATATTATTTCCATATGAATGTTATTTGTACATTTAAATATCAATATTTATTTATTTTATATTTATTTTATATTTATTTTATTTTAATATCAATATCATTTTAGTCTCAATGTTATTTATTTTACTAATATTTTTATATTAGCGTCATTTAATTAAATATTAACATTATTTCAAGATGAATGTTATTGTGCATTTAAATATCAATATTTACTTATTTTATATTTATTATATTTATTATATTAATATTTCTTTAAAAATTGTTTTATTTTAATATCAATATATTTTAGTATTGATGTTATTTATTTATTTCACTATTATTTTTATTTTTATATTGGCGTCATTTATTTTAATATTAATACTATTTCAATATTAATGTTATTTGTGCATTTAAATATCAATATCATTTTGGTGTTGATGTTATTTATTTATTTTACTTTTGTTTTATATTAGCGTTGTTTATTTTAATATTAATATTATTTCAATATGAATATTATTTGTGCATTTAAATATCAATATTCACTTACTTATTTTATATGTATTATATTAATATTTATTTTAATATTAATATGATTTTGATTTTAATAGTATTTAGATTTTAATATTCTTTATTTTGCTCTTTATTTTATTTGTTTTAGTATTAATTTTATTTTCATAAACAATATTTCTTTTGTATTTTTATTTACTACGGTATGTATGTGTGTGTGTGTCTCGTGGAATAGGTTTATGCTATTGGATTAATGCAGTTCGACATCCTGGGAGAGTTGTAGTTTTGTTGGAGCACCAGCCCTCTTTGGCAGAGAAGGCTAAAGATCTTGTAAGACTCCTAGGATTCTATATCCTTGAGCCTTGGCACTCCAAGCGGTTTCAAACTGCATTAATTTTGCAGTGCGGATGCACCCTTGGATAGACTCTTCCCAGTCGTCCTGGTTTGGACAAGAAATCTCTCTTGTAGATTGTGAAGCATGAATGCGTGCTTTGGGAGGCATGGGGCTCCTTGCACGGCCTTGGGCAAGGCGCTGGCTTCGCGCCAGAGAACAGGAAGCGTCTCTCTGCTTTGTGACAGCAAAAGGGAGGCCAAAGGGCCTTGACTTCCTGTGGCTTGCAGCTGCTGACTCCGTGCCTCAGTTTCCCCATCTGTAAAATGGGAACATTCCCATCGCAGCTGGTATTGCTTATCATGAGTTAGCAGAGACCTTGTGGGCCCTCTAGCCCAACCCCAAACCCCAAATAACATTCAAAGCAACCCCGACAGATGTCCATTAAAAGCTTCCAAAGAAGGAGCCTCCACCACACTCTGGGGCAGAGAGTTCCACTGCTGAACAGCTCTCACAGTTTGTAGGACTAGTGCTGATGGAGTTGCCCTAGTTCTCTTTGTCAGTGAGATCCAGTCTCTCTCTCTCTCTCTCTCTCTCTCTCTCTCTCTCTCTCTCTCTCTCTCTCTCTCTCTCTCTAATGCAGTGTTTCCCAACCAGTGTGCCGGGGCACACTAGTGTGCCGTGAGCGATCATCAGGTGTGACATGGGAAATTGGAACCTCCAGGAGGGGAGGGGGGAGAGTCTAGTGTGTTGAAGTATAAAAACCTTAAGAAACCTACCTCTATAAAGGCACAAAATTACAAACACCCCCCTCCCCACCCGTTGTCTACTTGGTCTCTCCCTTTCCATGCGTTGGGAAGACCCGCCTCCCTTTCCCCAAGTAGAGACCGCCTCTTGCCTCCTGGGGGTTCTGTGTGGGAAGTTTGGCCCAGTTCTATCATTGCTGGGGTTCAGAATGCTCTTTGATTGTAGGGGAACTATAAATCCCAGGAACTACAACTCCTAAATGTCAAGGTCTATTTCCTCTGAACTCTATCTGTGTTCATATTTGGGCATATTGAGTATTCATGCCAAGTTTGGTTCCTGATCCAACATTGTTTGAGTCCACAGTGCTCTCTGGATATAGGTGAACTACAACTCCAAAACTCAAGGTCAATGCCCACCAAACTCTTATAGTATTTTCTCTTGGTTATGGGAGTTCTGTGTGGGAAGTTTGTGTCTTTCTGCCATTCCTGCCAGGATATCTATGTTGTGTTCATCGAAACAGGCCCAGGTTTCACACTGAGGGTATAAATACATTTAAAAACATATTAACTATACATATTACTGTGTTAGAGTGTCATTTTGTGTCGTTTTGGTTGGTGGCGTGCCCCAGGATTTTGTAAATGTAAAAGGTGTGCCGCGGCTCAAAAAAGGTTGGGAAACACTGCTCTAATGGAACAAATTTTTAAAAAGCGTAAAGTCAACAATGAGCATTTCTCAGCCATAGTTTTTTTGTGTCAGGAGCGACTTGAATATAAATACTGTATATACATACACATATACACACACATGACATTCATTTCAACAAATTATTGAATGTGTTTTAGGCCGCATCTACACTGCCATATCTCTCGGCATTACTTCGCGAACGAAGATTCTTCGGAAGGACTCATCCCACGCTTTTTACAAGCGCTTTGATGACTTAAAAGGCCAATCTGAGATAGGCAAGTTCGGTTGCAGAAAGCACAGCAGAAAGTCTCCTTGGGTGATGTTGTTTCCAAGTTGCGGTTCTTTCTGCGTTGTCGTTTCTCTTCCAGACCCGTTCGGCGTGTCTTCTCAAAAGAGGTCGCAGCATTGTGGATAGTGTGTCTCCATGCCTCCCGATGTGAGGTCAGGGTGGACCACTGTTGGTGATCAATCTGGCCGAGCCTGAGATATTGTTTCAGGGAGTCCTTATATCTCTTTTGGGGGGCGCCTCTCTTGCGCTGACCCGTGGCGAGTTCACCATAGAATAGTATCTTTGGGAGGTGGTGGTCCTCCATCCTAGAGACGTGCCCTGCCCAGCGCAGCTGTGTTCTCAATAGCATGGCCTCAATGGTGGTGATCCCTGCTTGCTCAAGGACGGCGACATTCGTCACATAGTCGGTCCAGTGTATATTTAGGATTGTGCGAAGACAGTGCTGATGAAGGATTCGAGGAGTCGTAGGTGTTGGCGATAGGTGACCCATGTTTCAGACCCATAGAGGAGAATAGACAGTACGATAGCTCTGTACATCGATTTTGGTGCTTTGCCTCAGTTGCTTGTTGCTCCGGACTCTTTTGTGAAGCACTCCGAATGCACTCTATGCCTTTGCTAATCTGTGCTCTCTCTCTCTTGATCAATCTTGGCGTCTGAAGAGATGATGCTTCCCAGGTAGATGAACTGCTGAACAGACTTAAGCACAGATGTGCCTATGCTGACATGGGGATGATGGTGTTCTTCCTGTGGTGTGGGCTGGTAGAGGACTTCCATTTCCTTCAGGCTGACTTCCAGCCCAAACAGCTCTGCAGCTGTTGCAAAGCAGGATGTGAGGCGCTGCAGGGCTGTTTCTGAACGGGCGGCAAGGGCGGCAACATCAGCAAAAAGCAGCTCACAGACTAGATAGTTTGGAGTCTTAGTGCGAGCACTCAGACGGCTTAAGTTGAACAAGCTGCCATCAGTACGATAGCATATATATATGCCATATAATCCAATTCAAAACAGATAATCTGGATCCAGAAACTGGATTATATGCCAGTGTAGATGGGGGCCTTACTTTTTCCATATTGTTCCAGAGACCTATACCAGAGGAAACTCTTCTGTTGGTTCACAATGCTTTTTTTCCCTGAAGTTGGTGTCTGCTCCATTAACCGTCATTGTTTCTGTTATTGTGTTGTGACTGTCCAAGTTTCTAGTCCTCAATGAGTTTGGGAAAATACAATCAGATCACGTAGATTTGAAAGTACACTTGGGGCCCTTCCATACAGCCATCTAACCCAGAATATCAAGGCAGGAAATCCCATAATATCTACTTTGAATTCGAATATGTGGTAGGCAACCCAGGGCCCTTCCACACAGATGAATAAAATCCCACATGATCTGCTTGGAATTGGATTATATGGCAGTGTGGACTCAGATAACCCAGTTCAGAACAGATATTGTGGGATTTCCTACCTCGGTGTTCTAGGTCAGTGCTGTCCAACTTCTGCCGACCCAAGGGCCGGACTTTCTGGGGGCCGATCACCTGGGGGCCGAGTGGCCACGCCCCCGGCCACGCGGCTCCGCCCCCTCCCAAAGCATCACAATAGCCTTGGAAGCGGGCGATTTCGCCCACTTCCGAGGCTGTTGTGACGCTTTGGGAGAGGAGGAGGAGCCACGGGGAGCCTTCCGCGGCTCCGCCCCTCGCCCAAAGCATCACAACAGCTGTTGTGACACTTTGGGGCAGAGGGCGGCCGCGAGGAAGCTTCACGGCTCCGCCCCTCGCCCGCAGGCCTGGATGGCTCGCGGGGGAAGCGAGCACCCGGTTCTCGCTTCCCCGTGAGCCATCCAGGCTTGCGGGGGAGGGTTTCGCCCGGCTCTCGTGTCCCTCTGGTCAGAGGGGCGAGAGCTGGCCAAACTCTCCCGCAGGCCTCCCTGGAAGGCCTGCCCCCTCGCTCCCTCCCGCCCTTCCCGGCGCCGCCGGTGTCCCAATCGCCGCGGCTCCGGGGAAGGAGAAGGAGGGAGGGAGGATTCCTCCTCTTTCCCCAGCGCCACGGCGATCGGGACACCAGCAGCGCCGGGAAGGAGAAAGAGGAGGAGGAAGGGAGGATTCCTCCTCCTCCCCTCCCTCCCCCCCACCGCTGCTAACCGGATCACTGGGGCGGGGCGGAGAGTGGGAGGGTGGGGGCAAGGCATGGCGGAGGAGGGTGCTAGCTCTCTTCCTCCTCCCCGCCCCGCCTCCTCCTCCCCTCCCGCCCGTCGCTGCGAACCGGATCGCAGCGGCGGGGCAGAGAGGGACGGAGGGGGCAAGGCAAGGAGGAGGAGGGAGCTAGCTCTCTTCCTCCTCCCTGCCCCGCCTCCCCCTCACCCCCCCCTCCCGGCCGCCATTTTTTTCTTTAAAATTTTTTAAAATGGCAGCCGGGGGCATAGCGGGGGCCGTGTCCAACAGGCTGGGGGGCCGTGTACGGCCTCCGGGCCGCCAGTTGGACAGCCCTGTTCTAGGTTATAGGGCTGCGTAGAAGGGCCCTAGGTTGGCTAGTGGTGGGTTTTTTATATTATTCCTATACATAGAGAAGTAGAATCAATTAGGACAGCGTTTCTCAACCTGGGGGTCGGGACCCCTGGGGGTGGGGTCACCAGGGGGTATCAGAGGGGTCGCCAAAGACCATCAGAAAACATAGTATTTTCTGTTAGTCATGGGGTTCTGTGTGGGAAGTTTGGCCCAATTCTATCATTGGTGGAGTTCAGAATGCTCTTTGATTGGAGGTGAACTATAAATCCCAGCAACTACAACTCCCAAATGTCAAGATCTATTTTCCCCAAACTCCACCGGTGTTCACACTTGTGCATATTGAGTATCTGTACCAAGTTTTGTCCAGATCCATCATTGCTTGAGTCCACAGTGCTCTCTGGATGTAAGTGAACTACAACTCCCAAACTCAAGATCAATGCCCACCAAACCCTTCTAGTATTTTCTGTTAGTCATGGGAGTTCTGTGTGCCAAGTTCAGTTCAATTCCATTCTTGGTGGGGTTCAGAATGTTCTTTGATTTTAGGGGAACTATAAATCGCAGCAACTACAACTTCCAAATGTCAATGTCTATTTTCCCCAAACTCCACCAGTGTTTACATTTGTACATATTGAGTATCTGTACCAAGTTTCGTCCAGATCCATCATTGTGTGAGTCCACAGTGCTCTCTAGATGTAAGTGAACTACAACTCCCAAACTCAAGGTCAATGCCCACCAAACCCTTCTAGTATTTTCTGTTAGTCATGGGAGTTCTGTGTGCCAAGTTTGGTTCAATTCCATTCTTGGTGGAGTTCAGATTGCTCTTTGATAAATCCTAGCAACTACAACTCCCAAATGACAAAAAATCAATACAGTGAATGAAAGTACATCCTGCATATCAGATATTTACATTACGAGTCAAAACAGTCGCAAAACTACACGTATGAAGTGGCGACAAAAATAATGTTATGGTTGGGGGTCACCACAACATGAGGGACTTGATTAAGGGGTCTCAGCATTTGGAAGGTTGAGAAACACTGAATTAGGACATAATTGCCATTGTATGTCAATGTATATCCTTTGGAGTATATATGAGTTTTTGATCATTGTAGTCCTGGCTTGTTGGTAAAATGCAGGGTGATGGAGGAGGATGGTGATATTATTATTATTATTATTATTATTATTATTATTATTTGGAGATAAGAAGCATCCGTGAAAGAGGGTGACGGAGGATGATGATATTATTATTGTTATTATTATTTGGAGATAAGAAGCATCCGTGAAAGAGGGTGATGGAGGATGATATTATTATTGTTATTATTATTTGGAGATAAGAAGCAACCGTGAAAGAGGGTGACCGAGGATGATGATATTATGAGTTTGCTGTGTGTTTTCCGGGCTGTACGGCCATGTTCTAGAAGCATTCTCTTCTGACGTTTCACCCACATCTATGGCAGGCATCCTCAAAAGAGTTTGGGCGGTCTGTTGGGAAACTAGGACAAGTGGGGTTTGTAGATCTGTGGAAAGTCACATGAAACAATCATGGCCAGCTCACACCTCCCAACAGAGGATTCCTCCATGCAGGAAGCAGCCAGGCTTTGAAGCTGCAATGCCATCCAATGCTAATCAAGGTGGCCAATTGCAACTAGGTAAGTGAGGTTTATATATCTGTGGAATAATGTCCAGGGTGGGAGAAAGAACTCTTTGTCTGCTTGAGGCTAGTGTAAATGTTGCAATCGGCCAGTTTGATAAGCATTGAATGGCTTTGCAGCTTCAAAGCCTGGCTGCTTTCTGCTGCGGGAGGGGGGATTCCTTTGTTGGGAGGTATAGATTTCAATGGTTTCCCTGTCTAGTCTGACATGATGGTTGTTAAGTGTGGTTCAGTATTTTCTGTATTCTCCCAATAATATGGTGTGTCTAGGAAGCAGCCAGGCTTTAAAGCTGCAAAGCCATTCATTGGCTAGTCAGGGTGGCCAATTGCCCCCAACAAGACAACTCTTGTCTTGAGAAAAGGGTGAATGTTGCAATTGGCCGGCTTGATACGTCTTGGAATGGCCTTGCAGCTTCGAAGCCTGTCTGCTTCCTGCCAGGGGGAATCCTTTGTTGGTAGGTGTTAACTGGCCCTGATTATTCCATCTCTGGGATGGTCAGAGCAACCCAGTGAATCTGGCCATGTAAGCCTTCAAGGGGCCTGATTTGGCTACGGAAAGATTTGGCTACTAGTCCTCATGACTAATGGCCACGTGTTCGTCTTCCTTTTGTGGGCTTTCCTATTGAGTGCATGGTTTATATCTGAGTTATATTGATTGTATTGTCTTATTATTTGCTGCTGTGTTGTTTTACTGATGTGTTATTGGGGTTGGCCTCATGTAAGCTGCCTCGAGTCCCCTTGGGGAGATGGTGGCGGGGTATAAAGTTTATTATTATTATTATTATTATTATCTATATATATAAAAAGAGAGCTGTCATCCTAAGTAGCCTATAGACAGCAAAACCACACAAGGCAGACACACCAAATCAGCCCACATACACACAAAACCCCACGAGGTATGTTTACCACCCCAAAAAATAAAATAAAAGTTAAACAACACGACCAAAAATACAAAAAAACATAATTGGACTACAACTCCCATGATCCCCCACGCCGTCGCCCCCCCTCTGGCAGTTTAGAGTGTCAGAATGTTGGTGGTGCTGGCCAATTAGAGGCATTATGCAAATACTCCCTCAGTTAGAATGTAGAGGCTGGGAGCCACCCCCCTCTGGCAGTTTAGAGTGTTGGAATATTGGTGGTGCTGGCCAATCAGAGGTGTTATGCAAATAATCCCACAGTGGCAACCAGTCAGAAAGCTGGCACATATCCACATACATACAAACATTCACTTTGTTGTCCCAGGCCTGGGAATACAGTGGGACAGGACTACAATACAACAAAAGGAAGATACAAATCCCAACTCATTCTGAGCAAACTGCTAAAGGTCTCTTAATGTTATCAACAAGAGGCAAAATGGACCATCTGTCAGGAGTCCTTAGATTGTGTTTCCCCACCATGTGGGTAGACGGGGTTAGCCACAGACTATGGCACAACGCATGCATGGGTCAGCTAGTTATTATTATTATTATTATTATTATTGGATTTAATAGGAAGCTAAATTCACCAAAGTTCTTCTGCGGAACTCTCTGCCACATGATTCTAGCTAGGTCCCATTCCTGTATGTCTTCGTTTGGAAGGAAATAATAATATTTTATATTCAGGCAGTATTGCTAATCGAGTGGCTTTGACCCCTTGACCCCAGGGATCTGTTGCCCTCCTTTGTGGGTTTTTAATCCAATTCCGCTGTAATATTATAATTGGTTGAGCTGGGCTTTAAGTATGCTAATTGGCAACCTGGTTGTTTTGTTTTTTTTACCCATCTCAGTTTGGATACGGAAATAAAAGTGGGGCACAAATCAAATTATTTTTTAAAAAAATTAAAATACCTCAAATAGGACAAGGAGGAAGCTGCCAATCATTTCTTTGGGTTGTGATTGGAAGACTCAGATCGGTTTTCGATGTGGTTGAATGTGATTTTTTTTTGCCATTTTTATTGTTCCCTCTTTCTATCTCTTGGTGCCGCATTGTTCTCGCTTCCTGTTCCTATTTGAAAATAGCCATTTGGGGGAGCTGATAACAAAGAGCTTGTGGCTATTTACTTATTTATTTTATATTTATTATAATATAATAAATATTTATTTTATATTTATTATATTATAATATTTATATTGTAATAAAGAAAAAATATTAAAATCTGAATAAATACTATCAAAATCAAAATATTAAACTCAAAATCATATTAATAGTAAAATAAATATTATATTATAATATTTATAATATTTATTTTACTATTAATATTATTTTTATTTTAATATTTTGATTTTGATAGTATTTATTCAGATTTTAATATTCTTTCTTTATTTTACTACTACCTTGGGGATCCGGCGGTGCCCGGGTTATTTGAGGAAGGCATTGTGTGCCAAGGTTGGTTCCTATTAGATGTTTATGTGGTTTGCAGTGGTCTCAGGAACTTAGTGAAGGTACTGCAAGTCCCATGGGCCATGGTCCATCCCCCTCCAAACAGCACCAGGATGTAGAGTGGTTCATGGGGGCTCTATGTGTCACATTTGGTCTTGAACATTCTTTGGATGAGGGTTGCAGCAGTCTCGGAAGGTGAGTGAAGGTATTTCAAGTCCCATCGTCTGTGGTCCATCCTCCTTGAAACAGCACCAGGGTGTAGAGTGGGTCAAGGGGGCTCTGTGTGCTAATTTTGGTCTGTAGTGGTCATTGGGTGAGGGTCGCGTTGTGAAGCGGGCCATTGGGCCCCTGTGTGGCAAGTTTGGTCCTGATCCGTCACTGCTGTGGGCCGCAGTGTCTGACTGCCTGAGGCCTTTCCTTTTCCCTCTGCATCACCTTAAAATGTTGGAATGTGGATGACCAATCGGAGTCCTTTATGTAAATACCATTTCAGTGGCAACCAATCCGCTCTGTTTGGGGCCGTGGAATGTTGGAGTTCTGAGGCTGGCCAATCAGAGTCCTTTATGCAAATATTCCCTTAGTGGCAACCTATTGAAACGCTGTCACATATTCCTTGGCACTTCCGTGCCTCTGAGAAAATGAGCATTCCATTTCCAACGGGAAAAAACTGTCATTTGCCTAACTCAAGCATTCAGTTGCATTCTGTTTTGCTGGCCAATCAGAGTCCTTTATGCAAATTGTCTCTCAGTGGTAACCAATTCCCTCTGTCTGGTGCCTTAGAGTGTTGGAGTTCTGAGGCTGGCCAATCAGAGTCCTTTATGCAAATAATGTGGTGCCTTAAAGTGTTGAAGTTTGAGGCTGGCTAATCAGAGTCCTTTATGCAAATAATCCCACAGTGGAAGCCAATCGAAAAGCTGCCACATATTCCTCCGCCCTCCGCAAACATTGACTTTTATTATATACATAGATTTATATAATTTATTGAAATATTAATATTATTTTCATAAATAATATTTCTTTTATATTTTGTTTTCTTCTCTTTGAAACATTCATTTCTTGGCCTTTACTGGCCAAGAAATAGTACTTTTCTTGCTGGTTCATATCAGCCATCAAGATAATGCAGTTTGAATGTTGGAGCAGGGTTCGAAAATTGCAGATCTTGATAATAATAATAATATATTATTATAAAGTATATTATATAAATAATGATAATAATAATTTATTTGTTACCCCCTCTCATTCCAGCTTGAGGTAAGGTACAACATGGCTAAAACAGACAGATTAAATATAGTATATTCCTTCCTTTCCTTCTTTCCCTCCCTCCCTCCCTCCTTCCTTCCCCCCCCCTTTCCCTCTTGCATTCCTTCCCTTTTTCCCTCTCTCCTTTCTTTTCTCCTTCCTTCCTGTCTGTTCTCCCCTAATACCATAGTAAAGTCCCTTCTAACTCTATTCTATGAGTGTATTTAATATAGTAATATATAGTAGTAACATTATATTATGTTTCTATGTATGTATGTGTGCGGAGGGCAGATATGTGGCAGCTTTCTGTTTGGTTTCCACTGTGGTATTATTTGCATTTGGCTTCTGATTGGCCAGCTTCAACATTCTAAGACTCTGAAGTGGCTGAGAGGGGAAAGGCAAGGGCATGAGGCTGTCAGAAATGGTGATTGGTTGCCACTGTGGTGTTATTTGCATATGGGTTCTGATTGGTCCACCTCAGCATTCTAACATTCTGAAGTGGCTGAGAGTGGAAAGGAAAGGGCCTTAGTGTCATCTTCTCCTTTTTTTAGGATGTGTAAGTTATTTTAGTTCTTTTTTGTTTTTGTTGGTCACACCTTGCGTTGTGAGAGGTTTTTCTGCCAAATGTGGTATGATTCCATTCAGTCGTTCTTTTCTTTACTTCAGCCTCATTACAGACAAAGCATTTATATATAGATATATGTATGTAATTATATATGTATATATGTAATACAATATAATACTACTAATAATAATATATTATAATTATTATACGTATATATTTTATATTACATGTAATAATATTACAGTATAATGTTATAGTACAATGTAATATATAATATTAATATTGTGCTATGGCAATAATATAATATATTGTAATAAATAGTCTCTCTCTCTATATATATATACTAGCTTGGGGACCCGGCCCTGCCCGGATTATTTGAGAAAGGCATTGTGTGCCAAGGTTGGTCCTTATCAGTTATTTATTTGGCTTGTAGTGGTCTCAGGAAGTGAGTGAAGGTACTTCAAGTCCCATAATCCATGGTCCATCCTCCTCCAAATTGCACCAGGATGTAGAGTGGGTCATGGGGGTCCTGTGTGCCAAATTTGGTCTTGATCAGTCATTGGATGAGGGTCGCAGCAGTCTCGGGAAATGAGTAAAGGTACTTCAAGTCCCATCATCCATGGTCCACCGTCCTCCGAACTGCACCAGGATGTAGAGTGGGTCATGGGGGCTCTGTGTGCCAAGTTTGGTCTGCACTGGTCATTGGATGAGGGCCGCAGTGGTTTCAGGAAGTGAGTGAAGGTACTGCAAGACCCATCATCTGTGGTCCATCCCCCTTAGAACTGCAGCAGGATGTAGAGTGGGTCATGAGTACTCTGTGTGGCACGTTTGGGCCTAGTCTGTGATTTGTAGGGGCTGTAGTGGTCTGTGGGAAGTGAATCGGGTAAAGGTACTGCAAATCCCATCATTTGTGGCCCATCCTGCCCACCGGGATGTAGAGTGGGTCTTGGGGGTTCTGTGTGCCAAGTTTGGTCTTGTTTTGTCACTGTTGGGGTCCGCAAAGTGTGTTGGAGTTAAACCCGCACCATGCCTGAGTGCCTCTGGCCTTTTCCTTACCCCCTCTGCTCTTTGTTCGTGGAGGCTGGGAGCCACCCCCCTCTGGCAGTTTAGAGTCTCGGAATGTTGGTGGTGCTGGCCAATCAGACCATTATGCAAATGATTCTGCATTGGGAGCCAATCGAAACGCTGGCACATATTTCTCCGCAAACACTGACTTTTATTATATCGATAGATAGATATACATACACACACATATATAGTATAATATAGTATAGTATTACTATAGGGGCCCCCAGTGGTGCAGCAGGTTGAGCTGCTGAACTTGCTGATCTGAAGGTCTGAAGGTCGGCGGTTCGAATCCAGGAAGCAGGGCTGAGCTCCTGCTGTTAGCCCCAGCTTCTGCCAACCAGGGATAGAAATAGGGCTGTTCTTGATCCCACTGATGACCCCCTTTCTCTCCTTCCGTTCCAGCCTTGTATGGACTGTGGCCCTCGCCCGCAGCCATGGGGAAGATGCTATCCAAGATCTTTGGCAACAAAGAGATGAGGATCCTGATGCTGGGCCTGGACGCCGCTGGGAAGACCACCATCCTGTACAAGCTCAAGCTGGGCCAGCCAGTGACCACCATCCCCACCGTCGGCTTCAACGTGGAGACGGTGACCTACAAGAACGTCAAGTTCAATGTCTGGGACGTTGGGGGCCAGGACAAGATCCGGCCCCTCTGGAGACACTACTACACCGGCACCCAAGGGTTGATTTTCGTGGTGGACTGCGCCGACCGCGACCGGATCGACGAAGGGCGGCAGGAGCTCCACCGCATCATCAACGACCGGGAGATGCGGGACGCCATCATTCTGGTCTTTGCCAACAAGCAGGACCTCCCCGACGCCATGAAACCTCACGAGATCCAAGAGAAACTGGGGCTCACGCGCATTAGGGACAGGAATTGGTACGTCCAGCCCTCGTGCGCCACGTCGGGCGAAGGACTCTACGAAGGTTTAATGTGGCTTACTTCCAACTACAAATCGTAATGATCCTAGGGCCATACAAATATATATAAATATATTTCTATATAATTTGCGCGCACACAAAAAGAAATCTCTAACCAATGAACCCTAGAACATATATTCTCTTATGTCAATTCCTCCCCTTTTCCTCTTCAAATACTTTTGTTATTGCTTTCCTTTACAAAACAAAAAAATATCTCTAGCAGGAGTGGAACATTTCAGCAGAGATCCCGGTCTCTGAGTCGGTCCTTCCGAGTGTTTGGGATCTGTGCGGATCGGGGAGAAGCGGGGAAAGGTAGCTGGGTTTGTATGGACTCCCGATTATCTTTTCTCGTCCGTCTCGTGTGGTTCTCCAACCTGTGGTGTCTCTGAGTTGGTATTGCCCTGAGAGGTGGGTTGGCTCGACAGGAAGTTTGGTCGAACTGGTTGTGTGTTCGATTTATGCCAGCGTTGTGATCTGGAGGATTCCTCCTGCTCTCCAAATCAGATCCTTTAAGAGCCTGTTTTAGGTTGGATGTGGGATAGTTGCCCTTTCCTTGCATCCCAGGTGGGTGGAGGAGGAGACCGTGGGCGCAGTATTAATTCTCTCTCGTCACATTCTGCGACGACACGAGGTTCGTCGGCTGGAACGCCTTGCCACCGCAAACCGCCTCCTGCGTTACACACCCATCCCGTCGCTCGCTCGCTCTTCCATTCGGGTTCCCTCCTTGTTCCTTGACCTGCTCAACCTGCCTTGCATGGCGGAGGCAAGGATGTGCATGCCCCGGGCCTGGCCAAACCAGTTTCCCCACCACAAGATGGGTGGGAAGGGAAAAAAGTGCCGGTCGGAGAGGCTGCAAGCACCCTCTCCTTTGCATCCTAAACAGCAATCTTTGCTTTCCGAAGAAGGCTTGCCTCATAAATGAATGGGGGGTGTTGGTTTGAGAAAGAGGACATTCCAGATTGCTTTTTGGGGTGTTGTTCCAGCTCCACTTTGCTTTGCTTCTGTAATTTCTACGACTCAATGGATAAGGGAGGGGCTTGCTCTGCTTTGGGTTATGTCTTGATTCCTGTTGTCTCTTTTGTGTTGTCAATTCGGGCTTTCCAAAAGAAGGTACAATAGAGTCTCGCTTATCCGACTTTCCGTCTTATCTGACACCTCAGTATTTCCCCCAACTCTCTCTCCATGCGGAAGTGTCCTTCCTCTATGATTTCCACGCTCCTCTTCCACATTTGGGCATTTCCTGCTGGGCCGCTCTAGCCCCGGAGCGTTGAGGGAGGAAAGGGGGGAAAGAGGCAGGACCGGGTGCGGAAGCGTCCTTCCTCTGATTTCCACGCTCCTCTTCCACATTCGGGCATTTCCTGCTGGGCCGCTCTAGCCTCGGAGTGTCGCCTTGCCTTAACTTTTTGAGTCCCTGTTGTTAGTATTCTAGGTGTCTATTGCCGCGTCGGACGGGACTCCATATTATCCGACGTTTTTGTTTGTCCGACATTCCGCCGGCCCGTTTATGTCGGATAAGCGAGACTCTGCTGTAGATCCGTATCCATTCTGCTGCCGTTCTGTCCTGTGAAGCATTGGCTCTCACGCTTTCCGAACCACACTCTTTGCCAAATGTCTTGCCCTGTGGAAAGAGCCATGGGTTCGTTCAACAAAGCCCTGTCTTTTGCTTCAGATCATTGGCATGAGCTCATCTTCTGCCCCGGTCAGCCACTCGTCGTTATGGAGCTTGACACATCTCACATCCAGGGTCAGGGCCTTCAGTTTAAGAAGCAGTCCTCTATAGACACTTTCGTAACCAACCACAGTGATAACTTTATTACTTGAGGTTAGCTCTGGAAGACAAACTAGGCTACTTCAATTGGGTACCTTCTGAATGTTTTGGATTCTAGCACCCTTGAATATGAACCGTACCAGTGGGACTTAGCTTCCAAAACAGCCACTAGGTTGAGGAAGCCTAGTGTATTGACACATAACACATCACCCATCAGTCCTGCAGCTCACGGCGAGCAAGATGTGAGATGTGTTGTGTAGCGGTGTGCGAGGAATGCTAGATGTATTGTCAAAGGCTTTCATGGCCGGAATCACTGAGTTGTTGTGTGTTTTCCGGGCTGTGTGGCCATGTTCCAGAACCATTCTCTCATGACGTTTCTCCTGCATCGTCAGGCCTCACAACCTCTGACGATGCCTGCCACAGATGCAGGCGAAACGTCAGGAGAGAATGCTTCTGGAACATGGCCACACAGCCCGGAAAACACACAACAGCCCAATGCTGTTGCAGCATCCAGACAACTGTGTAATACTCATCCCTGTTCTACCTGATGGGAGGGTGTGTACCTGTTTGTGTGCGTTGAGCAATGTACACACAATTGTCAAACTCGGTTCCCAGCCGCAGATTTGGGTGCCTTCCAAGTGTTGGGTGCGGAGGTGTTTCTCCTTTATTTGTCTGTTTTCGTTCTAATCCTATTAATGAAGCCGATTGTACGTGGCCCGTTCGGGTGTGCACCGTCTTCCCAGAGCCAAACCCAAACAAAGGGACCAAGGAGTTAATCCCATATATATATATATATATATATATATATATAGATATATATCCTGTGTTCCTGAAAATAAGACTGTCTTAGATTATTTTTTGCTCCAAATGATGCGCTAGGTCTTATTTTCAGGGGGTGTCTTATTTTTCCATGTACAGTAGTTGTCATCACAGTCTGGCATAACCAGACAAACTCTGAATCCAATCAAGAATTTCTTGTCACTACTATTATTTCCATGTACCAATATTTATGGACACCAAGCTTTGCTAGGTCTTACTTTTGGGGGAGGCCTTATACTTAGCAATTCAGCAAAACCTCTACTAGGCCTTATTTTCAGGGGATGTCTTATTTTCAGGAAAACAGGATATATATATATACATATTCATTCTATGTTCATGTTACTTGTAACTAGTTTCCCCGTTTTATGAATCTCTTCCCCTGTTTTATTCTTCCCATTTGAGATGATTTCCAAAAAAGCGGAGATCGGCTACGAAGCATTCCGTGAAATGGGAAATAAACGCTTTCCAAACTGTTCGTTTTGAGACGGAAAAGGCTTTTCTTCTGTTCTCCTTCCGGCGCGAATACTCAGGGAATGCCTGTGTTTTCACTTCTTCCTTTTTTCTCCCTTTCTGTCACATTCAATCAGATATGTTTACGTGTTGAATTCTGCTACGAAGCCTTCTTTTTTGCTCTTTGAACCAAAGGCTTGATTAAAACTTTTCCGTTCCTTTAAGATCAAACTTGGTTGGTTTTTGTTCCGTTGAGAAAATCTGCCTTTTTAAAATAATACCGGGCATGGGCAAACTTTGGCCCTCAGTGTATTTTGGACTCTCACGGCTGAGGGGGGAAAGGAAAGGGCCTGAGGCTGTTAGGGATTGTGGGAAGCAAAGCACCAGCGCCACCTAGTGTTCACCACCAGAACTTTAGCAACAGTGTAGAAGCAAAGCAACACCGCCACCTAGTGTTCACCATCAGAACTTTAGTTTTGTAAGTACTTTAGAACAGGCCTGGGCAAACTTGGGCCCTCCAGGTGTTTTGGACTCCAACTCCCACAATTCCTAACAGCCTACCGGCTGTTAGGAATTGTGGGAGTTGGAGTCCAAAACACCTGGAGGGCCCAAGTTTGCCCAGGCCTGCAATATATATACACAAGAGGATCCCTATTTAGCACCCCCTTTTTCTTTCCAAACAGTCGGGCATACTTTCAGAAAAGTGAGTCTTCTGGAAAATTATCCATGATGTAGTGTGAAAAGTCAACATTGCTTCCCTTCGAGGGGCTTCTCGGGCGCCATCCCTGTCCCAAGAAACGGCCCATTCTCTTTCCTGCCAAGTTCCTGGGTGTGATCGCTTTGGGAGAAAACATGACTCACGTCTCCCACTAGCAACGTCTCCTCCACCATCTCTATTTCCATGCAGGGAGTCACCCTGCCGAGCCAGTCGAAGTCACTTCTTCCTCTTCCTCTCCCACTAATGCCATGTTGACATCTGTATGTATCATCCCTTGCTCTTCCTTGCAGTAATAATTGGTGCCTTTTTAGAAACATGTCGATGGGGAAGCTTGGGTTCCTTTCGCTCTGGAAGTTGCAGCGCATTGCTTCCCCTTTCCAAGCTGACCACATCGAGTTTGGGAACGGATCTGTTCTTTTTATTGCCATTTTCAGTGTGAGTGGATATATCAGAACTTTTCCAGAACGACATTTAGACACTTGAGTTGCTGTGAGTTTTCCGGGCTGTATGGCCATGTCCCAGAAGCATTCTCTTCTGACATTTCGCCTCCATCTATGGCACGCATCTTCAGAGGTTGTCAGACCTCACAACCTCTGAGGATGCCTGCCATAGCTGCAGGCGAAACGTCAGGAGAGAATGCTTCTGGAGCATTGCCATACAGCACGGAAAACTCATGGCATCCCAGTGATTCCAGCCATGACAACCTTTGACTATACATTTAGACATATAGACCCTATGTCAGTGATTTTCAACCTTTTTTGAGCTGCGGCACATTTTTTTACATTTACAAAATCCTGGGGCACACCACCAACCAAAATGACACTCTAACACAGTAATAATATAGTTAATATGTTTTTGAATGTATTTATACACTCACTTAGTGTTGATTTTCAACCTTTTTTGAGCCGTGACACATTTTTGACATTTACAAAATCCTGGGGCACACCACCAACCAAAATGACACAAAATGACACCCTAACACAGTAATACATATAGTTAATATGTTTTTGAATGTATTTATACACTCACTTAGTGTGAAACCTGGGCCTGTTTTGATGAACACAAAATAGATATCCTGGCAGGAATGGTGGAATGGCAGTGCCTTGCAAAATAGGAAATTTTCTCTAATGCACGTTGGCCAAGAGCTGACAATGTCCACCAATATCCGTCAACTCATCAAGTTGCAAGGCAAATTTCTTACTGATGCGCATCTTTTCTAAAACGACAGTTTCGATATCCGCAGGCATGTCATCAATACGACGGGGAATTGTATTATCTGAGAGAGGCACTTTAGCTATCTCTTTGGCCACGTCATGGCCGAGCATCTCATTTGGCTTTACAAGCTGGCAGTATTAATGTTTCTGCCACAGTGTGGGACTTTTTAAAATTTAGCTACGAGATCAGCGACAGGTAGCTAGCTTTGAGGGCTCTCTCGTTTACCTTCGTGGTTTTTCTCAAAGAATATGCCTGTTTCTCATTGTTTGTACGTAAGCGTACAAAATAGTCCGTCGGCTTGTTTTGAACGGAAGGGTGTTTCGTTTGGAGATGGCGTTTAAGCTTGCTTGGCACCATGGCGCTATTGGACAGCTTATCACCACACAGCAAGCACAGCGGAGTCGGTGCCGTCGCATCCCCGGTGAAAGTGAATCCAAATGAAAGATAGCTTTCGCTGTATTGCCTCGAGCTCACTGTCTTTTCTTTTCTTTTGTCCACCACTCATATGAGGGCCTTCATCTGTGTCATAATTTTGTCCAGGGCCCAGTTCGGCATTTGCATTTTCCCTTCTCAAAAACTTCTCCATCACTGTCACTCGCTTGTCTTGCTGTGATCCCAAATTGACGCGCAGCTGCAGCACTAACTCTAACTTTGTGTACTTAGCCGCGTCTGAGCAAATCCAAGATGGCGCGACCATAGCACTCTCGTGTCACTTCTTAGGTGACGCGAGAGTGCTATGGTTCCATTTCTTAAAGGGACAGATGCGCATTATAGTTTATATATGAATGAAGTTCGAAAATAATTTCCCACGGCACACCTGATGATCTCTCACGGCACACTAGTGTTCCACGGCACACTGGTTGAAAATCACTGATCTATGTAACTACATTGGATTCACAACCTAGTTCCAGTTACATTGGCTAACTAAACAAACGAAGAAAGAAAGGGTGATTACATTGAGTTGTTGCAAGTTTTTAGGGCCTCACGTGAAAACCCCCAAAGCATTCTCTCCTGACATTTCGCCTGCATCTATGGTAGGCATCAGAAAAAAAAGACACTGGGAAGTCTGCTAACTCTAATGCAGTAAGAAACACAACACGGGCACGAAAACAACCCACTCACAGAGTGTGGTGGTAAATAATCAATTAGCTAAACACAATAATACAAATACTATATCACAGTCGTTCCATGAGTTTTAGTGCACGGCCAACAGTGTGAATGATGGAAATATAGGCAATGATATACAATCAATTCAAGATAATACAGAAAGTAAAGCAAGGTCTTGCCAATATCAAGGGAAATTCAAATTAGTACATCTTATGCAAAGTATAGTACAGGCAATATATTGATCAATACGCAGTTGGAATCAGTCAAAATAAACGTAGATTGTATATCATTGCCTATATTTCCATAATTCACATGGTTGGTCATGCACTAAAACTCATTGAATACTGTAATATAGTATTAGTATTATTGTCCGTGTTTAGCTAATTGATTATTGACCACCACACTCCGTGAGTGGTTTGTTTTCATGCCCGTGTTGTGTTTCAATGGTAGGCATGAAAGCTGGTTGATCCAAGAAAAAAAACATTTCGGAACTCGTTTCGGAACTAATTGTAGCTGGTTTTTTTTTGGATTATATGGACTTCCGGAAAATTTTCGGAAAATTTCAAAATTGATTCGGAAATATTTCCGAAATTCGGAAGTCTTCGGAAATGGGCGTCCGCTTTCAAAAATGGACCAAAAAAAATCAGCAGAAGGGAGAGTCAGCTGTTAGCCATTAGCCAATGAGAAACCATCAAGAAAATTCGGAAATGACATCCGAAATTTGGAATTCCGAAATTCGGAATATTGGATTTCGGAATTCCTGTTGGGAGGGTCGCTCTCAAAATTGCTAAAAAAGTCGGAAAGTATCTGAAAAACTTCCGAAATTCGGACATATCCGAAATTGTAGAACAGCCCTAGAGGTTCTGAGACTTCACGACCTCTAAGGATGCCTGCCATAGATGCAGGCGAAATGTCAGGAGAGAATGCTTCTGGGACATGGCCATAAAGCCCAAAAAACTTGCAACAACCCAGTGATTCCGGCCATGAAAGCCTTCGACAAGGCAATTCACTTACATATGAACAGTCATCCATCCTCATGGATCCAAATATCACCATATCCTTTTCTTCCTCCTTGGAGAACACCTGTTCGGCCAAGCCCTGCTTCGTGCAGCCTGCCAATGCATCATTCCAAAACTTCCATAACGCCAAGGCTTCTTTCCCTAAGCACAATGCCAAAGACCAGATCTCTTGTTTTCCATCCAGCAAAACCCGACTCCCTGCAAACACGTATTATGACTCCAAAACGCACCAGAGCATGGTGGGTGGACCGGACTCCTCTGGTCTGTCACAAATGAGAATTATTACATTGAGTCTTCCTTAAACATGCCTTGAAGCGGATGTCCTTAGCCATGAGTTCCTCTTCCACGTCCTCTAGTGTCCACTTGATGGTCAGTCAGTTCCAGAGCCTCCCACAGGAATATTCCGCTGACATAGTAAATAATTGATCTTGAGTCTTCACCTCCTGACGTAGACGTTGCGTTCTGGGTTTGACGTGGAAAGAGCATTGTCTTTGACGAATGTAAACAGCCTTTAGAGTTAATCCAGTGTCTGGTCAGCAAGTGTTGACAGATGTAAACATTTATCTTATCGCTGCCACAGTTCTTATCATAGTTTCCCATTTGAGTTCTCATTATCATCTTTTAATTATAGTCCAGCAAGCAGGCCTTGTTTCCTTAGAATGGTATCATCACAATTATTCGCTCTCATTCATTCATTCATTCATGTCATTCTGTTCCATTCATACCCACACATACGAGGGCGGGTCAATAAATCCGTGACTTCTTGAATGAAACACAGGTTTTTGGATTTTAAAAAATCATTTTATTTTTCAACGTTGTCTCTTTTGAGCTCTATACACTTTGTCCAACGTTTCTCCTTTTTTTTTCCCTTCCAAAAAATAAGATTTGTGGAGGTCATCAAAATAGGTATTAGTTTGTGAGATGATTTCATCGTTGGAGTCAAATCTCTATCCGCCGAGCCATTTCTTCAGGTTTGGAAACAAAAAATAGTTACTTGGGGCTAAATCCGGAGAATAGGGTGGATGAGGGAGCAATTCGTATCCCAATTCATGGATTGTTGCCATGGCAACTGCACATGTGTGCACCCTTGCATTGTCCTGGTGCAAAAGAACTTTATTCTTGGCCAAATGCATTCATTTTTCCCCCAAATCCTCATTAAATCGACCCAATAAGTTGGCATAATAGTCGCCATTGATTGTTTGACCCTTTTGAAGGGAGTCAATGTGGATTATGCCGCATACATCCCAAAAAACGGTCGCCATGACTTTATTGGCTGACAAACCCACCTTGGCCTTCTTTGGCACCGATTCACCCGGAGAAACCCACAGGTTTGACTGCTGTTTGGTCTCTTGTGTGTTGTGGTGGATCCACGTTTCGTCCATGGTTACGAAACGGCACAAAACATCGTCCATATTGCGGTTGAACAACGCAAAACACTCCTGCGAAATTGACACACGATTGCGTTTGTAGTCGATTGTGAGCAAACGCGGCACCCATCTTGCGGAAAGCTTTCTCATACCCAAGTGATCATTTAAAATTGAAACCACTGAGCCATGTGAGATGCCTATGGCTTCCACAATCTCTCGCACTTTCAATCTCTGATCGGCCAACACCATATCGTGATTTTTTTTCAATTGTTTCGGGTGTAGAGACCTCAACTGGGTGTCCAGAACATTCGGCACCTTGTGTGCTTGTACAGCCACAACGAAATTCAGTAAACCATTTTTTTACCATTGAAATTGATGGTGCAGAGTCCCCATCGTATTTATCAAGCCTAACCTTGGTTTGAGTGATGGCTTTTTTCAGCAAAAATTAATATTTAATGAGCACACGAAATTCACTTTTTTCCATTTTCTCCTCAAATCATGCGGTAGCCTGCTATCAATGGCTGTCAAACACAAACTAAATGACGCAGCTTGTTCAAATTTTGACAGGAGTCAACTGACAGATGCCTGTCGACAGGAGCAGTGCTGCCCTTTCAGTTAAGAGGTGGGAAATTCAAAAAGTCACGGACTTATTGACCCGCCCTCGTATATCCACATCTATCTAATCTACATATTGTGTTTCTTGTGACACTTAGGCATCCTATAGTGCAGCGAATCCCAATAGTTCGCCACACCTTGACTTGTATGGTGGTGCAAGTTGAAATACTTTTGAATGTGTTTCCCATTTCGTTCCCTGAAACAGAGCTGCCTTTAAACCAGGTCTTGTGTGTGTGTGTGTGTGTGTGTGTCCTCCAAAGCACAGAAATAGTATAATTATTTTGAAGTGGGGCAGGGACAGGGTTCTTCGGCCTTACCGCCGGTTTCGAAGCCGCCCTTTTCCCACCCTCTTCGCTGACATTTCAATTGCCTTTTGGGGATTTGGAGATCGAAGCGAGCGGGAATTAGAATCAGGTGACTGCCATCTGCTTCGGCGCCGGAGATAATCCAATTTCCACGGCACGGAATAAGTGCGACACGGACATGGCTTTGGGGGTTTTCACGTGATGCGAAAGAGGCCGCAGGGTTGGGGAAACATCGCCCGTCTGCTTGTCTGTCCTTCTCTTCCCGATGGTTTGATATCGTAACTCTTCCTTGCCGGAGCCCACGTCGTTCGGAAAATATTGCTTTGGGCTGCTTTCTCCCAGGATTAATCACTTTACCCACAGTTTAAACGGGACAGAAGAGAGTTTTCCTCACACCCCAAATCCTCAAGTGTTTGGGCATGAAATGCCAATGAATGCTATCTTTGGAAACATATAAATGTATGCGATTTTAATATGGGGAAGGATCTCACCGGTGCCATTCGCCCCGACAATCTAGGACCAAAGTGGCACAGTTGAATTGAATGGGTCGTGCCTTACTTTCCAGGCCAAGATCTGAACTTATCACTAGAGTGTGTGTGTTGTCAGGCCCGGATTAACCCCCTTTGGCGCCCAAGGCCAAAGTCAAGGAAGGAGTCAAGGAAGGAGGGTGCGCGGGGAGGAGAAGGCGAAGGGAAGCCCCACCCCCGGAGCCGACAGCAGCCCCGGGGGCGGGGCTTCCCTCCGCCTCCTCCTCTGCATGGCGCGCCCTCCTTCCTTGAGTCAAGGAAGGAGGGCGCGCGAGGAGGAGGCGGACGGAAGCCCCTGAGCCCTCGTGGCACGCGCACACCCTCTTTCCTTGATTCAAGGAAGGAGGACGCGAGGAGGAGGCGGAGGGAAGCCCCGTCCCCTGGGGCCACTGCTGGGCATGCACAGCAGGAGGGCGCGACCGCCTCTGCATCCTCCGCCATGTTCCTGGGTGCCGCGTATGCCCGGCAGCGGCCCCGGGGGCTTCCCTCCACCTCCTCGCGCCCTCCTTCCTTGACAAGGGGGCGATGGCGAGTGGGGGCGCCATTCCCTCCCCCCCCCCTCGCAGCACTCCCCCGCCCTCCCACGAGAGAGAGAGTTGTGTTGCGGTTTTGTTTCAAGATTTTTTTGGGGTCCGTGTGAATTGCGGCCCCCTTGGCTTGCGCCCCTTGGCCATGGGCTAGGGTGGCCTTATGGGCAATCCGGGCCTGTGTGTTGTATGCACTTCGCTTCCCCTGATTAGGATATGATCTATTAGCCTAATACGGACCTGTCCAACAGGCGGGCCGCGGGCCGCACGCAGCCCGCCAGCCCCTTGGATGCGGCCCGCCTACCCTCCTGCAAGAAATCAGCTGTTTTTTGGGGAGTTTTTAATCTTCAGGGGGGGTGGGGGCGACGCGAGGAGGGCGGGGCCAACGCGAGTGAGGAGGAGGCGGAGGGAAGCCACATCAGACGCCCTAGGGGCGGGACTTCCCCCCGCCTGTTCATCGCTCGCGCAGGGCCGCTCGCGGGCATGCACGGCAGGGCGGGATCGGCGAGACGCCCTCCGCCATGTCCCTGGCTGTTGCAGCGGCCTTCCCGGGAGCTTACCTTCCTTTCTCTTCCTTCGGCATCCTGTGCGGCCCGCCCCTTTTCGGCGGGGCTGGGTGACGTCAGGCGTGGCGCCGGCAGCTAGGAGGAAGAGGTGGAGGCAGAGGCCGCCGGCGCCACGCCAGACGTCACCCAGCCCTGCCGAAAAGGGGCGGGCCGCACAGGATGCCGGGCATGCGCAGCAGGGCAGGAGCGGTGAGGGTCCCTCCGCCATGTCTCTGGCTGTTGCAGCGGCCGCGCCTGGGAGCTTACCTTCTTTCTCCGAAGGAAGAGAAAGGAAGGTAAGCTCCCAGGGCGGCCGCTGCAACAGCCAGGGACAAGGCAGAGGGCGCCGCCGCTCCGCCCTGCTGCGCATGCCCGCAAGCGGCCCCGCCCCCCGCTGCGGCCCGCCAGGTGATCAGTGACCGGAATTCCGGCCCTTGGGCCGGTAGAAGTTGGGCAGCCCTGGCCTAATACACACAAAGGCACTTATATCGTCAAATTGATTAGTTTCGCGTATTTCTTTCCTCTGTATCGTCGTTCCCGGTCTTGTCGATATCACTCCGATATGAGACACGGGGGTGCTTCTCCCCCTCCCCAAATCCTGTGTGGAAATAATGTGGGGTGTGTTGTTGTTGTTGTTTTGCCCCTGTGCCTTCAATAAGGGCTGTCAATGACTTAAGGGACGAACAAGGTACTTTTGTATACAAAAATCGCAGCTGGTTAACTGGAACACACTGGTGTGTGGTCTCCCCTCCCTTAAAGTTATATTCCTTTCCCCTCCCACCCTTGGAATAACAATGAGGGGTGTGTGTATTGATCTGCATATGCAAATGTACTGTACATTGAACGCTGGAAATTTCTTTCGAATCTTGTTTATTTTCAGGTGTCGGGGGAGCTGAATTCAGGCGTTTCCTGTGGGTTAGGGAGGGGGACCCTGTCTCTTTCAAAACAAGGGCTCGTTTCAGTGAATTGTTTTGGGGTTTTTTGTTTTGTTTTTTTTAAAAGAGAGCAAATAAATGATTTTTCTTTTTAGCCTTCATGAAAACGAAGTGTGTTTTTACACGTATACAACCTGGAGACGTTTGCGTGTTCTGAAGAATTGCTAGTCACCTGTTGTCACCTGCAGATTCCTTTATAGGTGTGACCAGCAAGCAACTATTTGCAACCGTTATTGTCTTAAGTAATTACTTAGATAATGCTATCCAAGTCCTGCATCCTGGATGTAAATTGACATAAAACACCTTAGGGTGGGCAGCATGAACTCCCAGAAATCAGCCAGCCAGCTCTTAGGATTTCTGGGAGTTGAAGTCCAAAACACCTGGTGATCAGGAGCTCCCGGTGGTGCAATGGGTTAAACCCTTGAAGTCCGACAGGTCGGAGGTTCTCCAATCGGGGAGAGTGGGGGTGAGCTCCCTCTGTCAGCTCCAGCTCCCCATGCGAGGACATGAGAGAAACCTCCCATAAGGATGGTAAAAAAAATAAAAAAAAATACGGGTGTCCCCTGGGCAACATCTTTGCAGATGGTCAGTTCTCTAGAACCAGAAGCAACTTGCAGTTTCTCAAATCGCTCTTGACACATACATATGTGCAACACATACATACGTGCGTTTATTTATTTATATATTTATTTATTTACACCGGGAATGTGGCGCAGCTGGCTGGGAGTCAGCTGCATAAGATCTCCACTGACCAGAAGGTCATGAGTTTGAGGCCTGCCTGGGTCCGGGTGAGCTCTCGACCAATTGTGTAGCTTGTTGTCTACCTTTGCAACCCAAAAGACAGTTGCATCTGTCAAGTAGGAAATTTAGGGACCACTTTGTGTGGGGAGGCTAAATTTGACTGATTTGAGAGGCCATAAAGATCTCCAGGAAATACACAAAGAAGAATGAAGGAGTGCAACAGCTCCTCCTGATGGCCAGAAGCTGAAATGTTAAATTGCCTCTGTGTCTATCTGTATATGTTGTATGTCAAATGGCATTGAATGTTTGCCTGTATATGTGCATTGTGATCAGCCCTGAGTCCCCTGCGGGGTGAGAAGGGCGGAATATAAATGATGTAAATAAATGATATAAATAAATATATTCCACCCTTCTCACCCCGCAGGGGACTCAGGGCGGATCACAATGCACATATACAGGCAAACATTCAATGCCATAGACATACAACATATATAGACAGACACTCGGAGGCTATTTAACATTCCAGCTTCTGGCCACCAGGGGGAGCTGTCACATTCCTTCATTCTTTGCATACTTCCTGGAGATTTTATGGCCTCGTAAATCAGTTAAATTAGCCCCCTCCCCCACAAAGTGGTACCTAAATTTCCTACTTGACAGATGCAACTGTCTTTCAGGTTGCAAAGGTCGACAACGAGCTACACAATTTGGTCGAGAGCTCACCTGGACCCGGGCAGGCCTCGAACTCATGACCTTCTGATCAGTAGGGATCTTATGCAGCTGACTCCCAGCCAGCTGCGCCACAGTCCCGGTGTACGTACGAGTATGTATGTATGTATGTATGTATGTATATGAGATCAAGTATGAAACTAGTATCTCATATATATATATATATATATATATATATGAGAGAGACTAGTTTCATACTTGATCTCATATACATATATATGTATACACATATACATACATACTCTTAAATACTGTGGCACAGCTGGGATTGTGTGCAGCTGGCTAGTTTCTCTTTCATATACATACTCGTGTATGTATGTATGTATGTATGTATGTATGTATGTATGTGAGAGACTAGTTTCATACTTGATCTCACTGCCAGACAGAACTAGGGCGACTCCATTAGCACTAGCCACCTTGGTGGAAGCATGATGGGAGTTGTAGTCGTACAAGCTGTGAGAGCTGTTCAGCAGTGGAACTCTCTGCCCCAGAGTGCGGTGGAGGCTCCTTTGGAGGCTTTTAAACAGAGGCAGGATGGCCATCTGTCGGGTGATTTTCCTACTTCCTGGCAGAATGGGGTTGGACTGGGTGGCCCACGAGGTCTCCCACAAGGATGGTAAAACATCAAAACATCCGGGCGTCCACCTGGGCAATGTCCTTGCAGACAACCGAGTCTCTCACACCAGAAGAGACTTGCAGTTTCTCAAGTTGCTCCTGACACACACACACACACAAAGCATTCACTGCAGTTTGGAGCTTTCACAAATGGGTGGTTTCTTACAGCAAACATCAAATCACCAGGGTGGGTGGGGAAGGAGGGTGCTCTTTTTCCTATGACTTCACCCATGGGTGACTGTTGTGGTTTTGCCACCACCCTCCTTGGGTTCCTCTTTCACAAAGACGTGAAACCCATCTGTGATTTTCCTCCAATGACGATGGGCGAGAAACTGCCAGAAGAAGGATGCATTTATGTTCGTGCTTTCGGTTCCTTTTTGACTTTTTTTTACTCACGAAAGCATCAATGTACAAACTTTAGGTGGATGGGGATCTATGACAAGGGTGTGTCCAACTGTGAGGGGGGGATGCTCATTTTCTAAGCGAAGAGCCGGCATTGTCCATAGACACCTCCAAAGTCATGTGGTCGGCATGGCTGCATGGAGCGCTGTTACCTTCCAGCAGAAGCGGTACCTATTGATCCACTCACATTTGCATGTTTTCGAACTGCTAGGTTGGCAGAAGCTGGGGCTAACAGCAGGAGCTCACCCCGCTCCCTGGATTCAAACCGTCAATCTTTCAGTCAGCAAGTTCAGCAGCTCAACGGCTTAACCCACTGCGCTACCAGGGACTCCTTTGATAATATTATATAATATAAATACGTTATAAATATAATATAATTAATATAATTATAATAAGAATAATCATTATTATTATATTATTAACGTCTTCTCATAGCTCAAGACAGACACAATGCAGTTAAACCACATAATAACAATAATAATAATAAACCGCGTTATCATAAAATACATGCAATGAAGCACACCATCACAAAATACGTATATGTCTCCAGCCCCTATCAAGTTTGTGAAATGCCCAATAAAATCACTCCGCAAGCTTAATACAATGTATGCTTGTATATACAACTCCCAGGCAAGGGAGGGCAAAAGAGGTACGAAAAGGGATTCTTGAATGCCGTTTTTTATTGCAGCGCCTTACGGAGCCCGGTCAGCAAACTTTGGCCCACACTTTGCACAATGAAGGTGACACCAAGGCCATTGTGCAATGCAGGCGGGGAAACGTTGTGGTTGAAGGTGTGCCTTGCACTGCGGACAGTGAGCTTTGTCACCTGCAGGTGCGCAAAGGTGTAGCCGGAGAGCCATGCGCTGCTATCAGCCACACCTATTGGCTTCCATGCTTTGCTTTTTCTGTCTGGATCCCTGAGTTTTGTACCTCCTTTTCTGGAAATTTCCAGTTTTTCAAATTTTCTAACCTTTCCTGAATCTCCAGGAAAGTGTTGCTTTTCTCTTTTGGGGGCCAACTAACATCCCTCCCCTTTCCTGCTCTTCTTCAACTGAATTACCATTGATATTCCATATACAAGGGTTGAATGAAAAGTAATGCCTCCACCTTCGTTACTTGGGTTTCGATGGGAATATTTTAATAAATCAAACGCAGAAATAATCCTTAGAATGTGCTCCTCAACTACCACTATTGACTTTTCCATATAATAAATAAAGTAAATAAACAAACAATACACATTAAAATATCATTAAGACTCAAAGGTTTGTCTAAACAATAATAATAATACAGTTTATTTATATTTCGCTCTTCTCACCCCCAAAGGGACTCAGAGCGGATTACAGGTACACATACATAGCAGACAATCCCCGCCGTTTCCAACATACACACATATAGATGAACAGAGACAAACTCTGGCCACCAGGGGGAGCTGACGCACTCCTCATCGTAGCGTTCCCAGCGTCCCTTGTTGTTCCTTCTGCATTCTCAGCGTTCCCGGAGTTCTTTAATGGCCTCATAATTCAGTCAAAATTTGCCTCACCACTTAATGTGGTACCTTAATCTCCTACTTGACAGATGCAACTGTCTTTCGGGCTGCAAAGGTCAACAGCAGGCTACACTTAAAGGTCAAGCACCCACCTCGACCCGGGCAGGCCTCGAACACATGACCTATTGGTCAGAGAGATCTTATGAGGCTGTCACTTAGCCAGCTGCACCGCATTCCCGGTGGTTTTTTTGAATATAAAAGAAGAAAGTGTAATATAAATAGACTGAGTGTAAAGAGAACAAGAATAAATAAGAAGTTAAATACCTCAATAAGAAGAATTCGGAAGTCAACTATCAAGATTTTTTTATTATTATTTTTTTAATTTTTTTGTTTTTTAAAAAAAATGCTTGCTTTTTTTCTTTTTCTTTTTTAAATTTTTACATATTACCACTTTCCTATTTTCCAAAGTATCCTATATACTTCTTTAACTATATCACTTTCCTTTCTCTTTCTTTCCAAAGGTCCTACCCTGGGCTCCTACCCCGGGCTCCAACCCTATTACCATTTTTTTCTCTTTCACGTCTTTTCTCTTTCTTTACAGTTTTCTTTATCAAAAATTCAACAACAACAACAAAATTTAAAGAAAGAATTCAATGACTGCACATTGCTTAAGTCACATTGACCGACCGTCTGCGCGGGATTCCATACTTCGCACTTTAACAACACAACCATTCAATGCTAAGGCTTCCCGGCAAAATGGAACGGTAGACGAGAGTTTACTGAACAAGCCAGTACCTGCTGCATACCAGGACTGCCATCTGTTGAGGAGTTACGAAGGTGGAGGCATTACTTTTCATTCAACCCTCGTATATCATTTTATCCTAGTGCAATATGGTGATTTGAGCATTGGACCATGATTTCTCACTTAGCCATGAAACCCTCTTTTTTAAAAAAAAAATGTGTCTTCCAAGTTGACTCTTATGGTGCCTGTATCGATCCTGCCTTGGTCATGGAAACCTTTGGGTGAGTCACACTCTCTCAGCCTCGGAGAAAGGCGATGGAGAAACTCCTCTGCCAAGAAAAAAAATGTGACTCAGAGTTGACTTGAAGAGATGTCCCAACAACTATTTTTGTGTTAAGGTTGCTAAGTGACAAGAGAAACAAAGTTCCTGTCCCTTTAATAGCAGCGAAGGTGATGCAAACCACGTCCTTTATCTCACCTAGGAACCTGAATATGTGTTTATTTAAACCGAAAAGCAGTCTCCTAGTCCTCAGGGTTCCAGCGATGGGTTTGTAGACAGGTTCAATGCTTTCCCCATTGTTGTGTTCCTTCCAAGTTGTTTCTGACTTCTGGAAATCCTAAAGTGACCTTATAAAATGAAATTTCCTGGGCCTGAATCTTCATAGATGAGTGATGAATCGGACCTTAGTCTCCTAAGACAGTCTTTCTCAACCAGTGTGCCGTGGCACACTAGTGTGCCGTGACAGACCTGCTGTGCCGCGAGAAAAGCTCTCTGCCCCCCTTCCTCCCCCCTCCTGCCGAACTCCTGCTGCTTGGGAGAGGAGGAAGGGCCGGGCAGTGGCAAAAAAAAAGAAGAAGAGACCGGGCGCCGCCTCCTTGACCGTTTCCCCAGCCAGCCTCAATCTGCCATGACTCTCACCCCTCGCCCGCTGAAGCTGCGTGGAGGAGCCCCGCCCACTGAATCCCGTCCACCGCTCATGCTCCTTCTCTGTAGGAGAGCTGAAGCTGGGGGAGGGGGCAGGGCATGGCGCAGCCTGTAGGAGAGCTGAAGCTGGGGGGAGGGGGCAGGGCATGGCGTGGCCTGGCTCTGCCCCCTCCCTCGGCTTCGACACTCCCAGCAGCTGCTCCAGCCTTGAGGGGACAGTGCCAAGCCAGCATTGTGCTGGCTCTGGCACCGCTGGCTTGGCACTGCCCCCGCTCCGCCCCCTCCCGGCTTCGGCACTCCCAGCAGCTGCTCCCAGCAGGCCACCAACCCCAGCCGTTCTTTACTGTGTTAGAGTGTCATTTTGTGTCATTTTGGTTGGTGGTGTGCCCCCGGATTTTTTTAATGTTAAAAGTGTGCCGCGGCTCAAAAAAGGTTGGGAAACACTGTCCTAAGATGTAGTCCAATGCTCAAAACCACTTTAATATGCTTCCATTATCCCTGACGCTCCAAGAAAGGAAGCCTTTATATGTGTCTCACCTTTTCCCTGAACTGTGGCAATACTGCCCTGAAGTGCAGTAATATCTCCTCTTCTGTAGGTTTTTGAATAGAGGCTGGGTGGCCATCTGTCAGGAGGGCTTTGATTGTGTCTTCCAGCTGCCATAACCCCTGACGCTCCAAGAGAGGAAGCCTTTATATGCGTCTCACCTTTGCCATGAACTGTGGCAATATCTCCTCTTCTGTAGGTTTTTAAATAGAGGCTGGATGGCCATCGGTCAGGAGGGCTTCGATTGTGTCTTCCAGCTGCCATTATCCCTGACGTTCCAAGAGAGGAAGCCTTTATATGTGTCCCACCTTTGCCCTGAACTGTGGCAATATCTCCTATAGGCTTTTAAATAGAGGCTGGATGGCCATCTGTCAGGAGGGCTTTGATTGTGTCTTCCGGCTACCATTAGCCTTGACGCTCCAAGAAAGAAAGCCTTTATACGTGTCCCACCTTTGCCCTGAATTGTGGCAATATTTCATCTTCTGTAGGTTTTTAAATAGAGGTTGGGTCAGGGCCAGACTAAGGTAATTTAAAATGGTAAGCGAACATTATTTTGGTGACCCTTGCTCTCCGGCCTCGTGGAGGGTGCGCATGCGTGCCGGGAGCACATGCGTGGAGCCAGCTAGTTCTGCACATGCGCCATTGCTGCGGAGGGACTCCAGCTGGACAGGCCCGGATGAACTCCTTTTGGCGCCCTAGGCCACACTTTAGAAATACGCCCCCAAACCAACCTTGAGTCAAGGAAGACGGACGCGAGGAGGAAGGAAGGGAAGCCCCGGGGCCACTGCCGGGCATGCGCGACAGGAGGGCGTGAGCGCCTCTGCCTCCTCCGCCATGTTCCTGGGTGCTGAGCATGCCCGGCAGCAGCCCCAGGGGCTTCTCTCCGCCTCCTCCTCCTCGCGCCCTCCTTCCTTGACAAGGGGGCGGGGGCAAGGGGGGGTATTCGCTCCTCCCCCACCCCCTCGCAGCGCTCTCCCCCCACCCTCCCCCGAGAGAGAGAGAGAGAGTCATCTCCATGCCGCACGTTGCGGTTTTGTTTCAACATTTTTTTTGGTCCATAAACTGCGTCCCCCTCAGTTTACGCCCCCTAAGCCATGGCCTAGGGTGGCCTTATGAGTAATCCGGGCCTGTAGCTGGACCGAGATACCAACCGCCCTAAGCGAGGCCGAAAAGGAGGAACTCTTTGCAGCCGGGGGCGGGAGGCTCCGATTGGCATCTCGGTCCAGCTGGAGTCCCTCCACAGCAATGGTGCATGCGTGGAACCTGGCGGCCAAATGCGCCCCTGACCACGTGGCGCCCTAAGCGGGCGCTTACTTTGCTTACTGTTAAATCCACCCCTGGGTTGGATGGCCATGTGTCAGGAGAGCTTTGATTGTGTCTTCTGGCCTGGCAGAAGGGGTTGGACCGGATGGCCTGTCGGGGTCTCTTCCAACTTCCATGTGTATTCTTCCCTTTCCAATGCTAAGCATTCCAACAACCTGTCCTCTGACTCCCTCTTGCTTGTTGTTTTGGATGCATTCCTCATTTGCAGGGGAGGTTTGTGCCCATTGCCAGGTCCCAAGGTCTCAATGGAAACTGCATCATAAGCCGTGGGAGAAAAGGCTACACTCCTTTACAAAAAAACGGGGAAACGAACCAACGGGTGCCTTTGATGGGCTACTCCACCCCGGCAACAACTGCCTTGAGGTTTCTTTTGCACTTTTTCTGCGGTGGGAACGCTCTCTAGGGATGTGTCTCCAACATTTGTAGCAACGTCGAAGGACGGGGTCATCTTCTGACCCTGTGCCACCTTTCTGAGGCCGTTGTGTTCCAGATTTTTGCCGCCTGGAAGTCGGCCTGGCGTAGGAGGAGAGAGAAAAGCGAGCAGAGGTTGGCCAACTGGAACGTGGCCTCTCCGAATGCATGGAGGGCTTGCTGCAAGGAAAAGACCTCGTGGCTTCGCATGGGAGGCCTCCTGGGCCCCGTCCAAGCCAAATATTTAAAAACAGCCTGCGCGGGAGGAGAAGTGGCGTCTCAGAATGAAAATACTCCCAGCATTTTGAACTCAAACCTGGACATGTGTGGCCAACAGGGGCGGTCCGTCCATGTAAGCAACCTACGCGGCCGTGTGGGGCGCCATCATGGATGGGCACCATCACGCCGGCCGCGCCGCTGAAGCAGAACTCCCTGCTGCAGGCAGCAGCAGGCAGGGATCAGCGCTGGCCGCGTCGCCGAAGCGGAACTCCCTGCTGCTGCCTGCAGCAGCTTCTGAGCATGCGCGAAAATGTCCGCGCATGCTCAGAAGCTGCTGCAGGCAGCAGCAGGGATCGGCGCTGGCTGCGCCGCGATGCCCAACTCCCCCTGCTGCTGCCTGCAGCAGCTTCTGAATGCATGCGCAGACATTCTCGCGCATGCCCAGAACTGCCGAGCTGAACTTCAGCTCCGGCAGTTCTGGGCATGCGCGAAAATGGCCACATGCTCAGAAGCTGCTGCAGGCAGCAGCAGGATCGGCGCCGGCGCACGCACGCACGCCACCATAGCAAACCTCCCTGCTGCTGCCTGCAGCAGCTTCTGAGCATGCGCGACATTTTTCGCGCATGCCCAGAACCTCAGAGCTGAACTTCAGCTCCGGCAGTTCTGGGCATGCGCGAAAATGTCCGCGCATGCTCAGAAGCTCCTGCAGGCAGCAGGCTAGCAGCAGGGAGGTCTGCTAAGGTGGCGCGGCGGCGCGGCCAGCGCGGCGGCGCCCATGCAAGTAGGCAGGGGGCGGAGGCAAAGGGAGAGGGGGCGGAGACAAGGGGGCGCCAAATAATGTTTGCTTACTATATAAAATAACCTTAGACTGCCCCTGGTGGCCAAGCAACATCAGAGTGCGGCGGGGTTGCCACCTGTCCCGTATTATACGGGATGTCCCGTATTTCTGCTCTGAATTTTGTGTCCCGTATTTTCAGCTCCTGTCCCATATTGACAGGACAGGACAGGAGAGGTGGCAGCAGGAGGGGGAATTGCCATTCATTTTGGGAGTAGCAGTTCACCCGCAGCCAGAGAAAATGTGAGTCCCCTCGCCCCTGCAACAACTGGACTTAGACTTAGACTCATGACCAACTGAGCATACTGGAGGGGTGTGGGAAGGAACTGATCTTGATTTTTGGGAGTTGTAGTTCCCCCGCATCCAGAGAAACAGTGGCGGAAGAGGGAGAGAGAGAAGGGCCTGGTTTGGATGTCCTGCCACTCCCAGAAATCAAGGCCAGGCCTGACATCTCCCCCCGCCCCCATTATGGTGTATAACAGGGGTGCTCACACTTTTTCAGCATGCGAGCTACTTATAAAACAACCAAGTCAAAATGATCTCCCTATCCACTACTCAGAGAGCCATAATAGCAAAATATTTGGACATTTATTTCAGTGAGAGCCATATTATATATTTTAAGAATGAATTCAACGAAATGTGAGTATAATAACCCCTGAATATATTCATAATAATAATGATTATAATATTCATTCAGCCCCTGCTGCTACTACTACTACTACTAATAATAATAATAATAACAACAACAGGTTCCTAGAGTAGAAGGAGACCTCCAAGGGCTCCAGTCCAACCTCCTTCTGCCATAAGGGAAAAACACAATCAAAGCATTCCTCACAGATGGCCATTCAGCCTCTGATAATAATAACAACAACAATGGGTTCCTAGAATAGGAGGAGACCTCCAAGGGTCATCCAGTCCAACCTCCTTCTGCACCTGGGCGGCGTTGGGAGCCTGCGGGGCGGGACTGAGCCTTCCTCCCGCCCTGCCTGCGATCTACCAGGACGCCCTACGCGATCTACCAGTAGATCGCGACCTACCTAATGAGCACCCCTGGTGTATAGCATGGCTTCTTCTTCCCCAGCCCCCCCCCCCCAGGCACTCACACTGCCAAGACATGCCCCCGCCCTTCCATACCCCCTCCAACAGGGCCCCGCCCCCCATCAGGCCACCTCCACGCGAAGCCACGGAGTTCGTTCTCCACGGCAGCCCCTCCGCCCGCCCCTTGCCCGGGGATCCACCCCACCTGCTTGGCTTTGAAGTGGCCGACAGGTAAGGCCGGGTGGGCTCCCATCGCCCGCTCCCAAGCCGCCCCCCGTCCCCGTCCCCTTCCTTCCGGCCTTTGTTTTTCTCACCCAAGCAGCCACACTAATAGGACTATTTGTAGTTTCCGAACAGTCTTCAAAGGCAGCCCCACGTAGAGTGCATTGAAGTAATCTATTCGGGATATGACCAGAGCGTGGATGACCGTAGCCATATCAAGACAAGAAATAGTCAGGAACACCTAATCACCTCTCAACAAAGGCAGTAACAAGCCACACCTAAAAACTGTCAGGCCATCAAATGCTAATCAAGGTGGCCAATTGAAACATTCACACCTCGCTCCAAGAGACAAAGAGTTTTTTCTCCCACCCTGGACATTAGTCCACAGATATATAAACCTATTTTTCCTAGTTTCCAACAGACCTCACAACCTCTGAGGATGCCTGCCATAGATGGGGCGAAACGGCAGGAGAGAATGCTTCTAGAACAGTGTTTCCTAACCAGTGTGCCGCGGCACACTAGTGTGCCGTGACCGATCAGCAGGTGTGCTGTAGGAAATTGGCACTCTTCCCCCTTCTAGCAGCTCTTTCTCTTTCCCTTCCCAAAGATCCTCCCTGAGGCAAAGGAAGGGCTCCGTCGAATGCCGGAAGCTCCACGTCAGTGAATTGGCAGTGAGCGAACCTAGGTGCATTGGGAGGCTGAAGCATTCACAAGTTTCCAAGAAACAAATTGAGCCTCTCTGCTTGGAAATGTTTTGTTTTTGTTTTTTTTACTATTTTACTGGATTTTTCTAGAGTCCCCCCCCCCCCTTCTCAAGGAACTGTTTGTAACAGCTTCATGACATCCAGGAAGCAAGTTTCACTCAGGGTGAAATTTCGCAAGGGTCTGAAGAACAAGCCCTATGAGGAGCGGCTTGAAGAGCTGGGCATGTTTAGCCTGAAGAAGAGAAGGCTGAGAGAAGACGTGATAGCCATGTATAAGTATGTGAGAGGAAGTCATATATATGTTGTGTTCATCAAAACAGGCCCAGGTTTCACACTTAGAGTATAAATACATTTAAAAACATATTAACTATATGTATTACTGTGTTAGAGTGTCATTTTGTGTCATTTTGGTTGGTGGTGTGCCCCAGGATTTTGTAAATGTAAAAAATGTGCCGCGGCTCAAAAAAGGTTGAAAAACATTGTTCTAGAACAGGGCTGTCCAACAGGCGGCCCTGGGGCCGTACACGGCCCCCGAGCCCCTTCCCTACGGCCCCCTAACTTGTTTTAATAAAATACAAATAAATAAATAAAATAAAATAATAAATGAAATACCTACTTCCTGGTTTAGGCAAGCATCGTGAGACTATGCCAGCCACAGACGGGATTTCGAGGGAGGTCGAAATCCCGTCTGTGGCTGCGTAGTCTCGCAATAGCTGCCGAAATCTCAGGTCCCGCGGGATTTGCGGCCGGCCTGGGCGCGCGCCTCCTCCTCCTCCCTCGCGGCTGCTTCCAGGCCACCCCCATTCCCTCAGAGAGAGGGGGGAGGGGAGTGAGGCAGGGAAAGCCCCTCCTGGCTCTGTCCTCTTCCTGTGGAGGCCCCTCGCTTCCCGCCCCGCGGATGGGAGAGCCGCCGCGCCCGGCCTGAGCGGGGCTCTTCGGGGATGGTGGCGGCGTTGGCGCTTCGGCCCTGTGGCGGGGCTCCCGCAGTATGGGTAAGGAAGGGCCTGGCTCGAATCAATCAATCTAAAAACAGTGGGACGTTGCGTGAGGGGGGGAGGGTCCCTCAGCGGCGGTTTCCTTGGTGACGCTTCCTTCCCCTCCTCCGCGCCCCCTCCCCCTCGTTGTGCTGCCTTCCCCCGCGTGCAGGGCGCAACGTCCCTTCCTTTGCGCCTGCCCCCGCGGCTTGTTTTCCCTTCAGGGAGGGAGGGAGCTCTTTGGGCCTCCTCCACCCGCCTCTGGGAAAGGAGGCCCCATCAAGCCCTGCGACGGCATTGAGGTGTTTGGTTTTTTTTTGGTGTGTCCCAATTTGAGTGTGGACTCAAATAACTCAAAGGTATTAGGAAACGTTCCCCAAATCCACCAGTGTTCCCATTTGGGTATATTGAGTATTCATGCCAAGTTTGGTCCAGATCCATCATTATTTGTGTCCACAGTGCTCTCTGGATGGAGGTGAACTACAACTCCACAACTCAAGGTCAATTGTAAGTAAATTGGAGCCGGGGAGGGGGCTGGGGAGGGGGCGGAGCCGGGGCGGAGGCAGACCCTTCGGTCCCCCAGGTGATCAGTGACCGGAATTCCGGCCCTTGGGCCCGTAGAAGTTGGACAGCCCTGCTCTAGAACATGGTCATACAGCCCGAAAAATCGACAACACCCCAGAACAACTACTTTTAAAGGAAGCACCGCACAATTAAATAGGAATTAACACTTTCAAATCAGGAAGATAAAATGTTTCAAATTTTGTTACATAGTGACATCTATCTACACCCTTCTGTCCTCTTCCCTTCTCCATTGATTCGATTGAATGCACTTTTCACTAAATGGAGGAGGAAGAGGGAAAGTGGGAGGAGGAGAGAGGAACTGGGACATTTAGAAAGTGGGATGACGGGAAGATTAGTTGGGACCGTCCTTGCCAAATTGGGACCGAGGGAGGGATGAGAACGGCCCATAGTTTGCGACTGGAAGCTGGTCTTTCCGGCCCATAGTTTGCGACTGGAAGCTGGTCTTTCTACGTCCTTTTGTGAAAAGTCAAAGAGAACTTTTGCAGAAAGGAAGCAAGTTTGCAAAGGGAAGGAAGTTGAGAACGGCAGCGAAAAAAAGGACGGGGCGTGAGAGGTTTTAACCACAGCTGCAAAGAGAAGGGACCGGTAATAGGAAGTGTGTGTATACATATGAATGTGTATGGGAGAGAGCACATAAGAACAAGCACATACACACAGAAGTATAGGAATGCACAAAGAATATCCAAATCAGCCTTTGAAATGAGTATTTGTCCGACTCGGAGCAACATCCGCCGGCCTTCCCACACCTGCAATGAGCTGGATTAAAAATCCCATCACCCACAATCAGAAAAATATGGAAACTATGGGATTTGTAGTCTGAACCACTTGGGGGAGGGGTATCTTGCATCATGGCTTGTTCTAGGTCCTAGCAAATACCGTATATACTCGAGTATAAGCCGACCCGAATATAACAACAGCAACAACAACAACAACAATCCAACAAAGCAACATGGCTTCATTTCCATTATTATTATTACTATATTTTTGCCCCTGATTTGCGTGGTAAAATTAGGTGCCTCGGCTTATATTCGGGTCAGCTTATACTCGAGTATATATGGTATAATAATGGAAATTAAGCCATGCTGCCTTGTTGTTGTTATTTTCCAGCAAGGCAACATGGCTTCATTTCCATTATTATACCATATATACTCGAGTATAAGCTGACCCGAATATAAGCCGAGGCACCTAATTTTACCACGCAAATCTGGGAAAATGTATTGACTCAAGTATAAGCCAAGGGTGGGAAATGCAGTATATACAGGTAAATTTCAAAATAAAAATAGATACCAATAAAATTATATTAATTGAGGCATCAGTAGGTTAAACGTTTTTGAATATTTATATAAAACTGTAATTTAAAATAAGACTATCCAGCTCTTATTAAACCATTATGCTAACCTTCTTCAATGTAAATGTGCTTACATGCCCTTCCAATAATAATACTGAGGGTAAAATAATAAATGTAATTATAACAATAATAAAGTAAAATAATAAATGTAATATTAATAATAAATAAGAGAAATAATAAATTTAATAATAGAGTAAAATAATGTTAATGTAATAATAATAATAAATAGAGTAAAATAATAAATGTAATAATAAAAATTAAGAGAAATAATAAATTTAATAATAAATAGAGTAAAATAATGTTAATGTAATAATAATAAATAGAGTAAAATAATAAATGTAATAACAATAATAGAATAAAATAAGGTAAATGTAATAATAATAATAAATAAGAGAAATAATAAATTTAATAATACAGTAAAATAATGTTAATGTAATAATAATAAATAGAGTAAAATAATAAATGAACTAAAATGATAATAGAATAAAATAAGGTAAATGTCATAATAATAATAAATAGAGTAACATCATAATGTAATAAAAACAATAATAGAGTAAAATAATTAATGTAATAATAATAATAAGAGAAATAAAAAATTTAATAATAGAGTAAAATAATGTTAATGTAATAATAATATTAATAAATAGAGTAAAATAGTAAATGTAATAAAAATGATAATAGAATAAAATAAGGAAAATGTAATAATAAATAGAGTAAAATAATAATGTAATAAAAACAATAATAGAGTGAAATAGTAAATGTAATAATAATAATAATAAATAAGAGAAATAATAAATTTAATAATAGAGTAAAATAATGTTAATGTAACAATAATAATAAATAGAGTAAAATAATAAATGTAATAAAAATAATACTAATAACAGAGTAAAATAATAAATAACCTTGACTCAAGTATAAGCCGAGGGGAGCATTTTCAGCCTTTAAAAGGTGCTGAAAAAATAGGCTTATACTCGAGTATATACAGTAATTGTTTTAGTACAGATTGAGAAGATATGTCCATGTGTCTGTATGAAAACCCACGGAACCACAGAATGCCATTTTCCGCTAGTTTGGGTCCCCTTCCCTTTTGAATTACCGTATATACTCGAATATAAGCCGGCCTGAATATAAGCCGAGGCTCCTAATTTTACCACAAAAAACTGGGAAAACATATTGACTCGAGTATAAGCCGAAGGTGGGAAATGCAGCAGCTTCTAAATAAAAATAGATACCAATAAAGTTACATTAATTGAGGCATCCATAGGTGAAATGTTTTGGAATATTTACATAAAACTGTAATTTAAAGTAAGACTGTCCAACTCTGATTAAACCATTATTCTAACCTCCTATGTAAATGTGCTTACGTATCCTTCCAATAATGATAAAGAGAGTAAAATAATAATAATAATAATAGAGTAAAATAATGGAAATGTAATAATAGCCATAATAAATAGGGAAAAATAAGAAATGTAATAATAAATAGAGTAAAATAATAAATGTAAAAAATAAAGTAAAATGATGTAAATGTAATAATAGAGTGAATAAATGCAATAAAAATAATACTAATAACAGAGAAAAATCATAAATAACCTTGGCTCGAGTATAAGCCGGGGAGCATTTTCAGCCTAAAAATGGGGCTGAAAAACTAGGCTTATATTCGAGTATATACAGTATATGGTCCAAACAGACAAAAAAGTATATTTAAATTTTAGTATTCCTTGAAGTTTCCATGAGAGTCAAGGCCACAAGACCACGGTAGCACAGCGGGTTAAACCGCTAGCCGCAGAAAATCGGCTGATTGGAAAGTTGGCAGTTCAAAGCTGAGTCTAGGTGAGCTCCCAACTGTCAGCCCTAGCTTCTGCTGACCTAGCAGTTCGAAAGCACACAATGCGAGTAGATCAATAGATACTGCCTTTGTGGGAAGGTAAAAGGGTGCAGATATGCAGACATGCTGGCAACACAATCCAAGATGTCTATGGACAACAGGCTCCTCGGCATGGAAAAATGGAACAAGAGTACCACCCCATGGCCAGAGTTGAGCATCACCTCCAGATGCCGGAGATGGAATGTAGCACCCATGGGCCCGTTCGTGCCACTGGGAGGGGGTGAGGCGCGGGGGTCCCGATGCCATTGGGACCCGCACAGGCTGAAGGGGACTCGGAGGACGAGTTGGAAGGCCCAGAGCAAGATTGGTCAGCAGCGCCTTTGCCCAGTTCACCTGCAAAGAGTTTAGCCTGGGATTTCGAGTGGGAGCCTTCTCCCGGGGAAGGAGCGGACCAGGTGGAGATGGGAGGCAGCGAAGCAGATAGCGGAGATAGTTATGAATTCCCAAACGGCCGAGGTTCCCAGGACCTGGCCGAGCAGCAGATGGAGGCCAGCGGATGGGAAAGTTCGGGGGAGGCTGCTTCTCAAGGAGATAGCGATACTGAACTGGAAGAGCGGGGCCGTTCCCATAACAGACGAGGGGACATAGAGCAGGGCAGGAGGAGCTCGCATCTGACCCTAGACCGTCACCGGTCGGAAAGTAGAGACTGGAGACGCCGGGCCCTTGATCTTCGAGGGGCCCGGCCGAAGGATTAAGAACGGCCCCGTGGGAACTGATCCTCAGTTCTCCGGCCACGTCTGATCTGAAGGGCGTGAAAGCGGAGTGAACCACGGAGCCTAGCTTGGCTCGCCTTGGACCAAGACCTTGCCTTGTTATTGATTCGCATTGCTGCGGATACCCTGCTCTGTTCCGGGTAGTGAATCCGGGAACTTGCCAAGTTTATTGCCACGTTTGCTTTTGGAACTATCTTTGGAACTTTGCCTTCTTAATTGGACTACAGCTTTGCTGTTTGCTTTATTCTTTGATCTCTTCAAGAGAATTGCCTTTGACCTTTTATATTCAATAAAATTAGTTAGCCTTTGCTACGCCTCCGTGTGTGTGTAAAGGCAGTACTAAGTCGGGCGACAGACAGTTGGCCGGAGAACTCCTCGAACCCTTTTTTGCACCACGG
>JARBWK010000011.1:11946565-12406235 GCA_030556195.1 Anolis apletophallus
GCAAAACAGGGAAGGAGACCTAGCACACGTTGCCGCTTGCGCCCATCGGACCCTGATCGTTTCATTGTACTTACGCAGTTTGGACTCTATCTTGTGGTACCATGTGAGTTTGTTCCAGACTTTTGGAACATATAGATACAGGTGGGAGAAACATTAGGTATCAGACTTTTTTCTGCATTAATTATTATCTCATATAGTGTTTTCATTCTACCATTTATTGTATTTTTATGCATGTATTCTGGTAGACGTTTGTTTATATCCAATTGTCCATGCTCCTTTGAATTCTTGCTATCAAACATTGTTGAATGTCATCCACTTTATTGAATAATCATTGTTTGGGGCTTATATAGCCCTCATATATAGATATTCAGGGGCACTATTTACTGGCTGTATAATGGATGCATCATGTAATATGTCAATATAGCAGGTCTAGGACAGTGTTTCCCAACCTTTTTTGAGCCGCGGCACACTTTTAACATTAAAAAAATCTGGGGGCACACCACCAACCAAAATGACACAAAATGACACTCGAACACAGTAAAGAATGGCTGGGGGAGGGTGGCCTGCTGGGAGCTGCTGCTGGGAGTGCCGAAGTCAGGGGAGGAGTCAGGCCACACCATGCCCCGCCCCCTCCCCCTGGCTTCAGTTCTCCCACAGCTTTGCCAACCTTGAGGGGCCAGCATTGTGCTGGCTCTGCCACCGCTGGCACAATGCTGGCCCCTCAAGGCTGGCAAAGTTGTGGGAGCGCTGAATCTGGGGAGGGGCAGAGCCAGGCCGCGCCATGCCCCGCCCACTCCCCGGCTTCAGTTCTCCCACAGCTTCACCAGCTTTGAGGGGGCAAGCCAGTATTGTGCTGGCTCTGCCATCGCTGGCTTGGCACTGCCCCCTCAAGGCTGGCGAAGCTGTGGGAGTGTTAAAACCGGGGGGAGGGGGCGGAGACAGGCTGCGTCATGCCCCCCCTTCCCCCGGCTTCAGCTCTCTCACAGAGGAGGAGCATGAGCGGTGGACGGGCTTCAGTAAGGCGGGGCTCCTCCTCCACGTGGCTTCAACAAGGAAGGGGCGAGAGTCATGGCGGGAGTCATGGCAGATTGGAGGCTGGTTGGGGAAACGACCAAAGGAGGCGGTGCCCGGTCCCTTCTTCTTTTTCTTCGCCGCCACCCGTCCCTTCTTCCTCCTCTCCCAAGCAGCAGGAGTTCGGCAGGAGGAGGGGGGAAGGAAGGGGGGCAGAAAGCTTTTCTCGTGGCACACCTGATGATCGCTCACGGCACACTAGTGTGCCACGGCACACTGGTTGAGAAACACTGGTCTAGGAGATATATATTGGATGTTGGGTTCTACATACTGTTCAATTTACCATTTAATTATTTGGTTGTTCTGTTATGCCACTTTTCAATGTGTAGCCTTCTGTTTTTTTAGTATTGTTCTTGCAGTAAGGTGTCCCTTTGTGTGTTTTGTGCAGTCCTGTGTATTGCCTCTTTCTTCCAATGGGGACGTCCTCGCAAGCCTGCTTTGCTGGGCCCAGTGCGGGGCGGGGTGAGTGGGAGGCGCTTTTCAAGGTCGGCCTCGCTTGTCCTGTGCCGACCCCTTCTTTTTTCAATGCCATAAAAAACAACATGCAATTAAAATAACATTAAAATTAAAATTAAAACACATTAAAACATTTAATTTTACAAAAAAAGGTAGAAACATTAATACATATATTTTTCTGTTTAATTGCTATTAAAAAATTTTAAAAATAATTTCTAGGGGGGCGGTGAGTAAAAAAAAATTCTGGAAAGGGGGCGGTAGGCCAAAAAAGTTTGGGAACCACTGAGCTAACCCATCAAAGGAGTAAGAAACGCTGCTCAAAGAAAAGAGGCCCAAGGTTAAGCACTGGACACAGAATGCTGTCGTTTCTGCATAATGTTCACAAGGGGACAATTAAGTTTTCGTTCCTTGGAAGAGTTTAAAAATACTTAGGAGGTCTTCTGAAACATCTTCAGTTGGCATTAAAAAATTTCAGTGTTTTTGTCCCGGATCTACTATTTGCTCCTTTATCCCACCACTCCCTCATCACTCCCTCATTCTCCACCACCGTCAATCCTGGCCTAGATCTCTGGATGCTGCAAATAAAATAAAAAACAATGAATTATGCACATGTTGCATGAGATGAGGGGGTACACTCAATGGTGGGCCAAAGAGCGAGCCTGCATTTCGCAGATATTCCCAACTGGTCAGCTGCAAACCAGGCTTCAAAAGATGGGGTGTTAGTCTCTCAACGGACTGTGAGTGGGGTGGTAGCGTTGGAGGGTGGAGTGAAACGGATGTGGGTCTTGCAAGCTGGCCACCTTCAAGATAAACGAAACACCCCGCAAGGAAAGGCAAAGAGCAGTGCTAATAATGTTACTCAGGAAATACTCTAGGGAGTTTTCACACAAAGCATTTCACAAACAGTACCGTAGCAATCCATACAAGTACTGTTTAGAGTAGGCCAGCATGACTACGGTTATGTTAGCTATTAGACAGAGTGGAAATTGAGCAACAAGGGCTTGCCCAAAAACACCCGAATTGTGCTGGGATTTGAACGGAGGACTTTCTACCTAAACAAACTCAAACTCTCACCAAAGTGCTATGCTAGTTCTCATAGAGACCGTTGTTGGTGCGAAGGTTCGTCTAGCCTGGAGGGATGTTATGGCTCTTGGCAAGGGAAGACTTGTGTCCTCTATCCCACCCATCCCTGGCTAAAGAGTGCCCCTCACACACTCCCTGGCACGCCTCTTACCTTGGACATTTTGCTCTTGCTGTCAGCTGTTAGGAAAGACATGTTGTTGATTTCGTTCAGCACGACAAAGTTTTGCTCTTCTCGCTTGAAGTTCTAGCGGATACAAGGAGAAAGAGATTGAGTCCTAGCTATTTTTTTTAACACTTTATATGTGTGCCTGCAGCCCGCCCTGTCTTTGTGATTTTAGATATCTCGTTGTATATTGGTTTTTTTATTTATATGTATGTATTTTTATTGTGTTTATTGCTGATGCCTTATTTATTTATTTATTTGTCACATTTCAAAATTTCGTTATAAATGGCAGTTCCTAATTGGTTCTGTCTTAGAAATTGCCAATAATGAAATAATAATGAAGTTTTGAAAGTTTTGTTAGAGTTCTGAAATGTTCACCACCTGAACTTTAGCAACATTCTAGAAACAAAGCACCAGCGCCACCTAGTGTTCACCACCAGAACTTTAGTTTTGTAAGTACTTTAGAACCATTTAGAACCATGATTGCCCAGGCCCAGTATTTACAAGAACAAGGTTTCCATAACACAAATGAAGTTCTTTATACTTCCTTCATTGCTTCCACATTGGGCTTCTTTCTCATGTAGACAAACAGCTTCGTTCTCACAGAGCCTCCTGTCACACCGAAGTTACACAGGAGCTTCACACAGTAGCTTTTTACACACAGCAGCCTTCACACACAAGGGCCTTCAACCTGGGGCTTCTCTCACCAAAGCTTCTCACACACCAGGCCTACTCACAGTCAGGCCTACCAATACTGAGGCCTTTCTCCCACTGAGGGCTTTCTCAGACTGTGGCCTTTTTCGCACTGAGGCTAACTAACACTGAGGCTTTCTCATACTGAGGCCTTTTTTGCACTGAGGCAAACTAACACTTAGGCTTTCTCAGACTGAGGCCTTTTTTCCCACAGAGACGAACTAACACTGAGGCTTTCTCGTCCGAGAGTCACCTTGAGTTGAACTGGGACCGATCCTGGGACTTCCCGGTGGTGAGTCCCATGTGGAGCGAGCCAGAGGCTTCCCTCTCACCCAGAAATGGTGGGCTTGAGGAACCCGGTGGATCTGGAGGGACTCCGTCTCGGACTGGGACATCTGGAGCTTCCCGGTCTCCCTCGCCTTTTCGGGGATGACTGCCCTTTTGGGGTCCATTGGGGCGGCTGTCTGTGGTCCACCAGGCGCGATGGGCTTGGCGGGCACTGCAGGGGGGGGGGGCTCACTGCCTCCCCTGGATGTCACTGGGGTGTTGGCGGGTGAGTCGGGGCTTCGTCCCCGTCGCTGCTGTCTGTCGCAGTCCTCTTGCCGGAGGCTCGCTTCACCCGGCGGGCCGAGTGGCCTTGGGAAGGCTAAGCCGGCCATGGTGTCCAACATGGTGCCAGGCCTTGAAGACGCCAGTGTGGAACATGTGCCCTCTCCCCCATCTGGTCGAAAGCGGAAGGGACAGGAGCGGAGACGCCGATATCGCCGGAAGCGGAAGCTGCAGATACAATTCGCAGCGCCCGGCTCCCTCACCCCGCCTTCTGCCACCCTCCCTCCTCAGCCAGGGAGAGGAGAAAGCCGGATGAGCAGGAAACTGCTGGAGCCAGCCGGAAGAGACCAAGGGAAGAGTAGGAAATGGCCCGATGAGCAGCAGAGGGCTAATAGGGAAGCTGCATAAAGCCAGCAAACCCTAAACAGCGCCATTGGTGACAGGGAGGCAAATAGACCTACAAATTCCGCAAGTGGATATAACAGGAAACCGAAGCCCAGAAAATACAGGAGTAGAGTTTTCTGGGGGCTTAGTGCAGGAAACTGGAGCAGATCGGGACCCATGGGGCCAAGAACTAAGCCCAATGAAAGACAAACCCTGACTGCACCTGTCAACCAGGGTGAGGACAACTTGCCACCTATGGAGGCTGAGCTCCCAACCAATGAGACCACTGGGTCGGGTCCATCAATGAGCAGCCTGACTCCATCCCGGCAGGAGGGATGGGAGGACCTGCCGTGTGGACAATGGCGGAGACACTCGGAGGCCAATTTTACGCCAGCCCCACTTTACACATGGCAGCACGCCAGCCTGTGCGGGACCTGAGCCTCACTCCAGACCCGCGTCTTGTTACTAATTCTCTTTAATGTCGCATTCTCTTATATGTCGTTTTCCCTCTGTACTCTCCCTTCCCTGTCTATGTAATCATCTTTTTACTCTATCTTGTTGCTTTTCTATTATGTGCCAAGCTATGTAAACTGCTCCGAGCCTTCGGGGAATGGCGGTATAGAAGTTTGAAGCATAAATAAAAAAATAAAAAATACTGAGGCCTACTAAATACACCGAGGCCCTTCCCCCACAGACTGGGGGCTACTAAGCCACAGGCACCTGTTTATATTGAGCTGCAGCTTTTGCTGAGTCATTGCGTCCATTTAACCCTTTCAGTGCTGGACTCACCTTTTTGTAATTAAAAATACATAGTTAATTTTTAATATTTCTGACATTTTCATACTCCAATAAGGTGGTTGTTACTATTGCTGATGACATTGCTAGAGCAGTGTTTCCCAACCAGTGTGCCGTGAGCGATCATCAGGTGTGCCGTGGGAAGTTGGAACCTCTAGGAAGGGGGGGGGGGGAGTCTACTGTGTTGAAGTATAAAAACCCTAAGAAACCTACCTCGATAAAGGCACAAAATTACAAACATCCCCCCGTTCTCTACTTGGTCTCTCCCTCTCCATGCATTCGGAAGGCCGGCCTCCCTTTTCCCAAGTAGAGACCTCCTCTTGCCTCAGTTTGGCCCAGTTCTATCATTGGTGGGGTTCAGAATGCTCTTTGACTGTAGGGGAACTATCAATCCCAGCAACTACAACTCCCAAATGTCAAGGTCTGTTTCCCCTGAACTCCATCTGTGTTCATATTTGGGCATATTGAGTATTCCTGCCAAGTTTGGTCCTGATCCAACATTGTTTGAGTCCACAGTGCTCTCTGGATATAGGTGAACTACAACTCCAAAACCCAAGGTCAATGCCCACAAACCCTTATAGTATTTTCTCTTGGTTATGGGAGTTCTGTGTGGGAAGTTTGTGTCTTTCTGCCATTCCTGCCAGGATATCTATGTTGTGTTCATCGAAACAGGCCCAGGTTTCAATCTGAGTGTATAAATACATTTAAAAACATATTAACTGTATGTATTACTGTGTTAGAGTGTCATTTTGTGTCATTTTGGTTGGTGGTGTGCCCCAGGATTTTGCAAATGTAAAAAGTGTGCCGCGGCTCAAAAAAAGGTTGGGAAACACTGTGCTAGAGTACTAAAGCATGCAGATTGAAATTACTGTACTTACTTGAGTATAAACCGTTTTTCAGCCCTGTTTTTAGGCTGAAAAAGCCCCCCTTGGCTTTTACTCGGGTCAAAGTTATTATTTTACTCCGTTATTGTTATTGTTATTATTAATAATAAATTACATTTATTATTTTACCTTATTATTATATTTTTACTCTATATCTTATTATTAAATTTACATTAATTTACTCTTTTATTATTACATTTATTTCACTCTATTTTTATTATTACATTTATTATTTTACTCAACGCCTCATGGGATTCCAAGTTTTACCTGCGAGATTGTTTGTTCCACGAAAACTCACCTAATCACTGCCCTCCATTAAAAAGTTCACTCACGTGTGACTTCGACCAGTAAATAAACACCTCCCCAACCATCCGAAACAGCTCCTCCGCGTCAGAGTTTGGTTCCGTCAACCAATTGGCCCTGAAAATGCAAAGAACCGTAAGCAGGTATCTCTATCTTCTGCTAGCATACATCAAGCATATAGGATCAATTTTGCCTGTTTAACAGTATCCAGATAGTTTCCAATTCTTCTCCCGCCGCTTTTGGTAATCTCCCATTTAAAAAAATATCTCATTCTAAGAAGGAGAGTGACAGCGCCCACGGACACTTTGATCTCCACAATACCTGTTGTTGTCAACGTATCGGATGAGCAAGGGGTAGAGGGCATAGAGGTCCCGGCAGAGCACCGAGAACTCGTCCCGAATAAGCATCTCAGCATCCTCAGATTCCGTCTTTGCCTCCAGCCGCAGCTGATCCTCCTCGGCTACTACCTTCCCCGAGCGCTTCTTCAGCTTCTCCATGGTGGGAATGAAGTGGGAGCGAAGCAGTTCTGGCTTGGCCTTGCTGACAATGGGCTGTGCAAAGACTGCGTGGAAAGGATCACGAAGGAAGGGGCATCAGTCCAGAAATAAATAAATCAACTCTCCCTCCAGTGCTGCCAACATGCACCTCCTGATTCTTTTCGCCAGAAACTCATCATAAAATCCTAGAGTTTGAAGAGACTTTGTGGGCCATCCGGTCCAACCCCATTCTGCCAAGAAGCAGGAAAATCACATTCAAAGCACTCCTGACAGATGGCCATCCAGCCTCTGCTTAAAAGCCTCCAAAGAAGGAGCCTCCACCACACTCTGGGGCTTAATTATTCTTGTGGGTCCAGTAATGCCCACATTGGGAAACCTGAATGTGAACTTAATTGTTCTTGTGGGTCCAGTAATGCCCACTTTGAGAAACCTGAATGTTATCACAGCTTCTGGAACTTCTAGGGATCTAATTCCTTGGACTTGGGAATGGCTTTCCTGGCCTATGAGAGCTATGATCCCACATCTCCTCAGTACAGAGTAAATATCCATACATTGTGGTACGTTAGGCCAGCACTGAACAAGCCCCATGCTGTAAAGCAGACCTGGGCAATTGCCGGCCCTCCAGGTGTTTTGGACTTCAACTCCCAGAAATCCTAACAGCTGGTAAACTGGCTAGGATTTCTGGGAGTTGAAGTCCAAAACACCTGGAGGGCCGGCAATTGCCCAGGTCTGCTTTAAACACTAAACAACTGATGACTGAGAGCTACTCTACGCAAAGCAATGTTGTTTCAGATGCAACTTTGCTTCTGCAGACTCTATCCATTGCACAATGGCAAATATTTCACTTTGAATATGTAATGCAAAATACACTAAGACTTGACTACTGTAACACTCTTTACATTGGCCTACCCTTGACAGTGATCCGGAAACTCAAACTAGTGCAGAACACTGCAGCCCGGCTACTCGCAGGGGAACCTGTGAGTTGTCGTATTAAACCGATACTTCGGGGTCCACACTGGTTACCAATTGAACACCGGATCACTTTCAAGGTATTAGTTCTTACTTTCAAGGCCTTGCATGGTCTGGGGCCAGTCTACTTAAAGGATCGCCTGACTCCATATAATCCCCCGAGATCACTACGGTCAGAGGACCAGAACCTCCTTGATACCCCCAGCTTAAAATCCTTCCGTCTGATGACAACCCGACGAAGGGCCTTCTCCATCATTGCCCCGGTACTTTGGAACGCTCTGCCACCTGAGACTCGGGCTCTGCGAAACCTGGACACTTTCCGCAGAGCTTGCAAGACCCACTTATTCAGGCAGGCCTTTGAGAGTAATATTAGAATTTTAATTTCCACTGTTTTACTATGTATTGTTTTACATTGAATTTCTCTGTAAACCGCCCCGAGCCTCCGGGAGTGGCGGTATAGAAATCGAAGGAATAAATAAATAAATAAATAAATAATGGATAGGAAATTCCCCCCCAAAATAAAAAAAAATGTTGGACAAGGAACTAAGAGAAAAGAATATAGATAAAATTGGAGATTGGATAAAAACAGATATGAAGAAAGAAAATATACTGAGAGGATTTAGAGATACTAAACTCTCATGGTCCCATTGCTTACAGTTAGAGCAATGGTTCAAGAATTGGATAAGAAAAAATGGGGAAGGGGGCAAACCTACACAATTTGAACAAATGATACAAAAAGAAGGAGCTACGAAAGAATACCACAAGTTGAAAGGAATAACTAAGAAAATGTGTAATAATTGAGATTAAGGAGGGAAAAATAAAAGATGCAATATTAAGAGAAATATGGGAGGAAGAGTTAGGGATTAAGATAAGGGAAGTTGATTGGATACAGTTATGGAATCAAAGACATTTAAGGAACCTATCGATACGGGTTAAAGAAAATTATTATAAATTGGTTTGGAAATGGTACATAACACCAGTAAAGATAGCAAACATTAATAAAAACACCACAAAAATGGTTGGAGAGGTTGTCAGGAGGTGGGCACACACACACACACACACACACACACACACACACACATGTGGTGGGAATGTAAATATGTAAACAAATTTTGGGGGAAGGTATTTAAAGAAATAGAAGCTATAATGGATATGAAGATGGAAAAAAGTGCAAGTATTGCATTGTTGTAATTATATAACGTCAAGAAATGGGGGGAAATAGAGAAGGATGCAATAAATGATATGTTAACTGAAGCAAGGTTGTTGGAGCTGGAAAGATAAGATAAACATACAAATCGAAGAATGGTATAAAGAACTATGGAAATTAGCAATAAATGATAAATTGACATGTAGGTTAAAAGTTAGAAAGGGGGTACAGAAGGCAAATGACTTTGATGAGGTCTGGGGTAAATTTATCGAGAATGGTTTAAAAGAAGTAGATGGGAAGTTACCTTCGCAAGAAGAAATGAGATTTTGGAAGGAGAATGTAAATTGAAGTGGCTTGGGGTGGGGGTGGGGGCACAGAGGTGAATAACATAATATACAAGATATACACACACACACACACACATATAGTTGATGTAACGAATTAAGTGTGAAATATAAAAGTATGGAAGGTACTGATGTATGTATGTAACTTAAGAGAATTAATGTATTTTAAGAAAAGATTTAAAAATTATTAAATAAAAAAACATGTATGTCACTAACAGGATGCCAATGTAAGACTGCATTGGACTGAACCCTAAGCTGGCAAAAACAGAATACAACATTTTCTATATTTCCCAGGATTCCTTAAGGATTCTATTACTTGGACATTTAATCACTTTAGCCAAGAACTCCAAGTGTTGCTTATGGCAGTGATTTTCAACCTTTTTTGAGCCGCAGCACATTTTTTACATTTACAAAATCCTGGGGCACACCACCAAAATAACACTCTAACTGTCATTTTACTAACTGTCACCCTCTCCACTCGTGACGGCGCTGCTTCCGCCAAACCCACCCCCCCCCCCCCGGGAGGCCCACGCGCAGGAGGCCCGTCACCGTCCCGCGGGGGAGGGCTGTGCTGAGTGGCCGAAGCGCACACGGGCTCGGCTGAGCAGGACAAATGGGAATTGAACACACGGGGTGGCTCCGAGCCTCGGAACAAACTGCGGCGGAGGCTCGCAGCCGTCGCCACCCCCAGCTCTCCTTCCCGAAGGGGTTCAGCCCCCCCAGGAGTGCCTCCCCCCACGTCCCTTCGGCTTCCCTGCTGTCGCCTTGGGGCCAGATCGGGAAGGAACCAAGCTGGGCTGTGGAGCTGCGCATCCCGGCCTCTGCTCCGCAGTGAACCTGGAAACCAAGAGAGGCCAGGAGATGAGGGGTTGCTCCCCTTCCCCAGTGCGGAGGGGCTAGAGGGCAGAAAGCCTCACCTCGAGCCTACGGGAGCGGGGTCAGGCGGGGTCAGCTCCCGCGGACTCCTCCTCCCTCTCCTCCTCCTTCCTGCCGGAGGGGAGCAGCATAGAAGAGTGCCCAGGAGCCAGGAAGCTGGAGGAGCCGCAACCCAGCCAGGTAGCCCTTGGCGCGCAGAGGGAGGGAAAGAAGGAAGGGAAGGAGAGAGAGAGAGGAGGGAGGGAAGTTCTGGACGCCAAGGGCTCTCCCTGACTGCAGCCAGGCTGGCTGGCATTGCTGCTTCGGCCAGGAAAGCCTCATTTCCGCTGCCTGAAGTTTCCTGCTAGGCTCTCTCTCTCTCCACTGTAATTTCCCACGGCACACCTGATGATCGCTCACGGCACACTAGTGTGCTGCACCACACCGGTTGGGAAACACTGGCTTGTGGGACCTAATTGAAGATGACCATATTGATGGCTGACCAATGTGGAGTACGGACAATTGCATCACAAGGAAGCATGGGTAAGGGGAAAACCCAATTTCGCACGGTTTTGTCACACCAATAGCAATCCTTCACTACAGCAGATTAGAAATCCAGGCGATATGTCAACCTGTCCTTTACTTAGCTAGCTTTAAGACTCCTTCTATCCAGGCTCCAGTACTCCTTGGAAACCGACTTGAAGATAGAAGCTCCTCCAAACCTATCCTCACTCTGACCTTTGACCCTTCATACCTGCCAACCGCTTCATCCAGGAAGCTTCATCTATGCCCAGGTTGTTGACAATGATCTTCAGGATGTTGCCTAGCAAGGTGTTCAGTTGATCGGACGTCACATCGGTGCACCAAGGGCCCTGGGGGTTGGTTTCAGGGCCCCGCTCCCACCAGCGAGGGAGGTAGTTGCAAAGCATTGGCAAGGTGATCTCGATGACATGGGGCATCTCCGTGTAGCGGGCTCCTGACTCAGCTAGTCCGCTAATTTCCTTCATGAGCTTCTCCAGGACAGGGATATCTGGGCACATCTCCTCCACTCGGTTTGGTAGGCCCAAGACTGGGGATAGGAAAGAGGAGCAGCAATCTTAAGATAATGTTCCCACAACACCCCGAAGGTGCAGAATCCTGCCTGGTCTTTGGTATTCAGCAGGATCAGCTCTTGGATGGGAGACCACCAACCAATACCAGGTGCTGCAGGGTGAAGGAACTGGCAAATCGACCTGTAAGGAAACCCTATAATCCTCCCCCTTCTGAACTCACTGGCTCGCTCTCTGGGTGACTTGGTGGTGTAGACAGAGTAAGGGTTGTATTCATTGATGTGGGGCTCCAAGAAGGCCACAGGCATCGCTGCTGCTAGTCGTGCCAAGCATTCCCCAAGTTGTGGCCGCTGCCTGCAAAAAATGGACAAAACACCCAAAGTAGTGACTGCCGCGACATACTAGGGAAGCTGTGGTGGCATGGCATCTAAGTATCACACACACACCCCATCACCGTAAATAAATGATATTACTCTGCTAAATATGAAATACACAGAGCTAGGAAGCATTACTTTTTGAGGACATTATGTCCTAGAATTCCCCACTGTAACAGAATAACTCAATATAATTGAGGTTTTGTCTATGTTTATTAATGTTGATGTTATGACAAGAAAGCAAACAAAGGGCTATGAGCCTCTATGAGTACAAATATACAATGTATTGAGCAGATAGGTAAGGCAAATGCCTATATTTTACAATACCAGTGACGAAACGCAAATTCGAAAAGAGTCCCGACCAAGCCTGGTAATCCGGCAGTCCTCACGCAAATAATCCAGTAAGGAAGTAAATGATGTTAAATAGCAGTTCCAAAGTTCAAGGAGGCAGTTAGAATCCTGCTATATCCTTCTATATCCGTGGAGGAGAAACCATGAGGAAAAATCCAGTCCAGAACTCAGTTTGCTGGGCGTGGAGGTGAAAAGCAACTGAAGTAAAAGTGTTGCGCAATGGGCGAAATCAATGTAGTAAGGACGCGAAGACCCATGTAGAGTCTTCTATAATGTATTCGTTCCAAAGAAAGCCGACGGCAAGCTAGTGCTATATATGCAGCCAGGGAACCGTTTCATGATTACTTTATCAAGGCTTAATGTAACATAGTGCGTCCAAAAATATCAGTATATTCATTCACAAAAGCATAACCCTGACTCCATTGTCAGGGTGACTCCCCGCCCAGCAAATTGAGTTCACCCTTAGCTAGCTGTGAGCTGTTTTTCAACGTTTGTATTGTGTTTTATTTTTGGATATGCCGCTATATATTTTAGGGTAGTTTTCCCTAACACGTTTGGCGGGGATGAGAGACAGGGCTTTCTCGGCTGTGCCCCCCCCCCCCGGTCTATGGAACGCAGTCTCAAACGAGATAAGATCGACCCCATCCCTCCTGGTTTTCAGGAAAAAGAAATCGTGGTTCTGGGACCAAGCCTTCAGGCAGCAGACGTAATTTGCACCTTAGTGGACATTGACTGGAATGGCGTTGTGGCAGATGACATTGTGATTTGTTTTATGGTTTTAACTAATGCTACATGTACTGGTTTTTAATGATTATGTAATTGTTTCAATGTTTATGTATGCGATTGTGATTATATTATAGCACCGGGAATGTGGCGCAGCTGGCTGGGTGTCAGCTGCATAAGATCTCTACTGCTCAGAAGGTCATGAGTTTGAGGCCTGCCCAAGTCGGGGTGAGCTCTCGACCAATTTGTGTAGCTTGTTGTCGACCTTTGCAACCCGAAAGACAGGTGCATCTGTCAAGTAGGAAATTTAGGTACCACTTTGTGGGGAGACTAATTTAACTGATTTACAAGGCCATAAAATCTCCAGGAAGTATGCAAAAGAATGAAGAAATGCGACAGCTCCCCCTGGTGGCCCGAAGCTGGAATGTTAATTAGCCTCTGAGTATCTGTCTATATATGTTGTGTGTCTGTGGCATTGAATGTTTGCCTGTATATGTGCATTGTGATCCACCCTAAGTCCCCTGCGGGGTGAGAAGGGCGGAATATAAATGACGTAAATAAATAAATATATTATTGTAATTGTGATGTAGCGGCCTTGTACTGTTACTAATGTAAGCCTTCCTGAGTCTCCCTTCGGGGGTAGAGAAGTGACAGGGTACAAATACCAGAAATAAATAAATACATAACACCTTTAAACCTCCCTTTTCCTTGCACTCACCTCTCCACGTAAGGATTTTTGGTTGTGCCCAGGGAATAGATACTGCACAGAGTTCGGTAGCAGGAGACCTGGACATCATCCACTGTAGGGATGCAAAAAAATGGAGGGGCTGTTCACACCCAGAACATACATCTCCTTCTTTACATAGTTCTGTGATAGTTGCCATTGCTCTTTATCATTGGCTAGTATGTGTCCCTCCATTATCTTGATGAGAGCTCTGAAGTCTGATCTGGCTACTGTGGTCCACGCTCTGGTCACATCCCATATAGTTTACTGCAGCACACTCTATGTGGGGCTGCCTTTGAAGACAGTTCAAAAACTGCAGTTAGTCCAACGGGCAGCAGCCAGGTTACTAACAGGAGAAACATACAGGGAGCATACCACCTCTCTGATGTGTCAACTCCACTGGCTGCCTGTCCACTTCCGAGCTCAATTCAAAGTGCTGGTTTTGTCCTATAAAGCAGTGTTTCCCAACTTTTTTTGAGCCGCGGCACACTTTTAACATTTAAAAAATCCGAGAGCACACCACCAACCAAAAATGACACAAAATGACACTCTAACACAGTAAAGAACGGCTGGGGGATGGTGGCCTGCTGGGAGCAGCTGCTGGGAGTGCTGAAGCCAGGGGAGGGGGGGGAGCCAGGCCGTGCCATGCCTCGCCCCTCCCCCTGGCTTCAGCTCTCCCACAGCTTCTCCAACCTTGAGGGGGCAGTGCCAAGCCAGCGGTGGCAGAGCCAGCACAATGCTGGCTTGGCACTGCTCCCTCAAGGCTGGAGAAGCTGTGGGAGAGCTGAAGCCGGGGGGAGGGGGCGGAGCCATGCCGCGCCATGCCCTGCCCCCTCCCCCAGCTTCCGCTCCCCCACAGCTTCTCCAGCCTTGAGGGGGCAGTGCGAGCGAGGGGCGGGAGTCATGGCCCCCGTCCCCGCGCCGCTCTCCACCATGACTCCCGCCCCTCGTTCACTGTAGCTGCGTGGAGGAGGAGGAGCATGAGCAGTGGACAGGTTTCAGTGAGAAAGAGGCTCGGTTCCCAGGGCCAGCCCTCCCCCCCCAAGTGGGCAGCCCCACTTTGTGCAACCCTGGAAGCCATAAAAGCTTGGTTTCAGCGAGTGAGGGGCGAGAGTCATGGCGGATTGGAGGCTGGCTGGGGAAGGAGCCGAAGGAGCCAGTGCCCCGGCCCCTTCTTTTTTTTCTTCGCCGCCTCCCGGCCCTTCCTCCTCCTCCCCCAAGCAGCAAGAGTTCGGCAGGAGGAGGGGGGAAGGAAGGGGGGCAGAGAGCTTTTCTCGTGGAACAGCAGGAGCTCCGTCACGGCACACTACTGTGCCGCATCACAGCGGTTGGGAAACACTGCTATAAAGCTCTATACGGCTCTGGCCCAGCTTACTTGTCCAAACATATCTGCCCCTATGTCCCACCTCATAACCTAAGATCATCCAGGGAGGCTCTGCTCTCGCTCCCAGCAACATCACAAACTTGGCTGGTGGGAACGAGGGACAGGGCCTTCTCGGCGGTGGTCCCCCGCCTGTGGAACACGCTTCCAAACGAGATATGATCGACCCCATCCCTCCTGGCTTTCAGGAAGAAAGTAAAATCATGGTTGTGGGACCAGGCCTTCGGTCAGCAGACATAGAGCAGCACTTTGGTTGAACTGGACTGGAAAGATGACTTATATGAGGATATGGTGTTTTAAGAAGTAATGTTTTAAATTGTTTAATTAATGGATTATGTGTTTTTTGCATTTTAATGGTGAATGGTTAGTTAGGCTTAGTGGCTATTGTTTTAATTGTTCTGTAATGGCATCGAATTGCTGCCTATCTAAGCCGTCCTGAGTCCCCCTTCCGGGGTAGAGAAGTGATGGGGTATAAATACCAGAAATAAATAAATAAACTCATCTTTGACAGGTATCATTTCACTGCAAAAATTACCAGACCCAGGCCCGGATTACCCATAGGGCCAACGAGGCCGTGGCCTAGGGACGCAAGCCAAGGGGGGGGGGGTGCCAGATCACAGTCCAAAATAATTTTTTTTTAAAAAATGTTATGAAATAATTTTAAAAATCGTGCCACGATTGACTCCTGCCGCCTGGTACCCAAAAGGAAGGAAGGCAGGAGGGGGGGGGCTCCCTCCTCGGCGCCCTGCAGACAATACAGCCGGGAGCCAGCCCCCACGTGACCCGGCGGAGGGCGCAACACGTGACTAGGGCTTTACATGAGGCAGCAGTAGCAGCATGAGGAAGAAGAGGAGGAGCATGCCCCGCGGCCTCGAAAGCGGCTCTGCGACCTCGCTCTGGGTGCACGGAGGGCAGCGGCTGCAGAGCCTCAGGAGCCAATCGCGACCAGCATGGACTGAAGGAAGAGGTCTCCTCCTTCAACCCATGCTGGTCGCGATTGGCTCCTGAGGTGGAGGCTGGCCCTCCCACCCACCCAGGGACCAATGAGCATCCCGTGAGGCAGAGTGGGGTTGTTGTTGTTTCCACTCATGGGGATAACCCCGGGTGGGTCTTCCAGGCCAGGAGGCACGGGTTGGGCGAGGCGGGCAGCTCCGTCCTTCCCCCTTTCTTTCTGAGAAAGAGGCTCGGTTCCCGGGGCCAGCCCCCAAGTGGGCAGCCCCACTTTGCGCAACCCTGGAAGCCATAAATGCAGAGCTGCCCGGACACCCAGCCAGCCAGCCTCCCAAACCAAAACTGAAGTCCCGACGATGGCACCACTGCCCAGGGCCTCCTGCCTCCTCTTCTCTTTCTTCTCCCTCTTCTTCGGAGCGGGGCGAGCCTCCCCCACTGGAGTCCCCAAAACGCCCAGGAAGGTGTGTGTGTGTGTAGGTGAGCTGCCTGCCTCCCGAGGGGTCTTTGGAGGGTCCTAATGCGGCGGTGCGAGGCGGGGGGGGGGGCGTAATTCCAAACTGTGGCCTAGGGTGCCAAAAGGTGTTGATCCAGGCCTGACCAGACCACCTTGGGTTGCTAATTCAAACAATAGCAAGCCTAGACACAAACTGAGACCCCATCCCACCCCACTTTCCCCTTGCTTGCTTACGCATGACGTCATCCCCAAACTGGTGCTGGGCGATGTGCTCAAAGATGGATGTGAGCACGGGCAGCAGGGCCACGGTAGTATAGGTGATGTTCTGGCCCACACCCTTGACCTGGGTGCGTGACTGAGACACTTTGCCCAGCTTGAGATTCTCCACCATCTTCTCAATGTCATCCGAGGCCCCTTCAAAGAACGAACGCAGCCCGGCCTTCACGATCTCCGGGCCTGACTTCATCACTGTCCTAGCGGGTGGGACAAAGAGGAAAGGTGTCCAAGTTCCTGCCAGTTGAAGCACACGGAGGGAGAGCAGAAGGGAAGCTGCTTTTTCCTCCTCTTTATAAATATGATGCACTTTGGTGTGGAGACGGTTTGCGAGATGTTCTCGCTCTCTCCTCTTCTGCAGGTGAGGACAGACTATTCGGGGGAAAGAGAAAGGATCTACTCACCTGGCATCCAAAGAGCGGGCAAGGATATGGAGACAGTTAATCACGGCAGCAGCATCTGTGCCTGGAGAGAGAGATGATCTTTACTTAAAGACGTAATGTGCCATTGTGAGAAGCTACAGGCATGCAGGAGAACTTGGATGGCCATAATCCCATCACACCCACCCATTGGCAATTCTTAAAAAGTGACCTCCTAGAATGTATGGGGTATTTTTGCCATGTATTTAGTCCATCCCTCTGAGCTTTTCAGACCCAGAAGTAGTCTTTTTTTTAAAAAAGCAAAAAAAGTGATGGAAGTTACCGTATATACTCGAGTATAAGCTCTGTTTTTAGGCTGAAAAAGCCCTCCTTGGCTTTTACTTGGGTCAAAGTTATTGATTATTTTACTCTGTTGTTGTTGTTATATTTATTATTTTACCCTATTATTATTATATTTTACTCTATATATTATTATTAAATTTACATTAATTTACTCTTTTATTATTTCATTTATTTCACTCTATTTTTATTATTACATTTATTATTATACTCTATTATAATTGTTATTATTACATCTACATTATTTTACTCTATTATTAATTTATTGTTTTACTTTATTATTATATTTATTAGTTTACTCTATTTATTGTTATTATTACATTTCTTATTTTTCTCTAATTATTATTATTACATTTATTATTTTACTCCATTATAATTGTTATTATTACATCTACATTATTTTACTCTATTATTATTATTAATTTATTGTTTTACTTTATTATTATTGTTATTATTATATTTGTCAGTTTACTCTATTTATTATTGTTGTTATTACATTTATTATGTTTCTCTAATTATTATTATTATTACATTTATTATTTTACTCTATTATTACTGTTATTATTACATTTCCATTATTTCACTCTGTTATTATTATTACATTTATTATTCTACTCTATTATTACATTTATTATTTTACTCCATTATAATTGTTATTATTACATCTACATTATTTTACTTTATTATTATTAATTTATTGTTTTGCTTTATTATTGTTATTATTATATTTATTAGTTTAGTCTATTTATTATTGTTATTATTACATTTATTATGTTTCTCTAATTATTATTATTATATTTATTATTTTACTCTATTGTTACTGTTATTATTACATTTCCATTATTTCACTCTGTTATTACATTTATTATTTTACTCTATTATTACATTTATTATTTTTCTCTAATTATTATTATTACATTTATTATTTTATTCTATTATTACTGTTATTATTACATTTCCATTATTTCACTGTTATTGTTATTACATTTATTATTTTACTCTATTATTATTGGAAGGATACATAAGCACATTTACTTTGAAGAAGGTTAGAATCATGGTTTCATCAGAGTTGGAAAGTCTTATCTTAAATTACAGTTTTATGTAAATATTTTAAAAAACATTTAACCTACTGATGCCTCAATTAACGCAATTTTATTGGTAACAATTTTTATTTTTAAATGTACCAGTACCAGCTGCATTTCCCACCCTCGGCTTATACTCAAGGCAATACATTCTCCCATTTTTTTTGTGGTAAAATTAGGTGCCTCGGCTTATGTTCAGGTCGGCTCATACTTGAGTATATAAGGTACTTCACGTTTTGAAAAAGGCCTCCTCTGGACCTTAAATGGCTCAGGTGAGAAAATGCAATGAAAGTGCCCCCTTAGGCCCTCTTATGCATATTTGAGGAGGTAATGCGATTTTTACATTTTAATCCTTTTTCTTCACAAGCAGCTCAGGTGTCCATTGCTCACTAGGCCTGGGTAATCATGGTTCTAAAGTACTTGCAAAACTAAAGTTCTGGTGGTGAACACTAGGTGGCGCTGGTGCTTTGCTTCTACAGTGTTGCTAAAGTTCTGGTGGTGAACACTAGGTGGCGCTGGTGCTTTGCTTCTACAGTGTTGCTAAAGTTCTGGTGGTGAACACTAGGTGGCACTGGTGCTTTGCTTCTACAGTGTTGCTAAAGTTCTGGTGGTGAACACTAGGTGGCGCTGGTGCTTTGCTTCTACAGTGTTGCTAAAGTTCTGGTGGTGAACATTTCAGAACTCTAACAAAACTTTTTGTGTTATAAATGGCAGTTCCTAATTGGTTCCATCTTAAAAATAATCAATAATGAAAAAATAATAAATTTTTGAAAGTGTTGTTAGAGTTCTGAAATGTTCACCACCAAAACTTTAGCAGCACTGTAGAAGCAAAGCACCAGCGCCACCTAGTGTTCACCACTAGAACTTTAGCAGCACTGTAGAAGCAAAACACTAGCACCACCTAGTTTTCACCACAAGAACTTTAGCAGCACTGTAGAAGCAAAGCACCAGCACCACCTAGTGCTCACCACCAGAACTTTAGCAGCACTGTAGAAGCAAAGCACTAGCACCACCTAGTTTTCACCACAAGAACTTTAGCAGCACTGTAGAAGCAAAACACTAGCACCACCTAGTGTTCACCACCAGAACTTTAGCAACACTGTAGAAGCAAAGCACCAGCACCACCTAGTGTTCACCACCAGAACTTTAGCAGCACTGTAGAAGCAAAGCACTAGCACCACCTAGTTTTCACCACAAGAACTTCAGCAACACTGTAGAAGCAAAACACCAGTGCCACCTAGTTTTCACCACCAGAACTTTAGTTTTATAAGTACTTTAGGGCTATTTAGAACCATGATTGCCCATGTGTATTGCTCACTCTTGGTTTAAAGAAGACCTCTTCAACCTGCCGCCCTCCAGGTGTTTTGGACACCTGAATCCCAGACATCCTGACCATTGAATGAGCTGGCTAGGGCTTTCTTGCAGTTGGAGGCTGAAACACCTGGAAGGCCACACATTGAAGAGTCTTAGGTCCAGAACACAAAGTATGTGTACACAGGATAAGAGAAATACAGCTTGCTGGCAGGAAGGAGGAGTAGAGGGGAAGCGGATTGGTCCATGGCTAAGGAGGCACAGTCAGGATGCAGGATGGACAGTGGGTTTGTGGGGCGTAACAGAGACGGGGGGGGGGGGGGTAGAAAATAAGAGGTAAGGGATACACACAGAGACACACTAAGAACAGAAGCAGAGGAAAGATGCTGCTTACCAAAGAGAGAGACCCGGTGCCTGACCAAGGCTGCCAATTTGCAGAAAAGGCTGAAGGATGGAAAAGAGAGGCACAGAGAGAGAATGAAAGATGTCGTTGGAGGGAACACAATGGAGCAAAGGGATTAGGGAGGAGCTGGGTGGAAAGGGCACCTAGGTCTCACAAAGGATATGAGAAACAAGAAAGGGGAGGCCAGGCCTTCCTAAACTGGGACCCTTCAGATGTGTTGGACTAGAAATGTAAATATATATCTTGGGGGCATCAGGCTGTTGTTGTTCCCGCTCTTCTCGTATTTGCACATATACACAACACCCTACATCTTGAGCAAGAAGCAGAATTTGAGAACCATGGGGAGAACTTTCCAGGGAGGAGATCCAGAGGGCAGGAAAGGAGTTGGGGCACCTGGGTATTATTATTTTATTATTAACTTTATTTCTACCCCGCCCTTCTCCCACAAAGGGAATCAGAGCGGCTTCACACATGCATCCATGATGCTGTACAAGAATACATTCAGTAAAAACAATTGGTACAAAAACATTATAAAATCATCAATAAAAAAATTCATTCACATTAACACGTACTGTTAACTCACCGCTTGGCCGTGGCAGGGGTTAGGGGGACTGATCTTAAATGGGTGTCTTCCTTTCTCCTTAATCGGGTACAGTGAGTGGAAGGGGGAGGTATGGTTTCCGAGAGGCTCCCCCGAAATTGTGGTGTCCCTCAGGGAGCCATTCTCCCCCCTTTATTATTTAACATCTACTTGCGACCACTTGCCAAATTGATGCGAAGTTTTGGTCTGGAGTGTCATCAGTACGCTGATGACACCCAGCTTGTGCTGAGGATGGCCGGACAGCCGGACTCTCTACCCGATTGTTTCCAACTTTGCCTTGAAGCTGTGACTGGTTGGCTACGAGCCAGTAGGTGAACCCATCGAAGGGTGAACCCATCGAAGACGGAGATCCTTTGGCTGGGTCGCCCCGGTTTGGGGGGGGGGGGTGTCAGTTGCCTATGCTGGATGGCGAGACACTACGTCCGTCGCCCTTGGTTAAGAGCTTAGGGGTCCAATTGGATCCACTACTGTAAATGGAGGCCCAGGTCTCCACCGTCAGTAGATCTGCCTTTTTTCACCTATGGCAGGCTAGGCGGCTGGCCCCTTATCTCACTGAACGCGACCTAGCCACGGTAATCCAGGCAACGGTCATCTCGAGGCTAGACTACTGTAATGCCCTTTACATTGGTATTTCTTTGTCGGTCATCCGGAGGCTTAAGTTGGTGCAGAACGCTGCTGCGAGACTCTTGGCGGGAGTACTGGCCAGGGCTCATATCACTCCAACTCTGCAGCGACTGCACTGGCTGCCAATTGAGCACTGGATTATCTTCAAAGTGTTGGTCTTGACCTTTAAAGCCTTGTATGGTCTGGGGCCAGTGTACTTGAGGGACCGTCTACACCCATATGTTCCCCAGAGATCGCTTCGATCAGAGGATCATAACCTCTTACAGATTCCATCTCTTCAAAATATCCATCTGTCTTCAACAAGACAAAGAGTATTCTCTGTGGCCGCACAGAGTTTGTAGAATTCCTTGCCACCTAAAGTCCGGGCAATTACTGACTTACTCGCCTTTCGGAAAGCATGTAAAACAACCCTTTTCCATCAGGCATTTAACCAGTAATTCACTCTGGTTGAGCTAATGGTACTAATCTGTCTTGAATTGCTATTGTGTACTTGGATTGTTTTAACTGTTATTGGTTGATATGCTGTAAACCGTCCTGAGCCATTTGGAAGGACGGTATACAAATTGAAACAATAAATAAATAAATAAATAAATAAATAAACATGACACTAAACCAGAGTCCAGCCAAATAATTCCAATATCGTTATGTCACAATATTCAAGTCCAGCTGCCATTGTCCAATACTTAATACTTTTAGTCGAACGCCTGGGCCCACTGCCAGGTCTTTAGTTGTTTCCTAAAGGACAGGAGGGGGGTGGCCAACCTGATGTCCTTAGGGAGGGAGTTCCACAGACGGGGGCCACTGCCGAAAAGGCCCTGTCTCTTGTCCGCACCAACCGCACATGTGAAAGTGGCGGGATCGAGACCAGGGCCTCTTCTTAAGCTACATGATGGTTCATAGCAGGAGATACGTTTGGACAGGTAAACTGAACCAGAGCCATTTAGGGCTTTAAAGGTTAACACCAGCATTTTGAATTGTGCCCGGAAGCTGACGCAACAGAGGAGTGGTTCGCTCCCTGTACGCCACTCCTCTTAGCAACCTGGCTGCCGACCGTTGGACTAATTGAAGCTTCCAAGTAGTTTTCAAAGGCAGCCCCATGTAGGGAGCGTTGCAGTAGTCTAAACGGGATGTAACCACAGTGTGGTCCACCATGGCCAAGTCAGACTTACCAAGCAACGGGTGCAGCTGGCGCACAAGTTTTAATTGTGCAAAAGCTCTCCCAGCCACCGCCGAAACCTGGGGTTCCAAGCTCAGCGATGAGTCCAGGATTACTCCCAAACTGCAAACCTGTACCCACATGAGGTTCAGACCTGCCTTAAGCAAGGGCTGCATTATAGCATGGACCATATGCAGCCCATGACCTTTGTAAAAAGAAAAGATCTCAACACCGAGAGCCTGTTTATATTTTACAGGCAGTCAAATCCGTCCCTGAATACAGGATATTCAGAGAGACTATAGGGAACCACAGGTTATTTTTCTCCCCTTATGTGTAACAAACATGTTTGCAGACACATATTTGTTCCCACGTCTTTCTTGCAACCTACTGGTGAAGGAATATAATTAAAAATGCAATGTGTGGTATCTGCACAGCCCTTTGTTTAGAAATGGGCTCCAAAAGACTGGAGATGGCTGATACTATGGGTCGCCCAATTGGTGGGCGTTGTGGTTTGTGAGTTTTTGGTAAAGTGTGGAATAACCTGGTGCTCACCTGGTTATCATCTCCTTCTCCTTGTTGGAAGCATGGCCCCCACTACCCAGGACTTTGGCTGGTGTGGACAAGAAGTAGAGGCAGTGGTTGGTGAAGTACTGGTTGATGAGCGGCAATAGAATCTGAAAAGTACAAGAAAATTAGCAGAGCTAGAAAGGTTGTTACCTCAGATTCCTTGGGATATAGGAGAGTACACCAAATGGGAAGCTGCCTGCTTCCTGCTGCGTGCGTGCACGGCGGGCCCATCCCTGCCTGCTACCTGCAGCATGTGTGGGGTGGGCGTGCTGTGGCAGTCTGCGAGGCGTAGTTTCTTGGCTCCTACGCTTCCCAGACTGCCTCGGCATGCCCGTCCCGCAGACGCTGCGGGAGATGGAAAGGAATGGGCTTGCTGCGCAAAGAGATTGAGAGAGAGCGCGTTTGCGGGCCGTGGGGATTGCGTTGCGTCGTGATCCTGGGGCGCTCGGAGCTGCGAGGACAGCCCAGCAGTCCGTCCTCTCTGCAACGTGGTCTGCCGCTCCTCCTCCCTGTGCCCTTCTTCTGCCCTCCTCCTCCCCCCAAGGTATGGTAGTTTAATTTTATTATTTCACTAGCTGTACCCGGCACGCGTTGCTGTGCCCTATTTAGGAGATGCGAGAAAGTCTGAGTATGTAAGGGTTGGAAATGATGTTACTTACGGTCTTGGTGGGGTCATGTAGGCATGAATTGCGCACTTTCTATGTGTGCTCCAAATGATGTCATCTGGAAGCATGAGTTGTATTGTCTTACATAGCGGAGGAAGTGTTTTGATTCTGGAGTGTCTCCACTCAGCAAAGTTTGTAGTGGTTGTGGAGGAGTGGCAAGTGGTGGTAGAGAGACTTTACCGGCTAGGCAGCACATTCCTGTTGTTTCTGCTGGGTATTTCAGGGCTTTGCAGTGTGTGCAGATGTGCGTTAGGGTGCCAATGTCGGCCTCTGGCGCCATGCTGTAGTCTTCTGCAGCGTTGTATCTGAAGGCTAGGCGGTGGAATTGGTTGTGGTGTTTTTGAAGTTTGTTTTTCTGCGCTCCTTGCGCGCTGCTGTTGTGTTGTTCCTGGCTGCGCGCTTCTTCTTGTCGTGCAGTTCTTTGCATTTGGTTCTCAGCTGTGCGTCGTGCAGTGACCTGTTGTCTGTGTCTCTGCTGCGCAGTGTGTTTCTGTTCTGGCATTTTTTCTGCCCTTTTTGTTTGATGTATGTAGCGTTGTGAGTGTGTCGTCCGATGCTGTTATTTTTATAAGGCATGGCTTGTCTTTTGGGTCAGTTTATGTCTGTGTGGAAGGAAGGAATGGTTTTTGTTTGTGGTGTTTGTAGGTGTTGTGTGTACGGGGTCCCGTAAGGTTGGTGGGATGGGTTGTGATTGGAAGTTGTGTTGTGTTGTGTGGGTAGGAATTTGCTGGAGAATTGCTCCCTCAGAGTTTGGTTTTGGCAGTTTAACCCTCAAACACCAACTGAAATCTTTCAGCATTCTATCCTAGCCTTGGATGGCTCTTGCCAGCGTTGCTATGGTTACAGCATTTATGCAAATCCGCCCTTATTGGCAGCCAATCATGTTGTTCAGAATGTAGAGGCTGGATGAGTCTTTGGCTGCCCCGGAGGATACTGGGAAATGTAGTTTTATTTTTACTCGTTGTTTTGGAGGCCTTTTAGGTTTCGGGGGGGAAAGTTTCTTTGCTACAAACGTACCTTGCTTGAGGCCTATTTCTGTTGGCAAGTATTGTTTTTCTGCATTGTATGGTTTCTTTGTTTGAGGTATACATCACATGACGTGAACCCATTTATATAATAGATTTTAATTATTTTTAGGTTTTTAAAATTTTATATCCAGCGTACTAGACGACCCCTAACTTTTAATAAGATTTCTCAGGGCTAAAATGTCATCTAGTACGCCGGTACATACGGTACTGTAAATAAATAAATAATAAATAAGTAAACTGTGATGCCAAACCAGCAGAGGAAGAGCTGAGATCGGCTCCCTGTTTTTTCATTGCGGGTGGGTTTTCGTACCGGGATGGCCCTGATCGTTACATAGTACTGAAGGAAAACAGATCCACGAACAAGCCTAGTATCTAACTCAGACCTGGGCAACATAAGGCCCGCGAGACGAATGCGGCCTGGCAGCCGATTCTTCTGGCCCGGGGAGAAGGGCGTCGGGAGCGGGGCCAAGAGGAAGGGGTGCTGCTGCCGCCATCCCATCGCGGGCTCTGGGGCCTGCATTGGCAGACAGCCCGCTGCTCCAGAGAACATTCGGAGGAGCGGCAGCTTTGGAGTGCCTGCCATCCCGGGAGGCGATCCCGGCCTGCAGCGGGAGCAGTCGGCAACCTGCAGCGGCTGATCGCCCTGGTGACCCCGAAGACTTGATCGTCTTCCAGGTTGCCAGGGCGATCAGCCGCCTCAGGTCGCCGACTGCTCCCGCTGCAAGCCCGGATCGCCTCCCGGGATGGCAGGCACTCCAAAGCCGGGATGGCAGGTACTCCATGGCAGGCCGATCAGCTGGCGAATGGTTGTGGGCGAGAGCGGGAGGAGGCCTGCAGCCTCCGAACGTATGTTGCTCTGCTGTGGCAGCGGCTGGGTCCGCTTTGCCATCCTCTGGGCTGGGTCCATTGGGCCATTCCATCTTGGGATCCTTCCTCTCTTGAGGATGTCAGCCTTCATCTTGGTTCGCACCTTGTCTTCTTGAATTTCATTTTATTTTATTTTAGTGGTTTTTATTATTATTTTATAATAATAATATAATATAATTATAATATAATAAATAATATAATATAATGTTATATTATATTATAATTTCAATATATTATAATGTCTATATATATATACTTTAATATAAAAATATGATATTAATACTAATAATATATGAATATTTCTCAATATATTAATATGTTAATATTAATGATGTGTAATATATAGTAAATATAGTAAATAAATAAATAAATGTAGATTAGAATGCAGTTCAGCCTTTATTTGCAGCCCTCCATCATATTTTTTGGCTCTCGTGTGGCCCCTTGGGGAAAAATATTGCCCACCCCTGATCTAAGTGATGCATTTAGGAAGCACTCTCCACCTCGGACCATTCTCACCACAATCAATAGCAGAACACAAACAGAAATTGAGACTGACCTTGGCAAAGAACTTGATTTCTTGCTCATGGGGAGATTTTTCTACCCGTCCGCTGCTGACCACAGCCTCTGAGGTAGAAGAGAGTTGCAGTGAGCACCACCAAGAAGGGGTCTGAATTCCAAACCTCCCCCTTTCCTCTGCTACACTTCCTTCCCTGACCCCAGGGTCTTCAGGGGAAGAAACCATGGGATTCCGTGCATAGCTCCCCATAGGTTTCAAAACTTCCGCTGAGGAGGAAAAAGAGCAGTCCCTTTACCTAAATGGGCAATGAACTCTTGAGAGATGTCCATCCACTTCAACAGCTGTAGCAGGAACCCATAGGCAAAACGTTTCTCAATGGATGATGTGTCCAGCTCCATGTCCTTCAAACCCCTGTGAGAAATCATTGTGGATCAGTAAAATAGGTTATAATCCATCTGATTTGAGACCGTGTGCTCTCAGAATGAGAAAAGGGACAACGCAATAATTATAAAGCGTAAATTTAATTTGTTGTCGAAGGCTTTCATGGCCAGAATCACTGGGTTACTTTGAGTTTTCTGGGCTGTCTGGCCATGTTCCGGAAGCATTCTCTCCTGACATTTCGCTCACATTTATGGCAGGCATCGTCAGAGGTTGGGAGGTCTGTTGGAAACTAGGCAAGTGGGGTTTATATATCTGTGGAATGTCCAGGGTGGGAGAAAGAAGTCTTGTCTATTGGATACAAGTGTGAGTGTTGCAATTGGCCACCTTGATTAGCATTTAATGGCCTTGCAGCCAGGGGCGGCTCAACCGTTATGCAGGGTAGGCGGCTGCCTAGGGCGCCGAGTCCTCAGGGGTGCCTGCCTGGGTGCGCTTGGGCAGAGCAAGCTATGTAATGTGGAGAGGAGCATTTGGGGCTGAAGTGCGGGAACGCTAGAGGGAGAGGGGCTCTTTGTCCAAACCCTTCTTTACCTCGAAGCAATGGGAGGCAGGCAAATCTCTGGAAGGAACTGCTGCCTTTCGCTCCGCTGCTTGGTGAGCCAGAGTCACCCACCGCAGCTAGCCCCACCTCCCTGCCTCCCCCCAGCCCCCCCCCCCACCTCCCTGCCTCTCTGTCCGCCTCACCTCCGTGGCAGTGTTCGCCCTGCGCACAGAGAGAAGAAGGAGCAGGCGCATCCCGTCTGGCCCAGGAGCTCAGCGCCTGCCTGCCTGCCTGCCATTCCTTCGTCCTCAGCTTCCCTCTCCTTTGACTTCTCCCTCGCCATGAGTTCCCGTCACCCCCCCCCCCCCCCAAAACAGAGCTTTCGGGTAGCTCTTGCTTTCCTCCTTCAGGTGTTTGGGATTTCAATTCCCAGAGGTCTCCCCCAGCTTGTCCTTAGTCAGGGGCTCTGGGAACTGGAGTCTCAGGGCCCTATGGCAGTGTGGACTCAGATAACCCAGTTCAAAGCAGATATTGTGGGATTTCCTGCCTTGATATTCTGTGATGTAGAGCTGTGTGGAAGGGCCCCCAGAATATCAAGGCAGGACATCCCACAATATAAGCTTTGAACCGATATTCACTTAAGCGGCCGAGGGGGAAAAGGAAGGGTCCTGAGGCTGTTAGGAATGCTGGGAGTTGAAGTCCAAAACACCTGCAGGGACCAAGCTTGCCCATACCTGGTCTACCCAGACTCCCCGTTCACCCTGCTTCTTTGTTGTGTGTTGACATCAAGGCTAGTGTGCTACCTGCCCCAGTCACGAACCCTTTCGTCCTCTGTGCATTCAGCCACATCTCCCAGGCTCACCTTGTCACCGCATAACCATTAAGCTGCAAAAACTTCAGCAACTCCTGCGCCTTTTCTCGGTCCCGCGCTTTCTCTTTTGCTGTTAGAGTATCGTAAGGCACCAGAAGAGGATGGGTGCCTCCGCCTTCAGGAAGAAGAGAGAGAAAGAGAAAGCTTGAAAGGTGATTTTTTTTGCAAAAGGGAGACATGTCGGTACTGTAGAATGAGAGGAGAAGAAAGATGCGCAAATTCACCTTTGGCTTCCAGCTCCAGTTTCTTCTTGCGTCCCCAGGTGTTGTGGTAGTTCTCAGCCAGCTGCTCTGCCATGGCCTGCGGAGGAAGAAGAGGTAAAGGTTTCCCCCTTGACATGAAGTCTATTTGTGTCCGACTCTGAGGGTTGGTGCTCATCTCCGTTTCTAAGCCGAAGAGCTGGCATTGTCCATAGACGCCTCCAAAGTCATGTGACCAGCATGACTGCATAGAACAGTTATTTATTTATTTATTAGCAACATTTATGTGCCACCCTTCTCACCCCAAAGGGGATTTATTTATTTATTTATTTATTTATTTATTTGTCACGTTTCTATACCGCCCCTCTCAGCCCGAAGGCGACTCGGGACGGTTTACACAGGCAGTCTCTGCCCTCAATATAACTCAGCAACAAGACAAACCCTTCCCCCCCAAAAACATAACACATATAATAACAATTTAACAATTAAAAACATACAATTGATTCAAAGCAGCTTACAAGTTATATGTAAATACAATATATTATATTATATTATAGCAAAGGCATAGAGTGCATTCGGAAGGCTTCACAAAAGAGTCTGGAGCAACAAGCACCTGAGGCAAAGCACTAAAATCAGTGTGTACAGAGCTATCGTGCTGTCTATTCTCTTCTATGGGTCTGAAACATGGGTCACCTATCGCCAACACCTACGACTCCTCAAACGCTTTCATCAGCGCTGTCTTCGCACAATCCTAAATATACACTGGACCGACTATGTGACTAATGTTGCTGTCCTTGAGCAACCAGGGGTCACCAGCATTGAGGCCATGCTATTGAGAACACAGCTGTGCTGGGCAGGGCACATCTCTAGGATGGAGGACCACCGCCTCCCAAAGATACTACTCTACGGTGAGCTCGCCACGGGTCAGCGCAAGAGGGGTGCCCCCAAAAAGGGATATAAGGACTCCCTGAAACAACATCTCAGGCTCGGCCAGATTGATCACCAACAATGGTCCACCCTGGTCTCACATCGGGAGGCATGGAGACGCACTATCCACAATGCTGCGGCCTCTTTCGAGAAGATATGCCGAACGAGTCTCAAAGAGAAACGACAACGCAGAAAGAACCGCAACTTGGAAACAACATCACCCAAGGAGACTTTCTGCTGTGCTTTCTGCAACCGAACTTGCCTATCTCAGATTGGCCTTTTTAGTCATCAATGCGCTTGTAAAAAGCGTGGGATGAGTCCTTCCTAAGGATCTTCATTCGCGAAGTAATGCCGAGAGATATTATATTATTAGTATAGCACAGTATAAGTACCAAACATTCCTATATTGTACTATACCACTAAAATATAATATTAATAATAATATTAAATGTAATATAAAATATATATTTATTATATTGTATTTTTATTAGTATTATATTGTATTACATTATAACATTATTATTGTTATTATATGTGAATATAATATACTATATTATTATATTATAATACTTATATTATTATCAATATTATATGTGTATACAATACGTTATATTATTAGCACAGCACGATATTAGTAATATATATTACTAAATTGCTCTATACCACTATACTATCTCTGTTTTTCTTCGCAAATGGAAATTCAGGAAGGACTCATCCCACGCTTTCTACAAGCGCGTTGATGACTAAGAAGGCCAATCTGAATACTGTAATATTATAGTATAGACCAGGCCTGGGCAAACTTCATCCCTCCAGGGGTTGGACTCCAACTCCCACAATTTCTAACAGCCGGTGGGAGTTGGAGTCTGTAGCAACCCAGCCTCCATTTCAGCAGGGGGGGGGGGTGCCGCTCCGGGGGTCCCAATTGCTTTGGACCCAGCTGATGGGAATGCAGGGGATGCTGGCCCAGCTGCAGTGGATGCAAGGGATGATGGGCCTGCATCTCCCACAGACAGTCTACAATGGGATGACACCTGGCCTTCTGCCTATTCGGATGAGGAAGACCAGGGAGATACAGGATCAGAAGTATCTGCTGATTCCTATGAGAATCCAGGAGGATTCAGGTCACAGGAAAGATTGTGGCCAGCAGATGCAGAGGAGGAAATGGAAACCGAAGTGGTGGAATGTTCCCAGGGAGATAGCGTGCCAGGTGGTGGCCGGCCCTCTCGGAGTTTCGACCGGAGGAGGAGTATTGAGTCTACGCGCCGAGATTGGCGCCGAAGTGTGGAGCGGCGATGGTGTCACAAAGGTGGGGATTAAGTATACTCTTTGTGGGAAAGTTCTTCAGTTGGGTGACCACGTCGGAGCTGGACGAACGTTCAGCAACTTGCAGTTCCCTGGAGCCGAGTCTGGCTTGCCTTGCCAAGAAGTACCAAGAGACCTAGTTATTTCCACGTACCTTGGATTACCTTGTTTGCCACGGACTAAGTTCTTTTGATTCGCTTTGTTTTATGGACCTTGCTCTTGTTTGATTCATTGCTTTTTTGGGATCCTTTTGGACATTGATTGCTTACCCTTTTTTTGGACTAATTGCTCATTACCCTTTTTGGACATTTTACCCTTTTCACCTGCTTTTTATTATATTTCAATAAATAGTTAATTGACATTGTCTGTGTGTGTGTGATTGGAGGCAGGGCCAGGTCCCGCGTTGTGACAGAGTTCAAAACATTAAAAATGTAATAATAACATAGTAAAATAAGAAATGTAGTAATGACATTAATAGAGTAAAATAATAAATGTAATAATAATAATAACAGAATGAAATAATTGAAATGTAATAACAACAGTAATAATAGATTAAAATAAATAATGTAATAATAATAGATTAAAATAATAAATGTAATAATAACAATAATAGAGTAAAATAATAAATGTAATAATTGTAAAAATAACAGTAAAATAAGAAATGTAGTAAAATACTACTACTACTACTACTACTAATAATAATAACAGAGTAAAATAATAAATAAGCTGGGGTCGAGTATAAGCTGAGGGGAGCTTTTTGAGCCTCAAAAAGGGGCTGAAAAATTCGGCTTATACTCAAGTATATACGGTACCTCTTCCACTAATTTCACAACCGAAACACAAGAATGAAAAAATTGACTATTTTTTGGGTTGCATTTACAAAACACGTGTCTTGTCTTGAAGAGTTTATTCCGATTTCAGCATTTTATTTTGTAATTCTAGGAGGACGGTTCGTTGCAGTCAAATCACATAAGCCGAGCTATGTGCTTGCTTACCTGCAATTCCCTAGAAAGGGTGACTCCAGAGATATCTATGGGCTGAGGATTGTAACCATGGCTAGGGTCATACGTCTGCAAGAAAACATAAAAAGAGAGACTGTTATCACTTAGTTTCCATGCCTGCCACAATGCTTCTTTTTCTTGGGCTATATAGCTTAAGCCTGCTGGAGATGGCTTTGCCAGGAACTGGGCACAGGACCCAGAACTACTCATTTCCTTCCTTTCAATGCACTTGACCTCAATTCCCAGAGGCTGGAGAAGAAACCAAGGCTTGGCTTACAGACATTTTCCCACTTTGATCTACCAGACACCACTCTTTTCTGCATATGGTGCCGGGAAGAGCTGCTTGGTGCAGCCTTCCCAGCCTTATGTGTCCAGATGTCTTACTATAATTCTCAGTGAAGGGATTAATGAGCATAATAGTGCAAAATGCTGAAATGTTAACTTAAAATAAAAAGTGCCGCTCTTTGCAAAAGGGAACAGAAAGATCGAAGGCAAAGGGGAGATTGTGTGTTTCAGATACGCAGGATGTTCGGATTTCCAATATCAGTGACCTGACAATTCAATGCTTATCTAGATAAAAACAATAAAATGTTTATATATGCTGGTGCCGTATATCAGGGCTGTCCAACTTCTACCGGCCCAGGGGCCTGAATTCTGGTCACTGATGACCTGGGGGGCCGTAGGGTCTGCCCCCGGCTCCGCCCCTGGCTCCGCCCTCTCCCCCCGGCTCCACCCCCGCCCCGCTCCGCCCCGCCCCCGCCCCTGCATGCATACAGTCAAATATCATCTTTTACTGAGATAAAATGCAGGGATAAGATATTAAATTATTTTAATTTAATATTAAATATATTTAATTCCATCCTCCCCTCTCCCCTTATTTTAATTTAATATTAAATATATTTAATTCCATCCTCCCCATCTCCCCTTATTTTAATTTAATATTAAATATATTTAATTCCATCCCCCATCTCCCTCTATTTTTATTTAATATTAAATATATTTAATTCCATCCTTATTTTTTTTATTTAATATTAAATATATTTAATTCCATCCTCCCCTCTCCCCATCCTCCCCCCCTTATTTTTATTTAATATTAAATATATTTAATTCCATCCTCCCCCCCCTTATTTTTATTTAATATTAAATATATTTAATTCCATCCTTATTTTAATTTAATATTAAATATATTTAATTCCATCCTCCCTCCCCTTATTTTTATTTAATATTAAATATATTTAATTCCATCCTCCCTCTCCCCTTATTTTTATTTAATATTAAATATATTTAATTCCATCCTCCCTCCCCTTATTTTAATTTAATATTAAATATATTTAATTCCATCCTCCTCTCTCTCCTTAATGTATCCCATCTCCCCTTATTTCATCTTTAAATATATTTAATTTTATATTTAATACATGAGGGGAGATGGGGGGAGGGAATGAGGAGCCCCCTAAGGAGCCCCCTGCTTCGGCCTACCTTTTCCAAACGCGCAGGATCCAGGAGTCCCCGGACAACGAGAGAGTCGAAGAAGGTCCTAATCGCGTTTGTGGGCCTCAGCGATCCAGTAGTAGAGTAGCCGAAGAGTATCGCAAGAATACGCAATCCACGTGGGATTTCGCTGTCAACGCCGGCGTGATCTCGCGTTGACAGCGAAATCCCATGTGGATTGCGTATTCTCGCGATACTTGCTCCGAACCCGGAAGTAGGTATTTTTTTTAAAAAAATATTATTTATTTTATTTTTCAATTTTTATTTTTTATTAAAAAGCTTAGGGGGGCGGAGGGAAGGGGCTGGGGGCCGTATACGGCCTCCGGGCCGCCAGTTGGACAGCCCTGCCGTATATGATACGGCGATGCTCTCTCGGAGCCCTTTCTAATAACTAATGGAGTGAAACAAGGTTGTGTTCTTGCACCAATCCTATTTACAGTCTTCTCCAGCATGATGCTCCATAGGGCTATGGCAGACCTCGAAGAAGAAGACGGCATATATATCATACTGATGGCAGCTTGTTCAACTTAAGCCGTTTGAGGGCTCACACTAAGACTCTAAACTATCTAGTCCGTGAGTTGCTTTTTGCTTTTTGCTCTCCTCCCGGGTAGGTCTTGTACCAACTCTGAGTTTTCCTCAGCGGGACTTCTTTATACCTACTGGATTTACACTAATTGTGGGACACATGTAGCAAGTCTCGTATTATTAATTCAATTGTATGAGCTGACCCTGCTACACCATTGTATATTATTCATTGTATTTTGTGCTAATTGCTTTGAGTTGTTTTCTAGATTGTTAGGTAGTTTCCCATAGTATTCACGGATTACAACGTACACATACATGGCAAACATTCAATGCCAGAGACACACAACACATCTATACAGACAGTCAGAGGCTATTTAACTTTTTTCTGGCCACCAGGGGAGCTGGCGCTGATGAAGTACTTTCCACATTCCTCCGCATGTTTTTGCTGGAGATTTTTTATGGCCTTTTTAATGTTAAATTAGCCTCCCCACACAAAGGTGGTACCTACATAAGAACATAAGAAGAGCCATGCTGAATCGGGCCTCAGCCCATCTAGTCTAAAATTCCTACTTGACAGATGCAACTGTCTTTCGGGTTGCAAAGGTTGACAACAAGCTATACAATTGGCCGGAAGCTCACTCCGACCCGGGCTGGCTTCGAACTCATGACCTTTTGGTCAGTAGTGATCTTTAATGCAGCTGACATCTATCCAGCTGCGCCACAGTCCCGGTATTGGTTAAAAACAAGTCCCTAATGGGGCACGCCATGAGCCATTCCCACTCCAAATGCTCTTGCTCCTCAAAAAGGTGGAAAAAAGGCAAACCTGCGTCTGTGAGATCTTGCGGGTCTTTTTCTTCTCAGTCTTCTCCTCCTCAGCCTCACGGGCCTTTTCCATTGTCCACTCCCAAGCAATCATGGCCTTCAGCGATTCCTTGATGGGCCACCGGTAAATTTCCTTATCCTGCAGGGAGAAAACAAGAACCTGAATGAAGGCTGAAGAAGGGTTAAAAAGGAGGCCTAAAGTGGGATATCTTGGGTGGGATATCCTTCCTAGATTTTGAGGAACTATTTATTTATTTATTTATTATTTACTATATTTCTATACCGCCCCTCTCAGCCCGAAAGCGACTCGAGGCGGTTTACACATGGCAATCAATGGCCACAATACAAAATACAATTAAAAACAATTATGCAATAAACAAATAAAAACAGTAAACAATTAGAATTAAAACCATATAATACAATTCTCAGCACTGGTATGTATGTATGTATGTATGTATGTATTTATTTATTTATTTATTTATTGTATTTATATTCCACCCTTCCCACCCCACAGGGGACTCAGGGTAGATTACAATATATACATGGCAAACATTCAATGCCATAGACCAGTGATTTTCAACCTTTTTAGAGCCGAGGCACATTGTTTACATTTACAAAATCCTAGGGCACACCACCAACCAAAATGACACAAAATGATACTCTGTCATTTTACTAACTGTCACCCTCCCCCCTCGTGACGCCACTGCTTCCACCAAACCCCCCACCCCCCCAGGAGGCCCACGCACCGGAGGCCCATCACTGTCCCACGGGGGAGGGCTGTGCTGAGTGGCCGAAGCACAAGGCTGAGCAGGACAAATAGGAATTGAGCACACGGGGTGGCTCCGAGCCTCGGAACAAACTGCGGCGGAGGCTCACAGCCGTCGCCACCCCCAGCTCTCCTTCCCGAAGGGGTTCAGCCCCCCCCAGGAGTGCATCCCCCCCGCATCCCATCGGCTTCCCTGCTGTCACCTTGGGGCCAAATCAGGAAGGAACCAAGCTGGGCTGTGGAGCTGCGCTGCAGCGAACCTGGAGCCCAGACAGGAGAGGCCAGGAGATGAGGGATTGCTCCCCTTCCCCAGCACTGAGGGGCTAGACTTCAGGCAGTGGAAATGAGGCTTTCCTGGACGAAGCAGTAATGCCAGCCAGCCTGGCTGCAGTCAGGGAGAGCCCTCGGCGTCCAGAACTTTCCTCCCTCCCTGCCCTCTCTCTCTCCTTCCCTTCCTTCCGTCCCTCCCTCCGCATGCCAAGGGCAGGAGGAGCCACAGCCCGGCCAGGTAGCCCTTGACGCGCAGGGGTAGGGAAGGAAGGAAGGGAAGGGAAGGAGAGAGAGGAGGGAGGGAGGAAAGTTCTGGATGCCGAGGGCTCTCCCTGACTGCAGCCAGGAAAGCCTCATTTCGGCTGCCTGAAGTTTCCTGCTAGGCTCTCTCTCTCTCTCTACACTGCAATTTCCCACGGCACACCTGATGATCTCTCATGGCACACTAGTGTGCCGCAGCACACTGGTTGGGAAACACTGCCATAGACACACAACATATATAGACAGACACACAGAGGCTATTTAACATATCCAGCTTCTGGCCTCCAGGGGAGCTGTCGCTTCCTCAATCTTTGCATACTTCCTGGAGATTTTTATGGCCTCGTAAATCAGTTAAATTAGCCTCCACACAAAGTGGTACTTAATTTTCCTACTTGATAGATGCAATTGTCTTTCGGGCTGCAAAGGTTGACAACAAGCTACACAATTTTTTTTTGTCAGGAGCTCACTCTGACCTGGGCTGGCTTCGAACTCATGACCTTTTGGTCAGTAGTGATCTTAATGCAGTTGACTCCCAGCCAGCTGTGCCACAGTCCCGCCACAGTCCCAACCTCGAGGTTGGACTTTTGCAATACGTTTTACATAGGTCTACCTTTGTACCAAGTTCAGAAACTCCAGCTAGTTCAAAATACAGCAGTCACATTGGTTACAGGAATGTTACAGATTGGTTACAGTTACGTTTCCCTTCTTTTATGGGGAAGAGTAGAGTAAGAGCATTACCTTTTCTGAGAACGTTTTATATGGCCGCAACATGGGGCTCGTCTTGGCTTCCTCGTCATAGGCCTCTCCAAAAGACCAGTTATTCTGAATCTAGAGAAAGGAGAAGAAGAGAGCATGATTTCTGTTTCCTGTGACAAACTGGGAGGCAAGAGTTTAAGGCAACTTCCCAGCCACGGGACTAGGTTTTAGTCCAAGACATCTGAAAGTCACCACCTTGGGAGAGGTGGGTCTTTGCAAAGGGATTCTTGAGAGCCACTTGAACATGACACATCAATCCAGAGGGTCAAGGGGAAGCTCCTTACCTTATCAAAGGCCCATTTCTCATGAGTGTATTCAGCATACTTGTTGATGAAAGCGTCCAGTCTCTCTGGAATTATGACACTGCAAGGAAAAAAAACCAAGCTGCCCATCAACAGGAAGATAGTGTTGTAGTTGCCTCTATGTCCCATCTCGCAGCCTAAAATTCTCTGGGGAGGCCCTGCTCTCGCTCCCGCCAACATCGCAAACGCGTTTGGTGGGGACGAGAGACAGGGCCTTCTCGGTGGTGGCCCCCACCTATGGAACACACTCCCAAACGAGATAAGATTGACACCCTTCCCTCTCCATCATTGGTGGGGTTCAGAATGCTCTTTGATTGTAGGTGAACTATAGATACCAGCAACTACAACTCCCAAAGGGCAAGGTCTATTTTCCTCAAACTCCACCAGTATTCACAATTGGGCATATTGAGTATTCGTACCAAGTTTGGTCCTGATCCATCATTGTTTGACTCCACAGTTCTCTGGATGTAGGGTGAACTACAAATCCAAAACTCAAGGTCAGAATCCCACCAAACCCTTCCAGTATTTTCCGTTGGTCATGGGAGTTCTGTGTGCCAAGTTTGGTTCAATTCCATCGTCAGTGGAGCTCAGAATGCTCTTTGATTGTAGGTGAACTCGAAATCCCAGCAAATACAACTCCCAAATGACAAAATGGCATTAGGAAGGTTGAGAACCACTGACCAAAAGCATCTGCAAGTATCACTCACTTGAGTGTCTCTATAGGCTTGGGGTCGAAGTTGCCTTCAGCATCTACAGAAGCCTTCTTCTCCGTCTTGGAGGAGTAGCTGGCATCCACGTAGTCAGGAGGGATGGCCCCTGCAATGGCGCACAGGCAGGGCATGGCCAGCTTGTACAGCTCAGAGTCATATTTCTGGGCGGCATGATAGAGAAAAATGGGAAACGACATGCGTTAGACAGAAAGAAAAAACTCAGTGAGGCAAAACAGCTCCCTTCAAATCACTCATTTATGGCCTTTCTAGTTTTCCCCCTCCCCTCACCCCACAATTCATCTGCTTCCCTCAGCAGTCCTGGGCACTTGCCACCAAACTAGGGGAGAAAATGACTACCGTATTTTCCGGCGTATAAAACGACTGGGCATATAAGACGACTGGGCATATAAGACGACCCCCAACTTTTCCAGTTACAATATAGAGTTTGGGATATACTCGCCGTATAAGACCACCCCTCTTCCAACGCACATCAAATAATTTTTTTAAAATAATCAGATTTGATTTCAATATGGTAATTTTCCTATGACTGTACCTTTTCCTATGCGCACCTGCACCGCTTCACTGCAGTCTTCAGGAGCGAGATCAGAGAGGCAGAGGAGGAGGGACGGTAATAGGATACAAGGGCGGGCCAGGCAGGTCAAAGAGGGGTGTTTTTCTGGGTTGAGAGCCACTCTATCTCTTTTTTCCATACCCTGGGCGCCCCGGACGCCTACAGCTTGCTCCGCCCTTCACTTACACCTTCCTGGTGAGGTGCCCCTTCACCTCACCATCAGGACCGCATTAAGTCCACGAATCCTGATGAATGGATTTCTTCTACCGTACTTGTACAATGTCGCAGGCAGGACCGGACGAAGGTAAAAAATTATAGTAAGCCAGCCTTTTTTTGGCGCCCCCTGGGTCTTCAGTGTGATGATAATGGCGCACGCTGGAGCACGCATATGCGCAAACAGCTAGTTACACACATGCACTATTGGGATCGAGCGCTTCTGGTGGAGGGCGTAGCGAAACGCACTCCCAAGAGGATGAAAAGGACGGGGAAACATTATGCAGCCAGGGCAGAGCCTCCCGCCTCCAGCTGCAAAATGTTCCCTGGCTTGTCCTTTTCGGCCTCTTGGGAGTGCGTTTAGCAACTCCCTCCACCAGAAGCGCTCGGTCCCAATAGCGCATGGGTTAAAGTTTGGCACATGTCCTATTAAAACAGAGCACTTCCAAGAGGATGAAAAGGACAAGCCAAGGAACATTTTGCAGCCGGGGCAGAGCCTCCCGCCCGCGTGCCGGCCACCCGCAGCAATGGTGCGGCATGATGCGCCGAACCTGGCGGCTGCGGCCGGATGCGCCTTTGGTCACGTGGCGCCCTGAGGCAGCTGCTTACTTTGCTTCCATTAAGATCCGTCCCTGGTCACAGGGATGCGGCCACTGCCATTTTTGAAAGGGGGGGGGGCACCATATGCGGCAACCGCAGATTCTCCAATCCGGATTGGAAGTTTCAGCACCCGCTCTAAAAGACGCCTTCCAGCGTATAAGATGACTCACGGTGTATAAATCGACTCCTGCGTATAAGACAACTCCCACTTATAAGACGACCCCTGACTTTTGAGAAGATTTTCTTGGGTTAAAAAGTAGTCTTATACGCCAGAAAATACGGTAATTAAAAAGCCAGTGTCTGGAGACCAACTTAGGCATCTGAAAGCTTGGGGCCTAGTCATCTTGAAGGCTGTTTATCCAACAGTATAGAAGGGAGAAGTGGTCTGTCTTGCAAAAAACTGTTTTTGGTCTATAATTCCAAGATTCAACTAGCCAGAATTAGAATTGATATGCTAGTTTGGGAATTTTGAATTTGTAATCCAAACAGAATGTAGGTAACCATAGGTCCTTGCTCTACCTTATCAAACCACAGCCTTCCAAAATGCCTTCAGGGGACTTTAAATTCCCTTACCCAATGATTAAGGTCTACAAGAGGAGCCCAACTTCCAAAATACTGTAGGTCCACCCTCTTTCCGGAATATAGTTTTCCTATGCCTAGCTGATCCCGGTTGGTTTACCTAAAGTAAAAGTACACGGCTTACCTTGTGGGACAATGACTCAAAGATACCCCAGAACAGTTTCCGGGTCAGGTGAAGCTCTTCCTCAGAGGAGATCCCATAGTTGGCCCACCCAGTAGGTAGACAGTAATACTTCCAGCAGCGTTCATAATGGTTAGTCAGGAGCTGGGCAAGAAGAATTGAGAGGAGAGTTAGAAGACTGGCCATGCGGAGAAAGAGGGAGAGACAGGCAGGGATGGAAACAGATAGAGGCTTCCTGGGAGGAACACAATTCTGACACCCTTGGAAATACTGCAGTGACTGTGAGTCCCAGAATTCTTCATCTACCATGCTAATAACCATACTGCTAGGGAATTCTGGGCATTCTAGAAAAAAAGATTAAAATGTCCAGTGCCTGGTTTATATACAATCTGGCATATTCCACATGAAAAAGAAAATGCCTCCCTCCATATCAAATACAAACACACATGGCTCACCTTCAGGGACATCTTGGCAAACTCATTCAAGATGGGCACATCAAACACCAGCCGGCGCAAGAGGTGTTGTAGCATGGAGGGCCGGATGTACCTAGAAGGGCAGTGAACCAAAACATAAATAGAAAGGCCCGGGAAGACATGGCAGAAGGCTCTTCCGCTCCCGGAAATCTCCTTTCCTTTGGACTGCTTGCAAACTGCACTTGGGGACAGACTATACTACAAATTTATTTATTTATTTAATTTCTACCTTGCCCTTCTCCCACAGGGGACTCAGGAAGGAGCATGCGCGCAGGGCAGAAGCGCCCCATCCGGGGACTCAGGGCGGCTTCACATATGCATCAATGATGCTGTATCCACATATACATTCAGTTTAAAACAACTGGCACAGTTAAAACATTATAAAATCATCAGTAAAATTCCTTAATATTCAATTTATCATGCCACTAAACCAGAGTCCAGCCAAGTAAACCCAATATCGTCGCATCACAAATTTAAAGTCCAACTGCCATTGTCCACTAATCCAGTCTTTCTCAACCAGTGTGCCGTGGCATACTAGTGTGCCGTGACGGACCTCCTGCTGTGCCGCGAGAAAAGCTCTCTGCCCCCCTTCCTCCCCCCCTCCTGCCGAATTCCTGCTGCTTGGGGGAGGAGGAAGGGCCAGGCAGTGGCGAAGAAAAGAAGGGACTGGGGCGCCGCCTCCTCGGCCATTTCCCAGTCAGCCTCCAATCCGCCATGACTCCCACCATGACTCTCGTCCCTCGCTCGCTGAAGCCGTGTGGAGGAGGAGCCCCGCCCACTGAAGCCCGTCCACCGCTCATGCTCCTCCTCTGTAGGAGAGCTGAAGCTGGGGGGAGGGGGCGAGGCATGGCGCGGCCTGTAGGAGAGCTGAAGCTGGGGGGAGGGGGTGGGGCATGGTGCAGCCTGGCTCTGCCCTCTCCCCCGGCTTCGGCATTCCCAGCAGCTGCTCCAGCCTTGAGGGGACAGTGCCAAGCCAGCATTGTGCTGGCTCTGGCACCGCTGGCTTGGCACTGCCCCTCTAGGCTGGAGCAGCTGCTGGGAGAGGTGAAGCCGGGGGTAGGGGGCAGGGCATGGCACAGCCTGGCTCCGCCTCCTCCCCGGCTTCGGCACTCCCAGCAGCTGCTCCCAGCAGGCCACCATCCCCCAGCCGTGCTTTACTGTCTTAGAGTGTCATTTTGGATGGTGGTGTGCCCCCGGATTTTTTTAATGTTAAAAGTGTGCCGCGGCTCAAAAAAGGTTGAGAAACACCTTTAGTCCAGGGCTGCCCACGAAGTCAATTGCAATCGACCAGTCGATTGCGGGTCCAAAGGAGGTCGATCGCAGCCAGATGGGGCGCTTCTGCCCTGTGCGTGCGCTCCTTCTGCATGGCGCTACTTTCGCGGGGCATTGCGGGAATGCGGGGCATTGCGGGAATGCGGGGCATTGCAGGAACGCCCTGCCTCTCTCTCGCTGGTAGTGGAGGCTGCACGGTTGCTTCCAGACGAGAGAGAGGCAGGACGGAGCGCGAGGCGGGGCCTCACGCTCCCTTGTTCCCGCAATTCCCTGCGGGCGGAAGGATCACCACGCGGCAGCAGGAGCACGCGTGCAGAAGATAGATCTTTTTGACTTGGTTGTTTTAAAAGTAGCTCGCATGCTGAAAAAGTGTGGGCACCCTTGCTTTAGTCGAACGCCTGGGCCCACAACCAGGTCTTCAGTTGTTTCCTCAAAGACAGGAGGGAGGTGGTCAACCTGATGTCCTTAGGGAGGGAGTTCCACAGACAGGGGGCCACTGCTGAGAAGGCCCTGTCTCTCATCCCCACCAACCGCATTTGCAAGAGTGGCGGGATCGAGAGCAGGGTCTCTCCTGAAGATCTTAAGCTGCGTGAGGGTTCATAGCAGGAGATGTGTTCAGACAGGTAAAATGGGCCAGAGCCGTTTAGGGCTTTCAAGGTTAACACCAGCACTTTGAATGGTTCCTGGAAGCTAATTGGCAGCCAGTGAAGCTGGTGCAAAAGAGGAGTAGTTTGGTGACAGACTCTGAAAAGTCATAGTGCCCAGTGTTTCCCAACCGCTGTGCCGTGGCTCATCAGGTGTGCCTTGGGAGAAAGAGGCTGCTGTTATGGCTGTCCCTCTCCCTCTTGTTGTTCCCGCGCCTCCTCCCGTCTTCACCTGAGCCGTCTGCGCCATCCTTCTTCCTAAGGAAAAGCAGTGGCGATGGCGGAGGCCGCTTCCTCCTCACCCCGGCCCTCTCTTTCCCTCATGCTCGCTCAAATGTGAGGCGAGGGGGTGGCTCCTCTGCGCAGCCGCACCTTCCCCCCGCTCACATGTGCGCTCTTTCTCTCTACCCCGTTGGGAGTTGTAGGCCAAAACATCATGGAGGAGGGGAAAGGGTAGGGACTGTTTTGAGCACCATCGACCCCGCCCTTTCCCCTCCACCATGATGTTTTGGCCTACAACTACCAGCGAGGTAGAGAGAGAGTGCGTGCGTGCGCGAGCGAGGGGAAGGTGCGGCTGCACAGAGGAGCCGCCCCCTCGCCTCACACTTGAGCGAGCGCGAGGGAAAGAGCCGGCCGGGGCAAGGAGGAAGCAGCCTCTGCTATCGCCGCTGCTTTTCCTTCGGAAGAAGGATGGCACGGCAAAAATGCTCAGGCAAAAATGGGAGGAGGCACAGGAACAACAGCAGGGAGAGGGGCAAGAAGCGAAGGGAAGGTGCGGCTGCGCAGAGGTGTTGGCCCCTCCAATATACCCTTTCTTCCCCCTCCTGCCAAATCCTGCTGCTGCTTGCAGGGGGAGGAGGAGAAGGAAGGGCCGGCAGAGAGGCTGAGGTGAGCGGAGGGTTGGAAAGGGGTGGAGTGTCCCCCTCCCCATGAGGCCCGCCCATCATTATTTGAGTCCACAGTGCTCTATGGATGTAGGTGAACTACAACTCCCAAATGTCAAGGTCTATTTTCCCCAAAACTCCATGTGTGTTCATAGTTGGGCATATTGAGTATTTATGCCAAGTGTGGTCCAGATCCATCATTATTTGAGTCCACAGTGCTCTCTGGGTGTAGGTGAACTCAAGGTCAATTCTCAAGCAAACCCTTTCAGTACTTTCTGTTGAGTTCAATATGCCAAGTGTGGTTCAATTCCATTGTTGCAAGAGTTCAGGATGCTCTTTGATTGTGTGTTAACTATAAATCCCAGAAACTGTAACTCCAAAATGTCAAGGTCTATTTTCCCCAAACTCCATCTGTGTTCACATTTGGGCATATTGAGTATTCATGCCAAGTTTGGTCCTGATCCAACATTGTGTGAGTCCACAGTGCTCTCTGGATATAGGTGAACTACAACTCCAAAACTCAAGGTCAATGCCCGCCAAACTCTTATAGTATTTTCTCCTGGTTATGGGAGTTCTGTGTGGGAAGTTTGTGTCTTTCTGCCATTCCTGCCAAGATATCTATGTTGTGTTCATCGAAACAGGCCCAGGTTTCACACTGAGTGTATAAATACATTTAAAAACGTATAGACTATATGTATTACTGTGTTAGAGTGTCATTTTGTGTCATTTTGGTTGGTGGTGTGCCCCAGGATTTTGTAAATGTAAAAAGTATGCCGCGGCTCAAAAAAGGTTGGGAAACACTGATAGTGCCTCTGGCCAACTCCAAGAGTAGGCAATTGTATGGGGACCATGGGCCAATTTCCTTAATACTACAGATGTGTCAATTGTGTGTTAATTACTGGGCCATGATGGTATAATTAAGAACAACTATAATAGCCAATGCTTCACCAATTTTTAATAGTACTAACTATGTCAGATGTCTTATTGATGACTATGGTTTTTAATGTATTTGTTTATTGAATAGTTGTTCTATGGGTTTTTATTTTGATATTTAATTGTATTTGATTAATATAATGCAATTTTTATTTTGTATTATGTTCTATTGATATAATGTTTTGGTATATGTCAGCACTGAATGTTTGCCTCTGTATGTGTAAACAGCCCTAAGGAGATAGGGTAGTCTAGAAATAAAGATGATGACGACGATTGTCGAAGGCTTTCATGGCCGGAATCACTGGGTTGTTGTAGGTTTTTCGGATTGTATGGTCATGTTCTAGAAGCATGCTCTCCTGACGTTTCGCCTGCATCTGTGGCAAGCATCCTCACAACCTCGCAACCTCTGAAGATGCTAGCCACAGATGCAGGCAAAACGTCAGGAGAGAATGCTTCTAGAACATGGCCATACAACCTGAAAAACCTACAACAGCCATTCATTCATTTATTTATTTATTTCTCAAACCGCAGACTGGAAATGATGTTCCAGCACTTTTAGTAGCCATTTTGAGAGGGGACTCAAACAAAAACAAAGGCATTGAGAGTAGAGGCAAATGGCAGATGGAGGTTGTGGCAATTTTCATGTGTTTGGGTGGCATTCTATTTTGGGGGAAATTGCTCCAACTTGTTTTTAAATTGTGGATATTGGGGGGAACGTCAGGGGGCTCCAGAAGTCACCTGCTGCCTTTCGGCTCTATTTCCCTCGGCCTATGTTTGTAGTTCTCCTGAGTACCTGCACAGTGCCATGAGGCACTCTTCAATGACGTCACGCTGAGCCTTGGTGAGGGAGCGCCCGCGGGACAGTCGGTAAACCGTGTGCAGCATGGAGTCCACCATGATGGCTCGGTGCTCAGTGCCAGCAAAAAGAGGCGCGCACTTGGTGATGAGCGGCAACACAGCCAAACAGAGATAGCGGTTCATGGCCAGTGCCATCTCAGTGGTACTGAAGGCAGCCTGTGGTAGAAGGAACAAGCAGGAAGGTTTGAAATAAGAAGAGGAATCATGGGCCACTCCGTTTCACCTGTAGCATATACCAATGCAAGTACATGTATGCCCTTTGGGTAGTGAGCCTGTATAGTTAGCACAATGGTGGCTGGACCTATCGTACTGATGGTGGCTTTTTCAACTTAAGCCGTCTGAGGGCTCGCACTAAGACTCTAAACTATCTAGTCCGTGAGCTGTTTTCTGCTGACGATGATGCCCTTGTCGCCCACACAGAAGCAGCCCTTCAGTGCCTCACATCCTGCTTTGCAACAGCTGCAGAGCTGTTTGGGCTGGAAGTCAGCCTGAAGAAAACGGAAGTCCTCTACCAGCCCGCACCACAGGAAGAACACCATCATCCCCACGTCAGCATAGGCACATCTGTACTTAAGTCCGTTCACCTACCTGGGAAGCATAATCTCTTCAGATGCCAAGATTGATAAAGAGATAGATCACAGATTAGCAAAGGCATAGAGTGTATTTGGAAGGCTTCACAAAAGAGTCTGGAGCAGCAAACACCTGAAGCAAAGCACTAAAATCAGTGTGTACAGAGCTATTGTTCTGTCTGTTCTCCTATATGGGTCTGAAACATGGGTCACTTGGAAACAACATCTCCCAAGGAGACTTTCTGCTGTGCTTTCTGCAACCAGACTTGTATATCTCAGATTGGCCTTTTTAGTCACCAACGCGCTTGTAAAAAGCGTTGGCTGAGTCCTTCCTAAAGAATCTTCATTCGCGAAGTAATGCCGAGAGGGTGGCTGGACCATTCCAGACAGTTGAGAAAGATGGTCTCCAAACCTGAAACCCAGCGAAGTCACTGTCAGCTAAAAGAGACAATCCTAGACAAGAAGAACAGCACTTTTATGGTGTCATAATTTAACCTCTCGGCTTTAAGTGGTCCCTAATTTCACTACTCACAGCACAGCTGTTTTCGAACTACTTAGGTGAACAGTAAGCTGGGCTATTAACAGTCAGGAACTCAACCCTGCCTCATGCTTTGAACTTGCCACCTACCGGTCAGCAGTGATTTATTGTTGCTAGTGATTGATCAGGCCCTTCCACTGAGGATGCACATTTTGCCTCTTTCTCTAGGCAAAATGTAGCTGCATGGATTTTAAAAAAAACTTTTTAAATCTTTTACCTTCTTTATAAAATGAGATTTAGTAAGCTAGTGAGCTCCAAGACCTTTTCTATCTAGAATGTATTTATTTTACTTCAATAAATATTTTTGAACCTAAAGTTCTGACTCTGCAATCCTGTGCCATCCTAAGAAATAGAAGGTTATCCCAGTTAATAATGATAATAATAATAATAAAACTTTATTTATACCCCACCACCATCTCCCTGAAGGGACTCGGGGCGGCTTACATGAGGCCAAGCTCAGTGACACATCAGTAAAAACAACACAGCAGCAAATAATAAGACAGTACAATCAATAAACTCACATGTAAGCAATAACACACAAAGTTTAAAACCATAATGGCATGGCCAGATGTAATATATTAAAATTTAAAATAAATAAACACTGGGCGTGAGCAGAGGTAGGATGTATATCTAAGCAGGAGGGTTTTAGGGATGATGTGGGGAGATCAACCCAACAGGTAGTTAAAGTGCTTCTGAGGACATTTTGCAGAGAATTGGTCAAGCAGGGCATTGTTTACTTTATTCAGGGAAGGCACATTGGAATAGCCATGTTTTCAGGCTCCTCCTAAAGACTGCCAACGTGGGGGCTTGTCTGATATCCTTGGGGAGCGAGTTCCAGAGTCGGGGGGCCACCACAGAGAAGGCCCTCTCCCTCGTCCCCACCAATCGCGCCTGTGAAGGGGGCGGGAGTGAGAGCAGGGCCTTTCGAAGAGATCGTCTGGGTTCGTAAACAGAAATATGGTCACGCAGGTAGGCGGGTCCCAAACCGTTCAGGGCTTTGTAGGTAAGAACCTGCATCTTGAATTGGGACCGGAAGGTGAACAGCAGCCAACGGAGCTCCTTAAACAGGGGGGTTGACCACTCCCTGTAAGACGCTCCAGTTAGTAATCTGGTTGCCGCCCGTTGGACCAATTGAAACTTTTGGGCCATCTTCAAGGGCAGCCCCATGTAGAGTGCATTACAGTAGTCCAATCTGGAGGTGACTAAGGCGTCCACTGTGGAGGTGGACCACCGTGGCCAGATCCGACTTCACGAGGTATTGTTAAATAAACTGCTGAATGCAATCTACTGTCAGATGACATTAATCAATCTTAAGAGATTAAACAAAATTCCCTTTCAAAACATGCGCTTTCTCTCTCCCAGCGGCCCCTTTATGGAAACTTCTGACAGATAAAATAATTAAGTGATAAACAAAGGAAGGCGATTCCATTAATTCTGTTGCTTGGACCATAAAACTTGTGTGTGTGTGTCCTCCCGTCAGGCCCCAGCACTCACAGTGTCCAACGAGGCAGCGGCTCTCATGTCAGGCAAGAAGCCCACTTCCAACACATGGAGAAGGAAGTCCTGGTTGTCAATGCCATACACCCGGTCCAGGAACAACACCATGGGGGCCTTATGGTCTGGCACAAAGCTGGCGGACATTTTGGGCTCGATAACACTGCCATCTAATGTAGGCAAAAGAAGACTTACTCAGGTTAGGAAATGCAATATAATAATATAATAATAACAATAATACAATAATAATATAATAATAATTCTGCTCTGCCCTGTCTCTGTCCACTTGCCATACCTTTGCCAAATGAAGGGATCGCTAACGGGAGGCTAATGACTCCAACAAGGTCTTCGATGGGCACCAAAGAGCGCAAAATGGCTCTGATTCGGAGAGCTTCACCTTTCCCGGCCTGGATGAGCTGTGCAAAAGGAGGCAAGGTGTGAGATGTAAGTAGGGTTGCCACCTTTCCCGTATTATATAGAACATCTCGTACTTTTGCTCTGAATTCCGTGTCCCGTATTTTCAGCAATTGTCCCGTATTGACAGGACAAGACAGGACAGGTGGCAGCAGGAGGCGAGGCCGAGCCAGCAGTGAACGCCACTGAACCGCCAGCAGCTTCTCCGCTCGCTCGCCTTGCACTCACTCGCAGGCATGGCAGGCAGCAGAGCAGCCCCAGCAGCGGCGCACCTGCCCGGCCACAGGTGTCACCTTGCTGCGCCGCCAGGCCAGCATCCACTTTCTGCCTGGGCTGCCCCTGCCCTATGGCAGGCTCCACTCAGGTCAGCCAATGGGGGCCCCCCTGGGCAGGCCACCATTATTTAAACTGAGCATGATCTGATCACCATGGGGGTTACAGACAAAAGATTTGCAAGAGACCCTCTTCCACCCAGCAGCCCCCCCGACACCACAAAACAAAATCCTGGCTACGGCTGCAGAGGCAAGAGCAGCAGAGACACCACAAGGCTGAGCTGAGAGCAGGACAACACCGAGAGAGCAAGAGACAGCCAGGCCCAGAAACCCTTAAAGGGACAATTTCCAATCTGGCAATCCTAAAATTTTGCTCTCTTCCAAGGCCAACAGTAAGTGCTTTATTGTAAAATTTGCTGGTATATTTGATCCCATCATCTACTGTAATGCAGTCCCTGCAAACTTCTCCAAAATTGAAACTGGGCCTTTGCATGATTTTTCTGCATATTGTCATACTTAATGCATTGTACTGCTATTATAAAGCTATTATTATTATTATTACTATTATTATTAGTAGTAGTAGTGTATGTAATCAAGTCAGATACGGTGATGCTCTCTCGGAGCCCTTTCTAATAACTAATGGAGTGAAATAAGCTTGCACCAACCCTATTTACAATCTTCTTCAGCATGATGCTCCAAAGGGCTACGGCACACCTCAAAGAAGAAGACGGCATATATACACACTATCGTACTGAGGGCAGCTTGTTCAACTTAAGCCGTCTGAGGGCTCGCACTAAGACTCTAAACTATCTAGTCTGTGAGCTGCTTTTGGCTGATGATGCCGCCCTTGTCGCCCGTTCAGAAGCAGCTCTGCAGCGCCTCACATCCTGCTTTGCAACAGCTGCAGAGCTGTTTGGGCTGGAAGTCAGCCTGAAGGAAACGGAAGTCCTCTACCAGCCCGCACCACAGGAAGAACACCATCATCCCCACGTCAGCATAAACAAATCTGTGCTTAAGTGCGTTCAGCAGTTCACCTACCTGAGAAATATCATCTCTTCAGACGCCAATATTGATGAAGAGATAGATCACAGATTAGCAAAGGCATAGAGTGTATTCAGAAGGCTTCACAAAAGAGTCTGGAGCAACAAGCACCCGAGGCATAGCACCAAAATCAGTGTGTACAGAGCTATTGTACTGTCTATTCTCCTCTATGGGTCTGAAACATGGGTCACCTATCGCCAGCACCTATGACTCCTCGAACGCTTTCATCAGCGCTATCTTCACACAATCCTAAATATACAGTGGAATGACTCTGTGACAAATGTTGCTGTTCTTGAGCAAGCAGGGATCACCATCATTGAGCCCATGTTATTGAGAATACAGCTGTACTGGGCAGGGCACATCTCTAGATGGTGAACTTGCCACGGGTCAGCGCAAGAGAGTGCCCCAAAAGATATAAGGACTTCCTGAAACAACATATCAGGCTAGGCCAGATTGATCACCAACAATGGTCCACCCTGGCCTCACATCGGGAGGCATGGAGACGCACTATCCGCAATGCTGCGGCCTCTTTTGAGAAGACATGCTGAATGGGTCTCGAAGAGAAATTACAACGCAGAAAGAACCACAACTTGGAACAACATCACCCAAGGAGGCTTTCTGCTGTGCTTTCTGCAACCGAACTTGACTATCTCAGATTGGCCTCATCAACGCGCTTGTAAAAAAGTGGGATGAGTCCTTCCTAAGAATCTTCGTTTGCAAAGTATTGCCGAGAGAGATGTAGTACATACAGTACAATGCATTAGGTATGAGAAAACATGCAGAAACATACCATGGCCTGTTAAGAGGGTGCAAGTCAGTTTCTTTTATGAATTTCAATCATGATCTTATTCTGATAATAAAACTATTTCTACCTAACGTTTGATGTTGAAGATTTTATGGTCACTTATTTTTGTGAAAAATCCCGTATTTTTAGTTAAATGTCCCTTATTTCTTATATCAAAAAGTGGCAACCCTAGGCACCAGTGCTGTGTGAGATGCACCAAATGATAAAAGTCATGCAATGGTTTTGTTGTTGTTGTTGTTTAAAGTGGGGATTTTTTTTAAGACTAAGAACAGTGAAGGAAGTGGAGTGGTGCTTACATGCATTTCAGGGGCACAACGCCCCAGCAAATCGATGAGGGCGGCATAGAAGGACATGATTGCATTGCCCAAATGAACCCGGTTCTCCTCGTGAGTTTCTTCTCCCCCAAACCTGAGAGAGAGAGAGAGAGCGGGAATGAGAGAGAGAGAGAGAGAAGGAGGAGGAGAAAGGGAGTGTCAACCATCCATGCAGCAAAGGTAGAGGATCAGGGGGAACTAATGAGGTTCTATCCTGAAATACAAAGTGGAGATGAGGTAAGGGGAAAATGCGTCAGGAAGTGTAAAGTGCAGTTATAGTGAGGGAGCTTAAATACCATATTTTCCGGCATATAAGACGACTGGGCATATAAGACGACCCCCAACTTTTCCAGTTAAAATATAGTTTGGGGCAGGGCTGTCCAATTTCTACTGGCCCAGGGGCCTGAATGACCTGGGGGGCCGTAGGGTCTGCCCCCGCCCCTCGGCTCCACCCCCGGCTCTGCCCCCTCCCTGCCCCCGGCTCCGCCCTCTCCCCCAGCTCCGCCCCGCCCCCGCCCCTGCATGCATACAGTCAAATATAATCTTTTACTGATATAAAATACAGGGATAAGATATTAAATTATTTTAATTTAATATTAAATATATTTAATTCCATCCTCCCCTCCCCCGAATTTTAATTCAATATTAAAAATAATTAATTCCATCCTCCCTCTCCCCTTATTTTAATTTAATATTAAATATATTTAATTCCATCCTCCTCTCCCCTTATTTTAATTTAATATTAAATATATTTAATTCCATCCTCCCTTATTTTAATTTAATATTAAATATATTTAATTCCATCCTCCCCGCCCCCCCCTATTTTAATGTATCCCATCTCCCCTTAGTTCATCTTTAAATATATTTAATTTTATATTTAATACATGAGGGGAGATGGGGGAGGGAATGAGGAGCCCCTGAGGAGCGCCCTGAGGAGCCCCCTGCTTCGGCCTACCTTTTCCAAACGCGCAGGATCCAGGAGTACCCGGACAACGAGATGCGACGACCGACTGAGTCGAAGAAGGTCCTAATCGCGCCTGTGGGCCTCAGCGATCCAGTAGTAGAGTAGCCGAAGAGTATCACGAGAATATGCAATCCACACGGGATTTCGCTGTAAACGCCGGCGTGATCTCGCGTTGACAGCGAAATCCCGTGTGGATTGCGTATTCTCGCGATACTTGCTCCGAACCCGGAAGTAGGTATGTTTTTTAAATTTTAATTATTTATTTTATTTTTCAATTTTTATTTTTTATTAAAAAGCTTAGGGGGCCAGAGGGAAGGGACTGGGGGGCCGTATACGGCCCTCCGGGCCGCCAGTTGGACAGCCCTGGTTTGGGGTATACTCGCCGTATAAGACTACTCCTCTTCCAATACACACCAAATAAATTTTTTTAAAGCATCAGATTTGATTTCAATATGGCAATTTTCCTATGACTGTACCCCCTTCTCTGCCTCTCAGATCTTGCGCATGCGCACCGGCACCGCTTCACGGCAGTCTTCAGGAGCGAGATCTGAGAGGCAGAGGAGGAGGAGGGCTTGGTGGCCAGGGGGCGGAGGCTCTGCCCTCGGCTGCCAGGTGCTCCTCCTCGGTCTCCGGCTTCCTGGAGCTGCTGCGGGCGGCTCTGGCCTGCTTGCACCGCACCGGATGCGCATGTGCAGAATCAGATACTTCGGCGCGTGTGCATTTGGTGTGGCGCGGGCGGACTGCCTTCCATGGGGCCAGAGACTGAGAAGGGGCGTTTGGCTGCCGGATGAGCCCCTGAATATGTGGCGCCCCGTGCAGGCACATAGTTTACGCCAGTGTTTCCCAACCAGTGTGCCGTGGCACACTAGTGTGCCGGGAGCGATCCTCAGGTGTGCCGTGGAAAATTGGAACCTCCAAGACCCTTTCTTCCCCCTCCTGCCGAACACTTTTTCTTCTCCACTGGGGCTCCCTTCTTCCCAGCCTCGCTCTGCTCACTTTGCCTCACTTTGCTCTGGGGCGAGTCTGCGCAGTCGCGCCCACACGGGTCATGTCTTCCTCCCACCCCCCTCCCCTCCTGAACACACTCACGCTGCCCCCTCAGATCAAAATGGTGGCAGAAGCAGCAGTGTAGAAGAAAAAGTAAGTGTTCGGCAGGAGGGGGAAGAAAGAGCATGAAGGGGAAGGGGGAGGAAGAGGTCTTTGTCGAAAGCTGGCATGGGCAAACTTGGACCTTCCAGGTGTTTTGGACTCCAACTCCCACCATTCCTAGCAGCCTCAGGCCCTTTTCCTCCCCCCCCCCTCAGCGACTTAAGCAGGAAAGGGCCTCAGGCTGTTAGGAATGGTGGGAGTTGGAGTCCAAAGCACCCAGAGGGCCCAAGTTTTCCCATGCCTGTTTTAGGGACCTTAAAGTGGTGAGCCTCCTTCCAACATTGTGATTCTGGATAGAAAAAAAATAACAACATAACATAACATTGTTTGAGTCCACAGTGCTCTCTGGGTGTAGGTGAACTACAACTTCCAAACTCAAAGTCAATGCCCACCAAACTCTTATAGTATTTTCTCTTGGTTATGGGAGTTCTGTGTGGGAAGTTTGTGTCTTTCTGCCATTCCTGCCAGGATATCTATGTTGTGTTCATCGAAACAGGCCCAGGTTTCACACTGAGTGTATAAATACATTTTAGAAACATATTAACTATATGTATTACTGTGTTAGAGTGTCATTTTGTGTCATTTTGGTTGGTGGTGTGCCCCAGGATTTTGTAAATGTAAAAAGTGTGCCGCGGCTCACAAAAGGTTGGGAAACAGTGGTTTACGCAATGTAAGATTAGGCCCTGGAGGGAACAACAATGAAAAGATCAAGAAGGTCTCCTGAAAATCATTTTAGGTCGAAGCAAGGACTCCCTGACCTTTCAAAAAGCTATAAAAGCTTCCAGGTCAAGTCGACTGACTACTCTGAGAAGGAAAAATAGGGTCCTGTTGCTCCAGCAGTTCCATGTTTTCCACTCCTTTCTGTCCTCCTGCCTCATCATAATTTAACAGAAGTTAACTTCAATATTGTCTGATTTGATTCTGGGATCTGATCTCTAATGGATGTGCTATACATTTAACTCCACATCCTGCCCCAAAACAAAGTGCTTCTCCTCCTTTGGAAATGTGCAAACTGCCCCATGGGTTCCCTTCACGCACATCTCCCGGCGGCGATCTTTCTTGACTGTGGGCCCATCGCGGGCTGGATCCTGGGAGATCTGGATGGCCTCCTCGATGGCAGCCAGGAGACCATTGCCACCTTCACCCCGTAGGGCTGGGCCGAAGCACTCGGGCCGCCGGATCAACAGGCGCACGACCACATTGGCATTCTCTTCCACGCTCTCCCCTACGGTGAGAGAAGAAAGGCGTTTTACGAAGACAAAAGGGTTATCTGTGTTGGGATTCAAACCCATGTTGCCCAAGTCTCTAGTCCTCAATGAGGAATAGTTTAGTTAGCCTAGTATAGACTAAGGGTTTCCCTTTCCATGTCTCCTGAATGACAGTTGGGAATGTATCTTTTTCTGCTTTATTTATTTATTTACTATTTACTATATTTGTATACCGCCCTTCTCAGCCCATAGGCGACTCAGGGCGGTTTACAGTCAAACATCAAGCAAAAAAACACAGTAACACAATTAAGATAATATAAAAAATCGTGATAAAATCAATAAAAACATATATCATCCGAGACTCCTTGTTAAAACCACTGTCTAATTTCATTTGAGCAGTAGTCCATTTTCCTATGTCCGTTACGCTGTATTAAAACGCTTGCTCAAAAGCCACGTCTTAACTTTCTTCCGAAATATTAAAAGAGGGGGCCGAGCTAATATCCCTAGGGAGGGCATTCCATAGCTGAGGGGCCACCTCTGAGAAGGCCCTTTCTCTCGTCCCCGCCAACCGTACTTGAGATGAAAGCGGGATTGAGAGCAGGGCCTCCCCAGATTATTTTAAAGCCCTAGGAAGTTCATAAAGGGAGATGCGTTCGGACAGGTAAGTTGGGCCAGAACCGTTTATGGTTTTATAGGCTAAAGCCAGCACTTTGAATTGTGCCCAGTAGCAGACTGGCAGCCAGTGGAGTACCGCTCCTGTTAGTAACCTGGCTGCTGCCCATTGGATCAATTGAAGCTTCTGGACAGTCTTCAAAGGCAGCCCCACGTAGAGTGCGTTGCAGTAGTTTATACGGGATGTAACCCCGAGCGTGGACTACCGTGGCCAAGTCAGACTTCCCTTCTCTCTTTCTTCTCTCATTCTGATTGGTTGTTTAAAACAGATACTTTTCGACTGCAAGCTTTTTGAATCTGCTTACTGCCTTCTTACACTTTACTATGGAGAGTATGTGCTGTGTGCTTTGAGATCTCTCTCTGCGTGTGTGTCAGGAGAGATGGAGTGATTGGTGGTTTCCCCCCTCTCTTTGAAAATTTAGAAGAGATGGGTGTTAGAGTAACTCAGACCTAGTTCTTCGTTATTCAGAAATGCAGTTATTTATTATTATTGAAAACTAGCTTGGGGACCCGACGGTGCCCGGGTTATTTGAGAAAGCCATTGTGTGCCAAGGGTGGTCCTTATTAGTTATTTATGTGGCTCGCAGTGGTCTCAGAAAGTGAGTGAAGGTACTGCAAGTCCCATCATCCATGGCCCATGCTCCTCCAGACTGCACCAGGATGTAGAGTGGGTCATGGGGGCACTGTGTGCCAAGTTTGGCCTTGAGCTATCATTATTGGGAGTTGCAGTGGTATCATGAAATTACTGAAGGTACTTCAAGTCCCATCATCTGCGGTCTATCCTCCTCTCAACTGCACCAGGATGTAGAGTGGGTCATGAGGGCTCTGTGTGCCAAGTTTGGCCTTGAGCCATCATTATTGGGAGTTGCAGTGGTATCATGAAATTACTGAAGGTACTGCAAGTCCCATCATCTGTGCTCTGTCCTCCTCTCAACTGCACCAGGATGTAGAGTGGGTTATGGGGGCTCTGTGTGCCAAGTTTGGTCTGTATTGGTCATTGGATGAGGGTCACAGTGGTTTCAGTAAGTGAGTGAATGTACTGCAAATCCCATCATCCATGGACCAACCCCCTTAGGGTCATGAATACTCTGTGTGCCAAGTTTGGGCCTGGTCTGTGATGTGTAGGGGCTACAATGTCCTGTGGGAAGTGAATCGGGTGAAGGTACTGCAAATCCCATCAATCATGGCCCATCCTGCTCTAAACTGCATCAGGTTGTAAAGTGGGCCATTGGGCCTCTGTGTGCCAAGTTTGGTCCTGATCCGTCCTTGGTGTGGGCCACAGTGGTCTAAGGAAGTGAGTTAAAGTACTGCAAGTCCCGTCATCCATGGTCCATCCTCCCTCAAACTGCACCAGGATGTAGAGTGAGTCTTGGGTGGGTCTGTGTGCCAATTTTGGTCTTGTTCTGTCATTGTTGGGGGCCACAAGGTGTTTTGGACTTCAACTCCCACCATTCCTGACTGCCTCAGGCCCTTTCCTTTCCTTTCCTTTCTCAGCCACCTAAGAATGTTGGAATGTTGAGGCTGGCCAATCAGAAATCGTATGCAAATTATACCACAGTGGCAGCCAATCCTCTCTCAGCCACCTAAGAATGTTGGAATGTTGAGGCTGGCCAATCAGAAACCATATGCAAATTATACCACAGTGGCAACCAATCCTCTCTCTGCCACCTAAGAATGTTGGAATGTTGAGGCTGGCCAATCAGAAACCGTATGTAAATGATACCACAGTGGCAGGCAATCAGAACACTGCCACATATCCACACCTCCGCATACATACAAACATTCACTTTTATTATATAGATAGATAGATAGATAAATATTGATAAACCTTTTGTGATTTTTTAAAAAAAAAGATTGGACTCTGCATGTTTGCCTCCTAAGCTCTGAATTCTTTACAGCCATATTCACGCTCTGCTCGCTAGTGATGCTCAACTTTTGTATCCTGTTCATTTTTGGATGCTCTGCTTTATTTTAGGGTATTTTTCCCTAATGAACTGGGTGACCAGGAAATGGCTTCATGACAGTGCGCTGCTAAACTCACCATTGACAAAGACAGTGAATCGCAGGAAGTCCAAATAACGCTCGCCTCCACAGGGGTTCCAGCCAATGTCGGGATAACCCTTGGACAGCAGCATAGGGCAGCTCTGGAGGCCAGCTCCAGCCAGGTAGGTCACCACCTCGGAGGCAAAAAAAGAAGCTTTTTAACTGCAAATTCACCTCCAGGCAGTTCCTGTCCATATGATTCCCATCCAAGGAAGCAGAATTTTTACAGGTTAGTGTGATTAATTTGCTATCATTCTCCTAGATCAATGCGTCTTAAACTTTTCCCTTTCAGCTTGAGAAATGTTTACACGACCCTGAATATATACTGTATATACTCAAGTATAAACCCAGTTTTTCATCCCTTTTTGTAGGCTGAAAAAGTCCACCTCGGCTTATACTTGAGTCAAGGTTATTTATTATTTTACTCTGTTGTTATTATTATTATTATACATTTATTATTTTACTCTATTTATTATTATTACATTTATTATTTTACTTTATTATTGTTGTTATTATTACATTATTTTACTCTGTTGTTGTTATTATACATTTATTATTTTACTCTATTTATTATTATTGTTACATTTATTATTTTACTTTATTATTGTTGTTATTATGTTTCCCTTATTTTACTCTACTATTATTATAACATTTATGATTTTCCTCTATTATTATTGGAAGGATACTTAAGAACATCTACATTGAAGAAGGTTAGAATAATGGTTTAATCAGAGTTGGGGAGTCTTATCTTAAACAGTTTCATGTCAATATTTAAAAAAATTCACCTCCTAATGCCTTAATTAATGTAATTTTATTGGTATCTATTTTTATTTTGAAATTTACCCATAGCGGCTGCATTTCCCACCCTCGGCTTATACTCGAGTCAATCAGTTTTCCCAGTTTTTTGTGGTAAAATTGGGTGCCTCGGCTTATATTCGGGTCGGCTTATACTTGAGTATATACGGCAGGGATATAAAATAGTTTATATCCCTTTGCCCCTTTGTAAGCCACCCCAAGTCCCTTCATGGAGATGGAGGCGGGATATAAAAAATAAAGTTGTTGTTATTATTATTATTATTATTATTATTATATTACTGATAAATCAGCATTTGCAAGCATTGCTAACCAAGACGATTTTTGTTTTTATGAAGTACAATGGAAGCATTTCCTGCAGTTTCTTATAAATGCTTCAGGTTGTTGCTAACATATGTGTTTAAATGTCTAGGCAGGCCAGGATTACCCATAAGGCCAACCTAGGTCATGGCCTAGGGGTGCAAGCCAGGGGCGCAGATCACGGACCAAAAAAAAGAGAGAAATGTTGAAACAAATAAAAACGCGACACGCATGGAGATGAGGAAGGAAGGATACCGGAGGTCCTCCTTTTTGGCGCCGCCCCTGCCCCTTCCTGAATACCAGCTCCTGCCTCTGCTATTGCTGCGCAAACGACGTATGCGCAGGGGCTCTCAACACTGGCGTCAACGTCGACAGGAGGAACAATTAACTCCCTCGATGCCGACAGCATCCACTTGCTGGCTCCTTCAGTGCAAGTACAGGAAACTCCATTGCGCAGTCTGCGCATGCCCTAACACCATGAAAGCTGGTATTCCTCCTCCAATACAAGGAGGGACTCCTCCTTACTGGAGAGAGAAGCGCAACTGCCAGCTACGGCACATGCGCAAACCCCAGTACAGGAGAGAAGCCCAACGCGACAAGCCCCGGTATTGGGGAGAAGCGCGGCATCGGTACAGCTGCTGACTACAACGCATGTGCAATCCCTGACACCGGGTAGGAGTCAAGTGCCTCAAGTCCCGGCATCGGGGAGGAGGCTCCTCCCCCCATGCCTGCATCCATAGTGCCTGCCAAGAGGGGAACTCCTGTGGCGGACCTAGTGGGGCCACACCGGGAGAGCTGGATGTGGGGCCCTAAGAGGAACCAGCGGATGTTGGGGGGGGGGGTGCGGTAGAGGTTGGCTTAAAGGGGGCATATTTCCAAAGTGTGGCCTAGAGCGCAAAAAGGTGTTAATCCGGGCCTGCCCACAGTTTAAGAAGCAGTGCCTTAGACCAGCAATTCTCCGCATTGCACTATTTGTGATACCTTCTCCAGGTCTTGTTCTTGCAGGGCCAGAGCCAGCTCATTGTTATCAATGACAGAAGCGGCAGCCACGTCCAAGGGAGTGGATCCACGCATCCCTGCAGAGAAGCAAGGCAAATGGTCAATGGGCAGCAGCACAGAAAGTTCGAAAGGCAGGCAACCTGTTATCTTCTGACCAAACAAGAGTGCACCAGCAGTGCACCCAGAGACTGACACGCAACACTGATAGTAAAATGCAAGACATTAAATGTGCTGGAGGCAAAAATGTGTAAGAATAAATCAATTCAAAATTTTAATTTTTAATTTGCAATGCCGGATTTCAGGTCATTCCTTTCTGGCTACATCCCATCCCAAACTTCTCCGTAAGCACATTGCTTACCCAACCCAATGCCACTGTTCTCCAGCAAATAACTCAGGTGGTCAAACATGGAGCGCTGATTCTGGCGGCTGATACGGCAAAAATAACACAGGAAACGACAGCAGTTGGTCACCATCTTAGGGAAGCGGATCTCCTACTCAGAGACAACAAAAGGTTTTATCACATTATTGCAACGAAAATATGTGTCCCATTAACAGCCTTTGGATGGACCTTTGCTGACAGAAGGCCAAGCTTGCTTACCTTTGAATCTCCTCCCCCCAACACATTCACCATCACCTCCATGACGGTTTCATGCATGCCTAGGGCTCTCATCAGGTTGGGATGCTGATAGAAGACTTTGTTGTTCATAATGTTGCTGCAAGGGGAGACACATTGATGACAAATTGTGTTAGAGAATATGACATGCAATGTGGAAGCTTTAGAGACGGAGTACAATTTAGGGCATTCCAGGTAAATTCTTCATTGAGAAAGGAGGATTATAGCGTATTGACGTTAGACCACAGTAGAACGGCAGGTCTTCACTTTGAATCTCCCACCAGCTTGCCACTAAATTTAGAGGAGTGTATTACTAAATGGAGTAAACACCCAAAAGTTATTCTTCTTCTTCCTTCTATTACAGGGGTCGGGAACCTATGCCTCACGAGCTATATCTGGCTCTTTCGAGCACTGCATCTGGTTCTCCGCTGTGCGCGCGGCCTTCACCCTCCTTTGCCTTAAATTACACACGCACAGCGGAGAGCCGGAATGGAGAGCTTGGCGCTGGCCCCGCCTCCAGCAGAGCTGCGTGCGGAATTTGGGGCAGAGGAGGATGAAGGTCGCGCGCGCAGCTCCGCTGGGGGCAGGGCCAGCACCAAGCTCTCCATGTGCGCGCCGCCTTCGCCCACATTGTGCCTGCAACTTGGAGGAAGAGGAGAACCAGCAGCAGCAGCAGTGAACCAGTGGCAGCAGCGGCATACCGCGAGGGAGAAGTCAGCTTCAGCCGGTAACGGTTGACTTTTCGTGCCTCCGGCCCTTAAGCTGCCTACTTCTTTTCCTGGTTGGGTCGCTTTCCTGGGCCTCCTCCCCCTGCATTTGTGTTTGTGGGGGAGGTTTCTCGTAGGGCTTCAGCAAGGCCCATTCCACATCCCTCCCCCTCGCTTCGGCCTGGCTATTCCTTGCCGCTGAGCTCTTCCTGCGGCCCGCCATGGGGCCTCTTTCCCTGGTGGCGCTTGCGCAAGGCGCAGCAGGGCTCTAGTCCCACGGAAGACCTCGGGCCTAAGGCCCTACTTCCGGCGCGGAGGCTTCACCGGGGCATCGCTCCACCCTGCCTGCTGCCCATAGCTGCTGGCGATGGTCTCAGCCGGGCCTGCTCATGTTAGCCACCCTGAGTCCCCTTGGGGAGATGGTGGCGGGGTATAAAAAAAGTTATTATTATTATAACCGTATTAAGGGGTCGCAGCATTAGGTAGGTTGAGAACCACTGGTCTAGGGCATTAGAGAGTTACGACTGAGTGAAACCGTCAGGACTCATCAATAGATCTGGACATAGGAAGTGGCATATAGAGCAGCACAGGTGCGGGCAGCACACTGAAGGGAAGGCTTCAGTTTATGTGGAAGCTGGAAAGCAAGTTTGCAATGGCATGAATAAGGAAACCACGATTCAGAGAGAGAAGGAACTGAGGGTTGAAAGTGTCCTGTGGAATGAAAGAACATACATACCCAATGCTCTGGATCATCAGGTTCTCCTCCTCAGGCCCCATTTGGACGATGAGCAGCGAACGGATCTGGCCCAGGCACTCCAGCAGGCTCATGGTATCCTCAACAGAATTGGCATTGATGGTGTAGGCCTTAGGCATGGCACGGATTAACTCCCCAAGGCCATCATACTGCCGATGGAGAAGGCTGAACATGACCCGCACCAGCTCCGGGCTTTGAATGAAGGACTCTTGGGCCCAATGAACCATGGTGTGTGAGATCAGCTCCTGCAGCGTGCCTATGCAGTCGCGGAAAGCAAAAATGGTATTTCAAAGAGAGCTATACCAACAATTGTTACTGGGTTTAGATCAGGGGTAACAGCTACATAAACTATTTCAGACAATTTTTCTGCTACGTGCCTGGTGGGCCACATAGATGTGTTTTGCCACATCCAAAATACTAGATCTAGATTGCCTTGGGGAGTTAAACTCTTAATTATTCTCTTTCCCTGAAGCTCTTCTGTTGCACCTACTAGGTTTTGGCTCCTCTTCTGGAGGCTGATCCTCTTCGGTTTCTTCCTTCTTCTTACGGAAGCTCGCCACCTTTTCCACCAAACACATCAAACGTCGTCGGAGGGACGTCTCTTCCTCCTCCTCTTCTTCCTCACCCTCTGCCTGGATACCTATTAGATTTGTAAAGCAAACAAGCACATGGTTTAAAAAAACGAGAGAACCTTGCTGTTAGATTTCATGTTTGAGGACATATTGTGCAGAATGTGGTTACTAGGCCTGGGTAGGTTCATCAAAATGCTCGTAAAACCAGAATGAATTTGGATTAAATTTACTTCTGAAGCGGTTTCGAAGCGATGTAAGCAACCTGGAAGTAAATTTGCCATTTCGAAGCTACCGTCGCCATTTTTGGAAAGGAATCGGCGCACACACGGCTCTCGCCCCAGTTCTGATGGGGAGGGAAGGACATCCGCGTCCAAACTGGGTGTTTAACCAGTGCTGTATCTTTCTTACTGCGCATGCGTGTCCGCCATTAATGAAGCCATTCCGAAATTTCTGAAAAATTTGTAAAATTTCCGAATTTTTTTCAGAAGATTTCGAAAGTCAATCAGATTTGAAGCGCCAGTGCCCCCTACATCCGGAATGGGTTCTGAACCATTTTTTTGTGGATCAACCATGCCTAGTGGTTACACTTTTGGAAAGCAGACATTGTTGCACTCCAGGCCTAGAAACACTCTTGATTGCTGCAGGGAACTGATTTGAGACTTCTTTCACAGAGGCACACGTGAGGCAGATGTTTTGAACAACAAGACAATTAAGTTTACTTAAGAGAACTTACAAAATAGGTATTAAGCTTATTGGAACAGCTAGAAATCACAGAAGCAGCGTAAGTCCACAATCCAGAAGGTATAACTAGTAAAACTTAAATGGGAGTATAAGTTTAAGTTTATACTTAAACTTATAGAAAACTTCCAGGATATATTCAATCCAAAATTAAAGCTTGACTTGAACCAGGAACAAGAGAACTCAGGCTTAGCTTCTCACTCTAACGCAGAATTGCCTGAACCGATCTTAAGGTAAACAACTTATTGTTTAATAGACATCCATGAAATCATTCCGTTTCCCCTGAATTTCCTTCCCAACTTTCCCACGTAATCTCTCTGAATGACGCAATCTATTTTTGGCTCTCATTTGAAAACGAAGACTCTTGCTGATCTCTGTAGCTACAGGTGGTTTCTCATGAGAACCCTCCTTATCATTCAACTCTGCACTCAATTCCTTATCTGCTGTTGCTACTTCTGACTCTATGGAAATTCTGGGTGAGTTGCACAAACTAGCACTACACCTAGGGCAAGTAAATACAGAAAATATCCACAATAATTAAGCAAAAATGCATTTATCAATGTCAGTCCTATAGAAGCCTATCGGTAACCATTAGCATAGCTCCAGAAAAGTCCCGTTATTGGCGATACGGTGGATCCAATGGTATTACCGAGTATTTCAGTTCATAATACATAGTCCAAAGTCCAAAATAGTCCAAAACAGGGTTTTCAAAGTAAGAATATAAGGTAATCAAAGTTCAGACTGGGATGTGCGGGAAAGTTTATAAGGAAGGGAAATCCTCCCAGCGTTGCTGGTTCCGCGTCTGTCGTGAGTAAATCCGATAGCCAAAGGACTCGGTAATACCATTGGATCCACCATATCGCCAATAACGGAACTTTTCTGGAGCTTTTGGGATATGTGAGTAAGGTACCATATTTCTATGCTAATGGTTACCGATAGGCTTCTATAGGACTGACATTGATAAATGCATTTTGGCTTAATTATTGTGGATATTTTCTGTATTTGCTTGCCCTAGGTGTAGTGCTACTTCTGACTCCCCTGAAAGCCCTTGAGGCCCTGGACTTTCCGAGCCAGTTTTCTCACAGAGAGATCCATTATTCCCCAGTCTTGAATTTCCAAGACTTGAGAGCCCATCACTTTGTACCACAGGAAAGCTCACAATCCTCTCTAAATCATCAATTATGCCATCCGCTTCTGGTTGATCTACAACAAACATAATATGAAGCAAGCCCATTCATAATCTTCTGCAGAGATATGGAACAGCAACTCTCGTTGGCCTTAGCTAGGTCAGGGATGATGGGGACTTCAGTCAAACAACACCCAGAGAACCAGATGTTCACTACCTTTGGCCCCTTTATGATATTATGTTGGGTAATGTGCAAAGCAGCCCTCAGTACATAAATGTGGTGGTGCTCCTTACCACAGTGAGTCAACAAGTCCGCATGAAACTCCAACAGCTCATCCCGGACCTCCTCTGGAACAGGGCAATCCTCCTGATCAGCCCCATTTTTGAAGTTTAGCAGCATGTTAATCTAATGTGAAGGCAAAGCACAGGTCAGAACATGCAGGTTATAGGCTGAATCCCCCGGCCCGCTCCAGACAAGGTGTTCTTCGGAATGGTCTCTCCGAACAGCACTAGTTTGTAAAATGTGGGCACATGAAAATGCTGGAGCTGCCCCACTACTTATAGTCCTTCCGAGCACCCTTTCTTCTTGTCCTCGTAGCTGCCTTGAATACCTGCTCTTGTGGTGGAGATCGGAACTCCCTGGTGCGGCGCGCTGTCTCAGCGGCTGACATGGTGAAGGCCAGCATCAGTGTGTTGTAGCGCTGGCGCTGGTTGGTCTGCAGGTTGTCCATATAGCGCTCTGAAAAAGCGATGATGGCTTCCACGCGGTGCTGCAGCTCCCGGTCACAGAAGAACTGTAGTAAGTTGCACATCTGTGGGGAAATGGGGAAGGGGAGATGGGCAGCATATTTTGGATCAATCCTGTCCAGTATTGAGAGGAAGGGCCTGAGAAAAATGGCCGACCTTGAAGTTGGGATTCTGCAATACATTTTCTCTAGAGCTGCCCTGTGGGGGCTTCAAAGCTGCAGTGAGCATGGAATAACAATAATACTTTATTTATACCCCGCCACCATCTCTCCAAGGGGACTCAGGGCGGCTTACATGAGGCCAAGCTCAACAACACATCAGTAAACAACAAATAAAATAAAACAGTGCAATTAATATAACTCAAATATAAACAATAACATACAAAGATTAAAACCTTATGGCCGGGCCAGATGGCTGGGTGCGAACAGAGGTAGGAAGTATCTGGAACGTAGTAAGAAGGACATTGTCTTGGTTGCTTTAAAAATACTGGGTAAATTAGGGGTGGCTATACTCCAGCCCTCTGTTTCCATGGCACAAGTACAGAAACCAGGCATAAGTGTATTAGCGCCTGTCATGAAATATGATATACTAGCTTGGGGACCCGGCGGTGCCCGGGTTATTTGAGGAAGGCATTGTGTGCCAAGGTTGGTTCCTATTAGATGTGTATGTGGTTTGCAGTGGTCTCAGGAATTTAGTGAAGGTACTGCAAGTCCCATTGGCCATGGTCCATCCCCCTCCAAATAGCACCAGGATGTAGAGTGGGTCAAGGGGGCTCTGTGTGCTAATTTTGGTCTGTATTGGTCATTGGGTGAGGGTCGCGTTGTGAAGTGGGCCATTGGGCCCCTGTATGCCAAGTTTGGTCCTTATCCGTCACTGTTGTGGGCTGCAGTGTCTGACTGCCTGAGGCCTTTCCTTTTCTCTCTGCGTCACCTTAGAATGTTGGAATGTGGATACCATTTTAGTGGCAACCAATCCCCTCTGTCTGGGGCCGTAGAATGTTGGAGTTATGAGGCTGGCCAATCAGAGTCCTTTATGCAAATAATCCCATAGTGGCAACCTATCGAAACGCTGTCACATATTCCTTGGCACCTCCGCACCTCCCAGAAAATGAACATTCCATTTCCAACGGAAAAAACCCTGTCATTTGGCTAACTCAAGCATTCAGTTGCATTCTGTTTTGCTGGCCAATCAGAGTCCTTTATGCAAATAGTGTCTCAGTGACAACCAATGCCCTCTGTCTGGTACCTTAGAGTGTTGGAGTTCTGAGGCTGGCCAATCAGAGTCCTTTATGCAAATAATCTGGTGCCTTATAGTGTTGGAGTTCTGAGGCTGGCCAATCAGTGTACTTTATGCAAATAATCCCACAGTGGCAACCAATCGAAACGCTGGCACATATTCCTCCACACCTCCCGCCCTCCGCACCGCTGCAAACACTGACTTTTATTATATACATAGATAGATAGATGGATGGATATGGTTTGAATGGAATTCTATGAAAGATGAGTGAACGAGAGCCAATAATTTTGAAAATACCATTCTAAATGGAATGGCTCCTGGAAAACAACAACACACAGGTACTGTAATTAAAAGTTGCTGAACTGCTGATATTGATGAACCGTGACAATGATTAACTGTTGAACTTTTGGGGAAAAAATGTTTACATTATGAGAGACAATGATCCTTTAAGTTAAGGAAATGTTTACAAAGTTCTTTACGTTAAGAAGGAAGTCAACACAAGCCTTATGTTTACCAACACCAATTATGCAAAGTCAACATCTGTCCAGGAACTGAGATGAAGCCAGGATTTTTCAATCTATCATTCATTCACAACTTTGGAACAACATCAGCAGAAATATTCCTGTAAAAGACTCAATCTAATAATTCTCAAGTGTGACAGACAGCAGTGCTGTTCACTCGCCATGCTCTGCTCCTTGGGAAGGAGACAGATCTGCAATGGAATGCAGTCTGGTCTCTCGCCTCCTATCCTCAAGGCAAGAGAAAGGAGTGTGTTTTGAGGTCATGATACATTTGTGAGTCAGTTTGTGCTGTAGAGCAGTGATTTTCAACCTTTTTTTGAGCCGTGGCACATTTTTTACATTTACAAAATCCTGGGGCACACCACCAACCAAAATGACACAAAATGACACTCTAACTGTCATTTTACTAACTGTCACCCTCCCCCCTCGTGATGCCGCTGCTTCCGCCAAACCCCCCCTCCCGCTCCCGCCCCGGGAGGCCCACGTGGAAGCCCATCACCGTCCCGTGGGAGAGGGCTGCGCTGAGTGGCCGAAGCACACACGGGCTCGGCTGAGCAGAACGAATAGGAATTGAGCACACAGGGTGGCTCCGAGCCTCGGAACAAACTGCAGCGGAGGCTCGCAGCCGTCGCCAGCCCCAGCTCTCCTTCCCAAAGGGGTTTAGCCCCCCCCCCCCCAGGAATGCCCTCCCCCCCACGTCACTTTGGCTTCCCTACTGTCGCCTTGGGGCCAGATTGGGAAGGAACCAAGCTGGGCTATGGAGCTGTGCATCCCGGCCTCTGTTCTGCAGCGAACCCGGAGCCCAGCCAGGAGAGGCCAGGAGATGAGGGGTTGCTCCCCTTCCCTGGCGCAGAGGGGCTAGAGGGCAGAAAGCCTCGCCTCGAGACTCTGGGAGCGGGGTCGGACGGGGGCAGCTCCCATGGACTCCTCCTCCCTCTCCTCCTCCTTGCTGCCAGAGGGGTGGAGGGCAGAAGAGCGCCCAGGAGCCAGGAAGCAAGAGGTGCCGCAGCCCGGCTAGGTAGCCCTTGGCATGCAGAGGGAGGGAAGGAAGGAAGGAAGGGAAGGAAGGAAGGAGAGAGAGAAAGGAGAGAGGGAGGAAAGTTCTGGATGCCGAGGGCTCTCCCTGACTGCAGCCAAGCTGGCTGACATTGCTGCTTCGGCCAGGAAAGCCTCAAGTTTCCTGCTAGCCTCTCTCTCTCTCCACTGTAATTTCCCATGGCACACCTGATGATCTTTCACAGCACACTAGTGTTCCACGGCACACTGGTTGAAAATCACTGCTGTAGAGGAAACTGGGATCTGATCCTTAGCACTGCACGTTGCTTAAGTCGCATTGACCGACCATCTGCGCAGGGTTCCATACTTAGCACTTTAACAACACAACCATTCAATGCTAAGGCTTCCCACCAAAATGGAACTGTAGAGGAGAGTCTACTGAACAAGCCAGTACCTGCCGCATACCACTACTGCCATCTGTTGAGGAGTTACGAAGATGGAGGCATTACTTTTCATTCAACCCTCGTATATCAGTTATAATGAATTGCCTCACTGAATTTGTCTAATCTCTCCTTTTTAAAGTCCATCAAAATGCTTGGGAGCAGCTAATAAAGGATTACTGCAATCAGGTGATCACCACATCTCTTACCTGTAGTTTGACAGATTCGGGAAGCTTCATCTGTAGCAGGCCTTCCTCCAATCCCTCCTCGTCTTCCTTTGCTTCCGCCTCCCCAGCCTCGATGGCCTTCAGCTCCCTCTTGTCTCCTTCCCCGACCTCCTCCTTCCGCCCTCCTCCAGCCTCCTTCTCCATTCCTTCCTCCTCCTCCTCCTCCACAGACATCATCTCCTCCTCTTCCTCTTCCAGCGGTTCTTCCCCTTCTTCAGCGCCCTCTGGTGCCTCCTCCTCCTTGGGTTCCCCAAAGACATAGGGCTCGATCATTTTGAGGATGTGTCGCACATCCTCATCTTCAAAGATGCCCATGATGAGGAGGGTGCAGATCAACTTGAGGACGGGCACAAACTGGAACTCCACGCTGCCTCCGACGGGGTCCCTCGTGTGCTGCCCACCATCTTGGACGGCCTCGGTGAGCATGGTGATGGCCTTCACCTTGAGGATATCCAAGGGGATGGAAGGGCTCAGCTGGTACAGCTCAGAGTTGGTGCTAACAAAGAAGGTGTCTGAAAAGTGCAGAGGAGGACGCAAACAGGTGCTCATGCCCACGCCAGGCAAGCCAGGCTTTTTGGTGTCATCCGGGAACAGAGTGATGCTCTTAGTTTGATCTGTCATGGGGACAATGAACTCGCTGTTCATCATGAGGCGGGAGCGTTTGGCAGACTCTAAATGCATGCCAATGAGCAGGTCATAGTAACCGCTGCGCAGCAAGCCCGGCAGGTGATTGCTCTCTATGGCGTACAGGAGTTGCGATTCATCCACATGGCTGCACAGGGCATGCGCCACCCGGTTGTTGCCCAAGGCACACACCGCACAATAGAGCTTCAGGGAGTGGGAGTGGAACTTCAAGAGGTCCAGGCGCTCTGAAAGCTCCAGGATGTCGATACACCTGAAAGAAGGCAGAGAGGTAACACAGATGCACATTTAGATACAAGTAGATAGTTTGTGGGCCTCTTGTGAGCCGCCCCGACTCCCCTTTGGGGAGATGGAGGCGGGTTATAAATAAAGATTATTATTATTGTTGTTATTATTATAAGGAAGGAAGGAAGGAAGGAAATTCAAGTTTAAATGTCAACATTCAATTTTTTGGCTTCCTGAGATTTGCAGTTTAGGGAAGGAATATTTAGAACAGGGCTGCCCAGGAAGTCGATCGCAATCGACCAGTCGATCCCGGGACCGAAGGATGTCGATCCCAGCCGGATGGGGCGCTTCTCAGAAGGGGGCGGAGCTGGGCTGTGCCAAGCCCCGCCCCTCCCCTCCCCCGGCTTTGGCACTCCCAGCAGCTGCTCCAGGTTTGAGGAGGGCAGGGCCAAGCCAGCCTTGTGCTAGCTATGCCACCACTGGCTTGGCATTGCCATCCTCAAGCCTGGAGAAGCTGCTGGGAGTGCTGAAGCCAGAGGGGAGAGGGCGGGGCGGGGCTTGGCGTGGCCTGGCTCTACCCCCTGTGGCTTCCGCTCTACCAGCAGCTTCTCCAGGCTTGAGGATGGCAATGCCAAGCCAGCCTTGTGCTAGCTATGCCACCACTGGCTTGGCATTGCCATCCTCAAGCCTGGAGAAGCTGCTGTGAGTGCCTAAGCCAGAGGGGGGTGGGGCAGGGCTTGGCCTGGCCTGGCTCCACCCCCTGTGGCTTCCTCTCTACCAGCAGCTTCTCCAGGCTTGAGGATGGCAATACCAAGCCAGCCTTGTGCTAGCTATGCCACCACTGGCTTGGCATTGCCATCCTCAAGCCTGGAGAAGCTGCTGGGAGTGCCGAAGCCAGAGGGGTGGGGCAGGGCTTGGCCTGGCCTGGCTCCACCCCTGTGGCTTCCGCTCTACCAGCAGCTTCTCCAGGCTTGAGGATGGCAATGCCAAGCCAGCCTTGTGCTAGCTATGTCACCACTGGCTTGGCATTGCCAACCTCAAGCCTGGAGAAGCTGCTGGGAGTGCTGAAGCCAGAGGGGAGGGGGTGGGGCTTGGCGCAGCCTGGCTCCACCCCCTGTGGCTTCCGCTCTACCAGCAGCTTCTCCAGGCTTTAGGATGGCAGTGCCAAGCCAGCCTTGTGCTAGCTATGCCACCACTGGCTTGGCATTGCCATCCTCAAGCCTGGAGAAGCTGCTGGGAGCTCCAAAGCCAGAGGGGAGGGGGAGGGGCTTGGTGCGGCCTGGCTTCGCCCCCTCTGGCCAAGCCCCACCCCACCCCCGCCCCTCTCCAGCCTTGAGGAGGTAGGTAGATCTTTCTGACTTGGTTTTAATATAAGTAGCTCGCATTCTGAAAAAGTGTGGGCACCCCTGATTTAGAATGTTTAGCCAGAACACTCCAAGTACAAAACTCACCATTCCACTGATGCCACCATGATAGTTAATGTGGAACCCTAATGCTATAATTGCATAGTGCAACAATGGGGACAATCAGGGACAAATACTGTTGTCAGTTGCCTAAGTTCCTTTTCTAATGCAGTGAGATTTTGTATGATTTCAAAATAATGAAGACAGATAAAAGAGTAATAACGAAGTTATAACAAAAACTATTAGAATGGTCAACAGAAACAGAACAATATATTTTATTACATGTAATATTACTAATAAAATTACAGTATAATGTTATGGTACAATGTAATATATAATAGTAATATTGTGCTATGGCAATAATATAATATATTGCATTTACATTTTACTTGTAAGCCGCCCTGAGTCCCCTTTGGGGTGAGAAGGGCGGCATATAAATGTCGTAAATAAATAAATAATAAATAAACAAGTTAAGGACTGCATGGCCAAATGGGCTACAAACATTAGACATCCAATCAAACTAGAAGAATGGGGGAAAGTATGGAACCAGAAATTAAAATATACATATTCATATGATTTCAAAGAAATTTGGTATAAAATGATGTATCAACGCACCCCGTCACACACACACACACTTTCCAGGGGGAGTGTGTGTGTGGCGTGAGGTGTGCAGGCTGTCCAGACATGACTCCCATGAGTGAATGAAGAGAATTACGGGCACGAGGGAGGGAGGAGGAGGAGGAAGAGAAGAAGGGCAGTGCCCACACACGCATGGGCCTGCCAATGACTGCCAGGCAGCCGAGTGCCTCAGGAAGGGGAGCCAGTGGGTAGGAAGCGCCATCCCCCATAATGGGCCGATTTTCGGCCCTGAACGAAAGAACCAAAAACAATCCTCCTGTTGCACTCCAGAACAGAAAAAACCCTCTGACTTAAACACACCACATGTTGAGTGAAAAATCCAATCCTTATATTGAAGCTTCATAAAATAGCCAGTAGAAATAGATGCTTATAAAAAGTAAGTACGTTTCAAAAAGTAAAAAAGTCAGTAAAAATGCAGTAACACAAAGCAATGTCCACAAAAGATAAAAAGCAATCCAAGGCAGTAAGAAACCAGACAGGAATTAACAGGATGCAAAGACAATCCAGGCAATGCAAGTCAATACCCACAAGACTAGAAATCCACATGAACGAGACCCCTTGAACAGGAATACCATGGCTCATGAACTTGATTTCCAAACGATGCCTGATCTAACAGGTTTTCCCTTTAAGCAAACCTTATATCCCAAAACCCAGAAACTGGTTTGTTTCCCCCCACTCTTGGCTCTTATCTGATGAAGTCTTTCAGAGCAACGTAACCCTTGAGTTTGTTGTCTATTCTGGCTAAACTCCAGTCGCCTTTTTTTCAACTTCTTATCTGGTTGCTCATTAACATTCCAAAGTGTCCGATTGTTGTCTAAACCCAAATCTTGAGAGCTCACAGAGTAAACTATCATCTCTCTGCCCAGCAGGAATATTCTCATGAGAAACTCCCCTTTGCACTGAGACCTCTATGTCCTTGTCTGCATGAAAAGCATTGACCAAACCATCTCCATCTTGCACCTGAGCCTCGGCACCATGATTTCCCTCGTCAGAAGCATCATGATCCTGCTCATCATTTCCCACATCAGAAACATCATGATCCTGAAACACAAACACAGGCTGATTCCCAACACCTCCCAATTTTGGGAGGCTTATCGAAAACAGATTGGGCCCCGCAACTAAAGCCTGGAAACGAAATGGGACAAACTTTTACCCGAATGCACGCCACTATTGGACACTGAAGGGCAGCAATGAAATCGTAACTGCTCCATTTCCCAAAATCATATAATCATGGAAGAGACCATACAGACCAATCTCCTGCCATCCACAATTAAAGTACAATCAAAACAACCCCGGCAGATAGCCATCCAGCTTCTGTTTAAAAGCATTTAAAGGAGCCTCCACCACAAATGGCAACATAATCCTGGCCAGAGGGTTTGCTTGTCAAAACCTTACACTAAAACTGAGAAGGTTTGATTCCTCTTTCTAAAGGCTGGCGCAGGAAACTCACCGACTTTCTTCTGGGATGTGGAGGGCCATCATAATATTGGAATCTGTGCACTCAACCATCCAGCCATGCCGATCACTGAAGCGAGCAACATCCACCCGCAGGAACTCATTCGGCATGCGGCTCCAGGTCATTGGGGTCAGCATCTGGATAGCAAGCCGAGGCGGGCACTGGGGTTCTGGGTTCTTCCGCTCACTGCGGAACATGGCAGCTGAGATGGGCATGATGTTCTGTCAGGGCAGAAGTGGAAGAAGAACAAATAATTTCTCAGTCATCACTGCAAGCTTCCCTTCATTCGAGGCTGCTGCTAGGACGGTCCTTACCTTCAGTTTGCCCAGCTCAAACTGGATTACATTCTGGCTCGTTGGGAGAGCAAAGACAGCAGGAAACAGCTTTGTGTTGGGCTCCACCTGGAATGGGAGAGCTGCATCAGAAGATATGATAAAAACACGTAGAAACGCCGTGTGCTCTAGCTCTATGATTCCCAACCGCTATGATGCGGCACACTAGTGTGCCGTGACGGACCTCCTGCTGTGCCGCGGGAAAAGCTATCTACCCCCCATTCCTTCCCCCCTCCTCGTGCAAAACTCCTGTGCTTGGGGGAGGAGGAGTGAGGGCCGGGCGGCGGCGAAGAAAAAGAAGAAGGGGCCGGGGTGCCGTCTCCTTCAGCCATTTCCCCAGCCAGCCTCCAATCCGCCATGACTCTCGCCCCTCGCTCGCTGAAGCCATGTGGAGGAGGAGCCCCGCCCACTGAAGCCCGTCCACCACTCATGCTCCTCCTCTGTGGGAGAGCTGAAGCCGGGGAGAGGGGGGGCTCGGCCCCCTCTCTCCAGCTTCAGCTCTGCCAGCAGCTGCTCCAGCCATGAGGGGACAGTGCCAAGCCAGCATTGTGCTGGCTCTGCCACTGCTGGCTTGGCACTGCCCCTCAAGGCTGGAGCAGCTGTTGGGAGAGCTGAAGCCGGGGGGAGGGGGAGGGGCATGGCACAGCCTGGCTCAGCCCCCTCCCCCTGGCTTCGGCACTCCCCGCAGCTGCTCCAGCCTTGAGGGGACAGTGCCAAGCCAGCATTGTGCTGGCTCTGGCACCGCTGGCTTGGCACTGCCCCCTCAAGGCTGGAGCAGCTGCTGGGAGAGGTGAAGCCGGGGGAGGGGGCGGCGGGCATGGCACGGCCTGGCTCCACCCCTCCCCATGGCTTCGGCACTCCCAGCAGCTGCTCCAGCCTTGAGGGGACAGTGCCAAGCCAGCATTGTGCTGGCTCTGCCACCGCTGGCTTGGCACTGCCCCAAGGCTGAAGCAGCTGCTGGGAGAGCTGAAGCTGGGGGAGGGGGAGAGGCATGGCCCAGCCTAGCTCCACCCCCTCCCTGGCTTCGGCACTCCCAGCAGCTGCTCCCAGCAGGCCACCATCCCCCAGCCTTTCTCTACTGTGTTAGAGTGTCATTTTGTGTCATTTTGGTTGATGGTGTGCCCCCGGATTTTTTTTATTGTCAAAAGTGTGCAGCGGCTCAAAGGTTGGGAAACACTGCTCTAGCTGAACAGTGAATTTTACTTTTGGGGTTTGAATCGTCATGTTTTAATAACTTCTCAAGCTCATATGAAAACTACAATTCTTCCCTTCCACTGGTCCCATGGCCTCATTGTTTAGATGGCGACTGTCTCTACATATGAAAGTTTGATTTAGAATAATCGTGTTTGAAAAGTTAAAAAGGGAACATATTTACTGACTTACTACTTTAAACCACAATGGTAACTGGTCATTTTTAGTAATAATATTTAGTGGTTATTTAGATCACCTCTTCTAGTTCAGACCTTGTAAGAAAATCCAGACATTTAAAGAAACAGCCTAGACACAAATTTTAGCTCTTAGTATTCACAGTTAATATTAATTGCCATATACTGCCTAATTCCCTTTTAAAAGCTCAGATCCTGTGGCTGTTGCCATATCCAATGACAAGGGATGCCCCATAATTATGTCTTCTGTGAACTTGTTTTTTTCTTTCTGATGGGGGACCTACACAGACCACAGTATCCTGGGAAATGTGCTCTACCTGGAAGAAAGTGTTGACCTCTTTTCCGTTGGCTGTGAAGGTCATGAGGCCTGTTGCCAAGTCAACAAGGCAACCAATTACCAGATCCACAGTGCTGACACGGGTCTGCTGAGTATTGCTGACAAAGTCTCCTCCCCAGACCATGTAGCAGTTGCTTCTCTTGATGCTGCCAAAGGGAGAAAGATGGTTGAGATTTTTAATAAACTAGGTCTTTCCTAAGGTACTCACATCTTCCAGAACAAGAGGGGGTGCCCTGCGGCTTTCTGTATCTTCTCAGATTGCAATTCTCATCCATTCCCACCAATAGAGCCAATGATGATGAGAACTTCGGCTCAATGATATCTGGAAGGTCAAAAGTTGTCCATGCCTACCCTAGAGCACATCTCAAGTGCCTTCCCCCAGTTTAGGGGGGAAGGCACTTGAGATGTGCTCTAGGGCAGGCATGGACAACTTGGGACCTTCCAGATATCAGTTTAGGATTTATTTTTTACTCCTGCCTACTTCCAATCATATCTGGAAGATCAAAAGTTGTCCATGTCTACCCTACAGCATGTCTCAAGTGCCATCCCCCCAGTTTAGGATTTCTTTTAACTCCTGCCTACTTCCAGTCATATTTGGAAGGTCACAAGTTGTCCATGCCTACCCTAGAGCATGTCTCAAGTGCCTTCCTCCCAGTTTAGGATTTATTTTAACTCCTGCCTACTTCCAGTCATATCTGGAAGATCACAAGTTGCCCATGCCTACCCTAGAGCACATCTCAACTGCCTTCACCCCCATTTAGGATTTATTTTAATGCCTGCCTACTTCCAGTCATGTCTGGAAGATCACAAGTTGTCCATGCCTACCTTAGAGCATGCCTCAAGTGCCTTCCCCCCAGTTTGGGGTGTATTTTAAATCCTGCCTACTTCCAGTCATATCTGAAAGATCACAAGTTGTCCATGCCTACCTTAGAGCATGCCTCAAGTGCCTTCCCCCCAGTTTGGGGTGTATTTTAACTCCTGCCTACTTCCAGTCATATCTGAAAGATCACACGTTGTCCATGACTACCCTAGAGCAGTGATTTTCAACCAGTGTGCTGTGGAACACTAGTGTGCCATGAGAGATCATCAGGTGTGCCGTGGGAAATTATTTTCGAACTTCATTCATATACTATAAGGTGCACCTGTCCCTTTAAGAAATGGAACCATAGCACTCTCACATCACCTAAGAAGTGACGCGAGAGTGCTATGGTCACGCCATCTTTGATTCGCTCAGACACGGCTAAGTAAACAAAGTTAGAGTTAGTGCTGCAGCTGCGCGTCAATTTGGGATCACAGCAAAACAAGCGAGTGACAGTGATGGAGAAGTTTTTGAGAAGGGAAAATGCAAATGCCGAACAGGGCCCTGGACAAAATTATGACACAGATGAAGGCCCTAATATGAGTGGTGGACAAAAGAAAAAAGAAAAGACAGTGAGCTTGGGGCAATATAGCGAAAGCTATCCTTCATCGAAACAGGCCTAGGTTTCACACTAAGTGAGTGTATAAATACATTTAAAAACATAGTAACTATATGTATTACTGTGTTAGAGTGTCATTTTGTGTCACTTTGGTTGGTGGTGTGCCCCAGGATTTTGTAAATGTAAAAAATGTGTCACGGCTCAAAAAAGGTTGAAAATTACTGCCCTAGAGCATGCCTCAAGTGCCTTCCCCCTAGTTTGGGATGTATTTTAACTCCTGCCTACTTCCAGTCATATCTGGAAGATCACAAGTTCTCCATGCCTATCCTACAGCACATCTCAAGTGCCTTCCCCCCAGTTTAGGATTTATTTTAACTCCTGCCTACTTCCAGTCATGCAAGACTTAGGTCTCAGACACCAATTTCAAGACCACCACAATGCCCAAGTTAGGTTTCCTTTCAGTTATATCTGGAAAACCAAAAATCACACTTGTCCAGAGTATGGCCCAAGTTCAGACAAGCCTTCGAGTCTTAATGATATTTTAATGTGTATTGTTTTATTGTTTTATTGCTGTGTTGAAATTCTGTAAACCACCCCGAGCCTCTGGGAGTGGCGGTGTACACATCGAATAAATAAATAAATAAATAAATAAATAAGTGTTCCCATTCCTGGTTAGGCCACATTTAAATGTTCTCCTTCGAGTTAAAGAAGACAGGCTTCACTTTCAAGAGATCCAGAATACAGCAGAACGGGCTCTCACCTGTCATGGATGTTTCCCTTGTCGTCACCCATCGTCACCGTGACATTGCGCACTTTGGTGAGGTCAAAGTTCATGTCGTATTGATGGTAATCAGGCGTGACCCAGCCTACCCATACACAAGTGGGCTCCTGGCCTGCAAAGATCCGGACTGAGTAGTAATACTATGAGGATTGGAGGGAGAAAAAAAGAAGCCAAATTTAGGACATTACTATTAATATCTTGTGGCATATGTGAGAAAAGAGATCTCTGTTCTTATACTCAATTAGGACAAACCGTGCTTTACTGAAATAACTTGAGATCAAACTATGTTTTTATCTTGGCTTGTTCTAATAAACCATTGATTCAAGTAATTATAATTCTGAATTTGGAAGTAAAACACACACAACCTAGAGGAAATGTAGATACAGACTTGAAATTTTGACCAAGCATAATAATGCCAAATTATTATGCATCCATAACCATCCTACAAGGATCTCTTCAAATTTGGCACTTTCAACACAAACAATAAAATCTCCCAAAGTTCAAAGTCAATTATTTTAAAAGCGTCTACCTGAATATGCTTGTGAATAGTATCATCTGAAAGAGAAAATTTAGTTCTACAAGACTGATATGTTTTTGTTTTGCAATGTGACCATTAAGTATCCATTTACTTAGGTCAAAGAACGTTATATATTAGGTTCTAAATGGTTCTAAACTACGTACTTACAAAACTAAAGTTCTGTTGGTGAAAACTAGGTGGCGCTGGTGCTTTGCTTCTACAGTGTTGCTAAAGTTCTGGTGGTGAACACTAGGTGGCGCTGGTGCTTTGCTTCTACAGTGTTGATAAAGTTCTGGTGGTGAACACTAGGTGGCGCTGGTGCTTTGCTTCTACAGTGTTGATAAAGTTCTGGTGGTGAACATTTCAGAACTCTAACAAAACTTTCAAAATTTCGTTATAAATGGCAGTTCCTAACTGGTTCTGTCTTAAAAATCACCAATAATGAAATAATAATGAAGTTTTGAAAGTTTTGTTAGAGTTCTGAAATGTTCACCACCAGAACTTTAGCAACACTGTAGAAGCAAAGTACTAGCGCCACTTAGTGTTCACCACCAGAACTTTAGTAACACTGTAGAAGCAAAGCACCAGCGCCACCTAGTTTTCACCACCAGAACTTCAGTTTTGTAAGTACTTTAGAACCATTTAGAACCATGATTGCCCAGGCCTATTATATATCATATTGAAACCAGCATCCCCACTGCCATAGGGGCCACGTCCGATAGCCATGCACTAACTAGCAGGACCATGAGGATGCATAATGAACAAGTGCTCATTTTGATGCACACTTTGAGTCAACTTGTTTGACTGGATTTTGCATCAATAATGCTAAAATTAATTTCATTAGAATCAGCAGAAAAATGTACAAGATTTCAATTTATTAGCCATTCTTATACATTTAGTTTCAATTGTATTAGACCCCAAAAATGGCATATGGTTAAATGTCATGTGCATGCTGACTGACGACATTTAGATCAGGGGGTCTAGATCAGCAACTATTGCAGTTAGAGACCTCAAATTTTGGGAAACTTAGTTTAACACCAGACTGGCACTATAACTAAATTTTGAATAAATTTGGAGAACATAATGGTGGGAAGGTTTAGGTCACTTGGCATGGATTTTGCAATCAAAAAGCCGTCCTGAGTCCCCCTTTCAGGGTAGAGAAGAGACAGGATATAAATACCATAAAAAAATTAAAAAAATAAATACATACATACATACATAAAATAAAACGATATGGCCAGGTGAGGAGGAGAGACTGTGTGGGGGTAAAAAATGACTCCCTATCAGACTCAGTTGTTTACATCTGGTTTATGATCCAAACTTGATAAACGAAACCATGTATATGATTTTTTGAAGGTGAAGAAATATTTTTTAAAGCTATACGTATTTCTTAGTTCAAACTATGGGGACGACGGGGGAATGATACACCCTCTGAATGGGTTTGGTTAGATACTTCCTAACACCCAATGGTAGAGGCTGAATGGCTCTGTATATTATACGCTAAGCCTTCCAAATAGCTCCCTAGTACCGTTGTGGTGTTGATGATGATCTCGGGATCATCTCGGTCGTCTGGGACCACCTCTTCTTCCAGGCGAGGTACCGTGGGAACCACAGGTTGTGGGGTAAGTAAAGTGGTGGCCTTCTTGGCTTTGAACAGGAAGCTAGAGAAAAGAATTCGTAAGGAATCAAAAAGTGCACCAAATGCTCTAATGAAAGCAACTGGGTCTCAGTTTCTCTAATTCAGGATCAAGCAACTGCGGAAAGCTAAGCAGATGGATTAGGCCCCGAGGAGACCTTAAACTACTCCTTTACTCGCGTTGGGGGACAGGGGCAGGCATTGGGAAGGTTGAGAAACACTGCTATAAAGGGAGAGATCCCACATATCTTTATCCCATGAGTCCCTCACCCTCGTTTCTTGCTTTTTTCTGTGGAGGCATCCTTATCGTTCTCGGCCTTGGGGGGCTCTTTAGGAGGCTCCTTGGGAGTGCCAGGTGGGGCAGGGCCTTGTTTCTCTTTCTCGGCCTCCTCGGCCTCCTTGCGGCTGGCTGTTTTCTTCAGCTGCTCAAACTCTGAATCAAGGTCAATGTCCTTGACCTCGTCTTCAGGGATGGTGAGGGCATGGGTGAGCGGGGTGGTGCCAGCAGTGATCTTGAACTTCTCATGGAACTCCACTGGCATACTGAGGCGCAGGAAGAGGAGTTCCACAATGGCGTTCTGCGAGCCAAATGTCCGGTGCGTCAGTTTGAGGCACGGCGGGTTGTCCACGGTGCCATCAATCCTTGACACCTGCAGAGGAAGGAGGAAAGGTTGGAGTGGATCAAGGCCAAAGCTTCGTAATATTGCCGGCAAGTTGAATCACGACCAAGAGTTTTTTCCAACTGCATTCTTAGAAATCCGGGTGTTTTGTGGACATCCATCAGACGTTCTTATATATTAAGAGATCATTAACTGTAGATAATGATCTCTCACTACAGTGTCCCTCACTTATCGCGGGGTTCTGTTCCAGGAACCTTCGTGATAAGTAAAAAAACGCAAAGTAGGGATGCCCACTACTCTTCCCCTCCTTACTCTCTCTCTCTCTCTCTCTCTCTCTCTCTCTCTCTGTCTGTCTCACACACTCCAGGCGTGGGCAGCAAGAAGGGGGCACGGGGCAAAAGGTGGTGGCCGAAAAATGTGAGGTAAGCTCGAAGTGGCCGCTGGCTCAGGCCCTCAAGGGGTTGGAGGGGGGAGGAAGCCCTCGGCTGAGGGCCCGGCAGGAGCCAAAGGAAGAGAAGGATCAAGCCCTCTCATGAAGGCTAGGAAGGGTGAGAGGCCCTGCTAGAGGCCTCGACGCAGCCTGCAATCTGCAGGTCCTGCCAGGGCTGGGCCGCTGCAAAAAGAAAGAAAGAAGCCCCAATGGAAAAACAAAAACAAACCCTTCGCCACCGCTCGCTGCCGTGCTGCTTCCTGCCGCCGAGAATTTGCCACCAAAGACTCCTTCAGTTGAAGCAGGCACGGTGCCTGCGCTGACCCCAGAGCAGCCCTTTAAAGCTGCTGCATGGGGAAGCTGGCTTCCCAAATCATCTGGCCAAGCGGCAGGAAAACCTTCCCACCATGCAGAGGGCTTCTGGAAAGAAGCCCCCTGCACACTCCATGGCCGGCAGGAGGGTGCCCACCACCACAATGGGCTTTGCCTCTCCTCCCTCCTCTTCAACATTTCCTTTCTTTCCTTCGGAGGAGACTGAAGAGGAGGGAGAAGAGGAAAGGCAAGGCCCATTGCGGCGAGCAATTTTTCCCTCCTCAGTCCTCCCTCCCTCCAGCCTTAAAGGGCTTTTCCTCTTCAGCCTCCTCTGAAGGAAAGAAAGGAAAGGCCCTTAAAGGCTGGAAGGAAGAAGCCCCCTGTACACGCCATGGCAGAAAAGTTTTCCCTCGTCAGTCTTCCCTCCCTCCAGCCTTGAAGGGCCTTTCCTTTCTTTCCTTCGGAGGAGGCTGAAGAGGAGGGAGGAGAGGCAAAGCCCATTGCGGCGGTGGGCACCCTCCCACTGGCCATGGAGTCTGCAGGGGGCTTCTTCTTTCCAGAACATTGGCCCTTGTCTACTGTATCTGATTAGGGCCCTATATACCAACACCTCAATACAGATCAAAGTTGATATGGCAGGCCATCTCACACCAAAAATAAATACCTACACCGGTGTCAAACAGGGCTGTATTCTACCACCTTTCTTATTCAACTTCTATATCAATGACATTGTCAAGGAGATAGAGGGCCTACAATATGCCCCGGTTACTATTTTGGACCAAAAGCTGTCTCTGTTAATGTATGCCGACGACATCATTCTTCTATCATTCTGTCTCTTTAGGATTGTGGACAGAATCCTGAAACTGTAGAACTGTCTTTTTAGTATTGTGGAAAGAATCCTGAAACTTTAGAACTGTCTTTGTCTTTTTAGGATTGTGGAAAGAATCCTGAAACTTTAGAACTGTCTTTTTAGGATTGTGGAAAGAATCCTGAAACTTTAGAACTGTCTTTTTAGGATTGTGGAAAGAATCCTGAAACTTTAGAACTGTCTTTTTAGGATTGTGGAAAGAATCCTGAAACTTTAGAACTGTCTTTTTAAGAATCCTGAAACTGTAGAACTGTCTTTTTAGTATTGTGGAAAGAATCCTGAAACTGTAGAACTGTCTTTTTAGGATTCTGGAAAGAATCCTGAAACTTTAGAACTGTCTTTTTAGGATTGTGAAAAGAATCCTGAAACTTTAGAACTGTCTTTTTAGTATTGTGGAAAGAATCCTGAAACTGTAGAACTGTCTTTTTAGTATTGTGGAAAGAATCCTGAAACTTTAGAACTGTCTTTTTAGTATTGTGGAAAGAATCCTGAAACTTTAGAACTGTCTTTTTAGTATTGTGGAAAGAATCCTGAAACTTTAGAACTGTCTTTTTAGGATTGTGGAAAAAATCCTGAAACTTTAGAACTGTCTTTTTAGTATTGTGGAAAGAATCTTTTTAGTGGAAACTGGAAACTGTCTTTTTAGGATTGTGGAAAGAATCCTGAAACTGTAGAACTGTCTTTTTAGGATTCTGGAAAGAATCCTGAAACTGTAGAACTGTCTTTTTAGGATTCTGGAAAGAATCCTGAAACTGTAGAACTGTCTTTTTAGGATTCTGGAAAGAATCCTGAAACTGTAGAACTGTCTTTTTAGGATTCTGGAAAGAATCCCGAAATGTTAAAACTGTCTTTTTAGAATTGTGGAAAGAAACCTGAAACTTTAGAACTGTCTTTTTAGGATTGTGGACAGAATGCTGAAACTTTAGAACTGTCTTTTCACAATTGTGGAAAGAATCCTGAAACTTTAGAACTGTCTTTTTAGGATTCTGGAAAGAATCCTGAAACTGTAGAACTGTCTTTTTGGGATTGTGGGAAGAATCCTTATCTCCTGTGTTTTATTGTTATGAGCTTGATTTTAACTCCAAGGTCATCCGGAGTCCGACATCAACTCTATTGTTTTCCTCCAATCTATTTCTTGCAAATACCTTTCTAGATCTTTCCATAGAATCACCACTTTTTCTCATTCTCAGACCTCCTCTCTGTGGTGATGCTCACCTCCTTCCATTCTCTCTTTCTCTCTCACACACACACCAACGTTTCACACAGGCATCAGAAGTCACTCTACTATGCCATATTTTACAGAGGAAGGCCTCCTCTATTTACCTCATAATGTTGATGTTCTGTAGGCACCAGAGAAAACTGTGGTAGGCTCTTGCTGAACCACATGGTAATGTCCCGCTTCATGTTGATGGCGAAGGGCTCAAAGCCCTCCTGCAAGCCACAGATGGTGAAGTAGCGGAGGCTGCTGACATCCTGGCCCAAGTTGAGACGGCCAACCTGGGACAAGCCCAAGCTGCATACTGGGATGAAGCCTGAAAATGACCAAAAAGAGAGAATAGGAGCTGGATCTTCTGTTTGCCTTAAATTCCCTGCTATGTTCTGCTAGAGCCCTTCCATCTTGCTACAGTTGTTCCTACAGCTATCATCAACCTCATTCTCTTCCTTTCCTCCATTTTCTTCCAGTAGCTCTCTTTCTACCTACTTTTATCTCACAACAGAAGCCCATGCCCTGATTACCCATAAGGCAATGAGGCCATGGCCTAGGGGTGCATCCCGAGGGGGAGGGGGCGCAGATCACGGACCAAAAAAACTGGTCCACGCCCCTCTTTCCCCCCTTTCTCATGCCCCTCCTCGCTCCTTCTTCCAGCAAAGTCTCTGCTCCATCTCTCTCTCTCTTGCTCACGCGCTCTCTCGCACTCCCTCTCGTGCGCGCTCTCTCTCTCTCTTTCTCTTGCTCTCTCTCGTGCTCTCTCTCTGTCTCTCGCTTTCTGTCTCTCTCTCTCTCTCTTTCTCGTGCGCGCTCTCTCTCTCTCTCTCTCTCTCGTTCGCGCCTTTGGAGCGAGTTTGCATCCGCTGTGCTCTCCCCAAGCCTCCAGACTCCCGAGGAGACCTTCAGAGCACAGCGGAGCTTTCCAGCCGGTGGGAATGAGGACCTTGGAGGTGGCGGGATGGTGCCTACTCGCCTTTCTCTTCTGCTCTGGAGGCACCATGGCGAAAGCCAGCCAAGTGTGGGTCTGAGTGGTGTGTGTGTGTGGGGGGGGGTAATTCCAAAGTGTGGCCTAGGGCGCAAAAAAGTGTTAATCCGGGCCTGCAGAAGCCCTGTGAGATACATCAAGCTGGGAGAGAATGGGAGTGAGAGAATGGCCAGGCAGTGAAAGTCAGAGTGACTAAAACTTGGATCTCACAAGGCCTAGTCCATTAGTTGAACCACTACATTACAATAACCTTGAATTAACAATGGGTTAAATCACTGAGCTGCTGAACTTGCTGACTGAAAGGTCAGCAGTTCGAATCTAGGGAGCAGGGTGAGCTCCTGCTGTCAGCCCCAGCTTCTGCCAACCTAGCAGTTCAAAAACATGCAAATGTGGGTAGTTCAATAGGACACTCCATATGCAGTCTTGCCAGCCACATGGCCTTGGAGGGGTCTATAGTCAACGCACCACCCTCCAGAGTCGGACATGACAAGACTTAATGTCAAGGGGAAAACTTTGACCTTTACTCTCTCTCTCTCTCTCTCTCTCTATATATATATATATATATACACTGTATACTAGCGTGGGGACCCGGCGGTGCCCGGGTTATTTGAGGAAGGCATTGTGTGCCAAGGTTGGTTCCGATTAGATGTTTATGTGGCTTGCAGTGGTCTCAGGAACTTAGTGAAGGTACTGCAAGTCCCATTGGCCATGGTCCATCCCCCTCCAAACAGCACCAGGATGTAGAGTGGGTCATGGGGGCTCTGTGTGTCACATTTGGTCTTGATCATTCTTTGTATGAGGGTTGCAGCGGTCTCGGAAGGTGAGTGAAGGTATTTCAAGTCCCATCATTTGTGGTCCATCCTCCTTGAAACAGCAGCAGGGTGTTGAGTGGGTCATGGGGGCTCTGTGTGCTAATTTTGGTCTGTATTGGTTATTGGTCTGTATTGGTGAGGGTTGCGTTGTGAAGTTGGCCATTGGGCCCCTGTGTGCCAGGTGTGGTCCTGATCCTGTGCTGTGGGCTGCAGTGTCTGACTGCCTGAGGCCTTTCCTTTTCCCTCTGAGGCACCTTAGAATGTTGGAATGTGGATGGCCAATCAGAGTCCTTTATGCAAAAACCATTGCAGTGGTAACCGATCCCCTCTGTCTGGGGCTGTAGAATGTTGGAATTCTGAGGCTGTCCAATCAGAGTCCTTTATGCAAATAATCCCACAGTGGCAACAAATCTAAACGCTTGCACATATTCCTCCCTCCGCACCACCGCAAACACTGAGTTTTATTACACACACACACACATATATATACACATACATACATACATATATACTGTATGTGTGTGTGTGTTTCAAAACATGTAAGCAACCCTGGTGAAATTTCTGAAGCCATTATTTTTCTCAGCAGGCAGAGTAATTGGTTGTACTGTATGGGGATGGTAGGTATTGTAGTTAATTCCTTCTGGATGCAAAGGGCTTGGCAAAGTGGAAGACAATAGGGGAAAAGGATGGTCACATTACAGTTGGATTGGCTCAGTCAAGTAAGTAAGTTTGCAAGAGCAGAGAAGGGATGTTGATAATAGGGTGCCTTGAAGGCCCCACATTCATAGAGCTGCCGTATGCCAAAACCAACCTGATGGCAATTAACAACAACAATATGTGAAGGGGACCAGATTGGGAAGCTCTTTTCTAGAGCACTTCCTTGTATTTGCAGTTGGTGATGAAACCAATGTATTCTCACATCTGGGCATCCCTTGTTTACTTTTTATCCTCATACATTCAATATTATGATGGTTGGGGTGAGGAACCCAAAGTGTATCGTCAACAGCTTACCATCTCCAATCTCAATGTCTTTAAAGGCCAGGTCTGATCCAGAATCACTGATCAGCATCTCCCCATTGAGTGTGAACATGATGTTGTTGTCGATGAGATCAATCATGCAGCCAACCACGTCGCCTGATTGCCAGGGGCGGCCAAAAGGCTCACTACCTATGTGCCAGCGCTGACCCTAAAGGGCAGGAAAGACAAAGAGGTGCATCAAAGAGCAAGAAGGGAGGGGGGTTGATCAGTGATGCGCGAACATAAGATTTTGGCTCATCCAAGGTGCTTCTAGGATGTGTAATGAGACTTACCCGATGTCCATTGAAGACATAACCAAGGTCATCTGCTCCCAGCTCCACATCAGGACGCACATTTGGTCGTGCCCAGCCCACACGCATCTCACCAGTGGTGACCGCCTCGAACTCAAAGTACCATTTCCCGGATTTTATTGCATAGAACTGTTCAGCCCGGAAAATGCGGACCTTCTCTGACCGACCTTTGGTCTGGTCTTGGCCTGCTGTGGAACCCAGAAAGAAGGTTGGGTGAAAAACAGGGAGGCAACTTTGGTGGGCCTGGGGACCCTCAACAAACTCTTCCTAGAGACTATGTCTAAAACAGGGTGTTACTATCAAAAAAGAGCAGAAGGCTACTTACTGGTTTCCTGATCTGGTGGCTCAATGTTGTATCCATAGCCAATGAGCGTACGCACCGCTTCACGCAAGCTGTCCCGGTTTGTTTTCTTGGTCCGCTCATCTAACAGGCTGTAGGGCACTAGGCGGGGGTTGCGTTTGTTTTTTATGTCCTATGGCAGGAACGCAAAAGTATCTTATGTAAGGTAGCTAAACTGAGTACATCTGGCTAGAAAACAGAAACAGTGGAAGGACCTCCTTCGGTCCTAAGCCACAAGATCTCTCTCCTGTGCTTCATTGGTCTAACATAATAATAATAATAATATAAAGATAAAGATAAAGGTTGTCCCCTGACATTAAGTCCAGTTGTGTCCAACTCTGGGGGTTGGTGCTCATCTCCATTTCTAAGCCAAAGAGCCAGCGTTGTCCGTAGACACCTCCAAGGTCATGTGGCTGGCATGACTGCATGGAGCTAAATACAAAAAACCAAAAGAGGGGAGAAAGCTTATTGTGTAAGCAAGGATTGGATGAATGGATATGCTAATCCAAAGAGGGGAATCCCCAAGAAAGCTCCTACTGCTACAATATATCACTGAATCACATATAGTTTTATCTTAAGCAAAATATAGCATTGGATACATTCAAACACACATCATTAGATATAATACTGGTTAATACGTGAGCAAAGTTTCTAATGTGGACTGAATAATAAATGTTTTGCGTCGATTCGACGCTTCCTCAGGACATTCCAGTTCCTCGGGGCGCTCCTCCTTGGGATTGTACTGCCAAGAATTACATCAAAACTCCTTTTTGGAACTAGAGGACCATCAATCGGCAGGAATACAAGAACTTCACAAAAGGTAACCCCTAGAGTTTTGATGTAATTCTTGGCAGTACAATCCCAAGGAGGAGTGTCCCGAGGAACTGGAACGCCCTGAGGAAGTGCCGAGTCGACGCGAAACGGCCCTTGGTGTCCTTGCATTTTGAGTCGTAGGCGTGTCTTCCAGCTCGGATCATGCAGAGACGATTGCTACTTTTGCTCCCCGCCCGTGTACCATTGAATCATTCAGACTGTGAGTCGACCGGGCGTGTCTACAGACCTGCTTCACTGCCTTCAGCTTATTAAGCTGCTCCCAGGCTTACTCCTTTTGTATTGGTATTGACCTTATGAATGTGTTGAACGCTATATTTTAAACTGTGACTTTCCCCATTGTGTAGAACCTTACATTGTGTAGAACTGAGATTGTCTCCATTGTGTAGAACGTGACTTTGTGTAGAACGCGACCTTATACCTTACTCTGTGTAGAACTTTATATCCCTGCGTTCTGGACCCTGCTGGGTTTGAGGAAATCCCCCTTATCCCGCATTATTCAGTCCACATTAGAAACTTTGCTCCCGCATTCTCATGACTGCATGGGGCACCATTACCTTCCCACTGGAGTGGTACCTATTGATCTATTCATATTTGCATGTTTCTGAACTGCTAGGTTGGCAGAAGCTGGGGCTAACAGCAGGAGCTCACATTGCTCCCCGGATTCGAACCTGCGACCTTTTGGTTAGCAAATTCAACAGCTCAGCAGTTTAACCCACTGTGCCACCAGGGACTCCAATAATAATAATAATATTTATTTATTTATTTATTTATACCCCAACACCATCTTCTGGAAGGACTCAGGGCGGCTCACAAGCACTTGAGGTGCAAACACGCAAAAGCAGTAACAACTAACATAAACAACATACCCCCAGTTAAGATCAGTAAAATGCAACAATAGCTGTAGAACAAAACAAACTGCAATCAATAAGGTGCCCGGTGACATATCTCTAGGTCCTCAAATTTCTAAACATGGTCAAAGACTTGTCTAAAAAGCCACGTCTTCAATTGTATACGGAAGGTTGGAAAAGTGGGGGCTAGTGGAATCTCTCCCAGGAGGGCATTCCAAAACCGGGGAGCCACCACTGAGAAGGCCCTCTCTCTTGTCCCCACCAACTGCACTTGAGACAAAGGCGGGTCTTCTCTGCTGTTACACAGAAGCCTGTAGATTGTGGCTTCTCGCCTTCACACGAAGAACCTCATTGGCACCAATCTCATGTCAAAGGTTACCTCTCTCTGGAATCCCTCACCTGCACCATACTATAGGTCCACCCCTGTTGGACACGATCCCTTGCCCAGACGTTGTGCCCGTTCTCAGCCAGTTTGTCCACCAAGGTATTCTGGGCTGGAGTCAGCTTGATGTGGTTGAGATCCAGTGGTGCTGGTTTATAGCCATTTGACATCATGTACCTGTCAATGGGAAGCACAAAATCAGGAGTTGATTACAGAGACAAGGACTCAGTACCCTAGGTGTATTTTCAAAAGCCTGTTGCAAGCGATACGCTCAGAGCTCTGACAAGTATAAGCCTAGTTTTTCGGCCCTTTTTTTAGGCTGAAAAAAATCTAATATATATACTTGAATCAAAGTTATTTATTATTATACTCTGTTATTATTCTTATTATTGTTACATTTATTATTTTATTCTATTTATAACAATAATAATTACATTTATTATTTTACTCTATTATTACTGTTATTACATTATTATTATTACATTTATTATATGAGCGTTTTGTGTCTCCTGCAGTTAGTGAAGGCAAAGGTCACATTCCAGAGAGAGGCCCAGAGTTGTTAGATAGGAGACTTAGTTTTCGCAAACTATGAGCTGCTTCACAGACTCAGCAAAGGCCACAGCGCTTGTTAGAGAAAAAGATGGCAGGGTAAGTGGCATAATTTCATGGCCTTATTAGAGAGACCAAAGGGATTTTTCAGCAGTCTGGTCAGTGTTGGAGTTTAAAGCAACATCTTTTGTCAAGTCCTAGTCAAGCCAGCTAAGGGAATTCTAGTTTCATGTCTTCAGTGGTTCATGTTCCCAAAGTTTAAAGGATTGTTCCTGGATTCTGTGTATTGGTTTTTATGCTGCCTTGTGTATCCTGACTCTATAGCATTCCTGGCTTTTGAAACAACTCTTGTACCTTGGATTTTGTGGACTATTTCTTCCATCTTAGATGTTTTTACTATTTTTTCTGAACTGATTTCTTAAATATATTCTTCAATAAACTGATTTACTGATTTACATTAGACTGGAGTGTGGTGGTTAATAGGCCTGGGCAATCATGGTTCTAAATGGTTCTAAAGTACTTGCAAAACTAAAGTTCTGGTGCCGTACACTAGATGGCATTAGTGCTTTGCTTCTACAGTGTTACTAAAGTTCTGGTGGTGAACACTAGGTGGCACTGGTGCTTTGCTTCTACAGTGTTGCTAAAGTTCTGGTGGTGAACATTTCAGAACTGTAACAAAATTTTCAAAATTTCTTTATAAATGGCAGTTCCTAATTGGTTCTGTCTTAAAAATCACCAATAATGAAATAATAATGAAGTTTTGAAAGTTTTGTTAGAGTTCTGAAGTGTTCCCCACCAGAATTTTAGCAACACTGTAGAAGCAAAGCACCAGCGCCACCTAGTTTTTGTCACCAGAACTTTAGCAACACTGTAGAAACAAAGCACCAACGCCACCTAGTGTTCACCAACAGAACTTTAGCAACACTGTAGAAGCAAAGCACCAGCGCCACCTAGTTTTTGTCACCAGAACTTTAGCAACACTGTAGAAACAAAGCACCAACGCCACCTAGTGTTCACCAACAGAACTTTAGCAACACTGTAGAAGCAAAGCACCAGCGCCACCTAGTTTTCACCACCAGAACTTTAGTTTTTTAAGTACTTTAGAATCATTTAGAACCATGATTGCCCAGGCCTAGTGGTTAAGTACAGAGGTGCTTCTCGCCCTGGAATACAACACAAACTTTTGGCCAGCAAGTTCAGCAGCTTAGCAGTTTATCCTACTGCGCCACCGGAGGTTCCTAATTAATGTATATTAATGCTGTAACCCATTTTGAGCCGTGAGGAGAGGTGGGAAAGAAATAAAACCATTGTCATTATAATAAGTAGTAGTAGTAGTAGTAGTAGTAGTAGTAGTATCCATACAGGTGGGGAAGACTAATCTGCTGGTCCTATCTGGGAAAAATACTATACCTTGTTGCATACATATAAGAATTTTGGGCTCTGCATGCTGACAGGAATCATGTCACTTACGTTTTGGGAAGCTTTGTTTTCTTGAGGTTCTCTTCAGCCTTCTCATCTGCCATCCCCACATGGCAGCCCAGAGCAAGTAGGGTCCTGGAGGAGGCAGGGGGGTAATTAAATAACATCCCTTAACGCAAGTCAAAATCTTCTCCTCTCATCCCTTCACCAGACAGCTATTAATCAGGGATGATATAAACCATTCATCTGGAAAAGGCTGGATCTGAACTAGGAATTTCTTAATTTTGGTTCAATCTCTCTGTATGCTATATTTCTGAAGAAAGAACTGGCAAAACCTGTCTGAGTATTCCTTCCCATAAAACCATGTGGTCGCCACTGGGAATGCTTCATTCCAAAGCCAGGTTTTCACTAGCCTCCTGAAGGAGAAGGAGGAGGGGGCAGACCTGATTTCGCTTGGGAGAGAGTTCCATAGCTGAGGGGCCACCACAGAGAAAGCCCTGTCTCTCGTTCCCACCAGACATGCTTGTGAAGGTGGCGGGACCAAGAGCAGGGCCTCTCTGGATTATCTTAGCATCCTTGATGGTTCATAGGGGAGAACACTCAAATTCTCCAGTATGTCCACTGTCAATGCAGATGGAAAATTGCATGGGTTGTAGGGTTTTTTTTTTAAAGTTGACTTTCCCCCAGCAGTGCTCGAAATATAGTGAATAGTGAACCAACTTTCACCAGATTTCCATGGCACACTCACTTGAGTGTCTCTCCTGACATCTGCAGATTGTAGTTGCGTTCTGGCTCAGGCAGGTTGTGGAAATCTAGCAAACACGGATGTAAGCGCCTGTTGTCGTCCCGGATCTGAAAACGGGCAAAGGAATACAACATGCAGTTCAAATGTATCTGTCAAAGTGCTGACTCACTCATAAGAGGTTAAAATTAAGAAGTCTAACTCTGGTTGAGTCAACACAATGGATTTGAAGGAAATAGCATTTCTACAGACTCAATACCAAAGTAGAGGAAAGGATCCATGGATCCCAAATGACCCACTGCTGACCGGGAAACACTCACAGATCCGTAAGTCCATCCTTGTTCAATGCGCGTCAGGGCCCAAAGTTCATGGATATTCTCTGCCAATTTCTCCCGGATCCGCTCAAGATGTGGGGGTAAGACAATCTGTGGAGAAGATAAAGACGTTAGTAGCAGAGATGCCTCTGTGACCCAAAAAAAGGAAAGGCAAAAGCAGAGGATGTTCTCATGGAACAGTGCAAGTGTTGAAGAATTACCTAGCCATCAATTGAACGATTTACAACAACAAAAACTCCTGCCTATCAGTGATGTAACTGCAGCCACTTTTGAACATGCCTCCAAATCTACTCTCATGTAATTAATTTGCTCCTTCGGGACTGTGCCGCAGCTGGCTGGGAGTCAGCTGCATTAAGATCACTACTGACCAGAAGGTCGTGAGTTCGAAACCTGCCTGTGTCGGGGTGAGCTCTCGACCAATTTATGTAGCTTGTTGTCGACCTTTGCAACCCGAAAGACAGTTGCATCTGTCAAGTAGGAAGTTTAGGTACCACTTTGTGGGGAGGTTAATTTAACTGATTTATGAGGCCATGGAATCTCCAGGAAGTGTCCAAGGAATGAATGAATGCAACAGCTCCCCCTGGTGGCCAGAATCTGGAGTGTTGAATAGCCTTTGGTGTCTGTCTGTGTATGTTATGTGTCTATGGCATTGAGTGTTTTCCTGTATATGTGCATTGTGATCCCCCCTGAGTCCCCTGCGGGGTGAGAAGGGGCTTGACAGTGACAAAGACTGGCCCTCTGAAGCTTCTGGGAATGACTGGGACACACTAAGTTTTAAGAAATGCTGGGAGACCTGGAGGGACGCTCAGAGAGTGTCAGCTGCAGAGAGGAATGCAGCTGCTTCGCCTGAGCTAGAAGGGTGTGACTCAGATGAGTCTTACCTTTAGAGTTATAAATTGTGGGTTTGGGAAATGACTCCTTGCGGTGGGCAAGGAGTTGTGTCTGGTATCCCGTTACCTTGATATCTTGTTATCTTGACGTCCTGTTACCTTGGCATCCTGTTTCCTGGTATCATATTCCTGACTACTTGTGAGTTACAGTTTTTACTCTGGCACCTTTTGGGATTGGAATGCTGCTGCTACTGTAGCTGCAGTTTGGGAAAGGTGGGTGGTTTTGGGTTTCAATGTTCTGCTTTTTATCCAGCTACAGCCGTGTGTTCCTAGTGGCGGGGTTTGACTCCGCTGGATCTTCTGTGAGTTTCAAGCTGCAAGACTGGTATTGTATTACAAAGGAGGGAGGTTGACAATGTGATTTATGGGGATTACGATGTATGTTATCCCTATACGTTTAGCTCCTGTTGAATCTTGGACTGTCTCCTCGTTTTCCTCCATCATTCTCCTGCCCTTGACCTTGGACCGGTTTCAGATGACGCTTTTGGATCATCCCACGAAGGACGTCACGGAAGACGTCCTGAGTTTGTTCTGGCTTCTCCTGCAGTGTTCTTTTTTGGGCTTTCCCTGGGTTTTTTGCCGGTTTGGCTAGGTTTTTTGTTAGTCCCATTCCCATTCCTTGTAAAATAAACCTTTTGTTACCCCCTTTACATCTGGGCTTGGCTCTAACTGGCGTCTGATTTGCAACATATTTTACCTTTGTACCTTGAAGTTAATGGACTATTTCACATCTTCGGACTATACTGTTTTTACCATTTTTATTATTTTGCTTTTAGAGATTCTTCAATAAACCGCTTGCTGATTTTATTGAACTGGTGTGGTGGTTAAGAACACAGGTGCTTCTGCTCTGGGATGCAACACTGTTTTTCATGTATACATTGTTTTTCTTGTAACCAATCTGTCAGTTTATGGAGCAGGTGTTGAGCGTATATCTTTGAGATGATGTTAAGTATGGTCATTTCTACCACCTTGATTGTAGACTGGAAATATAATGCTTGTTTTTCACCCATACAGCATTTGTCCTGAGATGTTTATGCTGGTAAAGAGGCTACAAACTTTGCCAAGAAATCCCTAGAGTAGGGTCACCTTAGGGCCAACATCTGAATCTTAGGTCAATCAGCTGTAAATAGTTTTATAGTTTTTAGTTTAAGAGTTTAATTTTTTTCCTTTTGTTTTAAAGTGTGTTTTTTATATTCTCTGTGAGCCGTCCTGAGCCCTCGGGGAAGGACGGCTGTGGTGAAGTCATATTTCTTTATTACAGAAATTATATATATATATATATATATATATATATATATATATATATATATTCTGTAATAAAGAAATATGACTTCACCACAGCCGTCCTTCCCCGAGGGCTCAGGACGGCTCACAGAGAATATAAAAACACACACTTTAAAACAACAGGAAAAAAATTATGATATATACATACACACACATATGTGTGTGTGTGTGTGTGTATGTTGAAGGGGTAAAAACTTAGCGTGCCAAACCTCCAAGAGGTTTCCGTTACCATGGAAACAGGAGGCAGAACCTGCAACTGGCCTTAGAATCTTCGGATTCAAACTTTAGCAGTTGGCAGTTGACAGCGAAAGTTGAAGGGGAGAGGGTGTGTGGAGAGTTAGGGAGTTGGTTTTAGCCAGCTGTCAGCGGGTTTTAAAAAAAGACTGACTATACTGAGAGAGAGTAGAAGAAAAGCTGTGTTTGAACTGCTAGGAAAGCAGTTGGGTTTGAGGATAAGCAGTTAGTGTAAAGACTGCTGAGTTATTGGTTCTGGGAGTGCAGCGATATAGTATCAAGTTGTATCTCCATAGTTAGTATATTGTAACCTTAAGATATGTGCCTCTGAGAAGATACTGTAACCACCTAAGCTTTGAACTCTGAAACCTCCACGCTTAGAACACTGTTTGAATAAACTTTACAGTTCTTTAACAAAGCTATCTCCCTGCGTAGTTCTTTCACCCACAAGTCTCAAAAACAACTTCTTCTGAGTGGGTAGTCAAGTATAGTGAATGGTGGCAGCGAAAGTTAACAAATAGTGTTAGTGGGAGGTTGGGTTAGAGTAATACCCTGCCCTGACACAGTAATTGAAAGGTCAGTGGGAAAAGCTGACCTGTGTGAATACTTATTACATTATATGGTGGCGGCAAGAGGGATTAAAAGAAGTCTTTATATAAAATGGTGGTAAGGGTGGAATAAGAAAACTACCCGGCCACAGTTGAAAGTGTAATATAGAGAGTCCTTACATATTTAGAGAGACCTTACAACGGCATACAAAACTGAATAAATAAATAAAAATAAATAAAATAAATAAAACATAACATGAAGGCACAGAACAACAACAGCAAGAAGAAACAGTAGCACCCAGGGAGCAGTCCCATCTTCCATTGCTCCCAAATGTATCTCCAAAGGCAGCATGACCATGTTAAAAGACCCTGAGCCACTTTACCTGGATGGTATCCACAGGATATGGAGTGAAGGCAGTGTGGGACAAAGATTGTGTAGGGCCCAAAAGATTCCGGACCCCGTTGAAGTCATGCTTGTACTCCTTGATGGGCTCCACACGCATCTTCTCACGGGGGAGGAGGGCCTCGTAACATGGAGCGTAGCCTGGAGGTGGCAGGAACTTGAAGTCCCCATGACGCCCTCCCAAGAGGAACCGCACCCTGACAAAGGGAAAAGAGAGAAAATTCAGGGCTGTGTCCTCCCCGGTGGGAAAGGAACCCAGATACTTATATTGCAAGGCACTTTTGAAGGTCTCTTGATGAAAAAGAAGCCTAGAAATAAGCTTCGCAGCTTGGGAGTTCTCCTGGATTAATAGCTGAGCCTGGAACCCCAGGTCTTGGCAGTGGCCAGAGGAGTTTTTGCACAATTAAAACTTGTGCACCAGCTGCCTTGGGAAGTAGACTTGGCCACACTCTGGTTACATCCCAAATAGAGTACTGCGACGCGATCTACGTGGTGTTGCCTTTGAAGACTGTTTGGAAGCGCCAATTGTTCCAACAAGCGGCAGCCAAATTGCTCACTGGAGCAGGGTAAAGAGAGCATACAACCCTCCTGTTACGCCAGCTCCTCTGGCTGCCAGTCGGCTACCAAGCACAATTCAAAGTGCTGGCTTTAGCCAATACAGCTCTAAATGGTTCTGGCCCAGCTTACCTGTCTGAATGTATCTTCCTCTATAAACCATCTAGGACAGCGTTTCTCAACCTGGGGGTCGGGACCCCCAGAGGGGTCGCGAAGGGGGTGTCAGAGGGGTCGCCAAAGACCATCAGGAAAACATTGTTTTCTATTGGTAATAGGGTTCTTTGTGGGAAGTCTGGCTCAATTCTATCATTGGTGGGGTTCAGAATGCACTTTAATTGTAGGTGAATTATAAATCCCAGCAACTACAACTCCCAAATGTCAAGGTCTATTTTCTCCAAACTCCACCAGTGTTCACACTTGGGCATATTGAGTATTCATGCCAAGTTTGGTCCAGATCCATCCAGTGCTCTCTGGATGTAGGTGAACTACAACTCCAAAACTCAAGGTCAATGCCCACCAAATCCTTCCAGTATTTTCTGTTAGTCACAGAAGATTTGTGTGCCAAGTTTGGTTCAATTCCATCGTTGGTGGAGTTCAGAATGCTCTTTGATTATAGGTTAACTATATATAATAATAATAATTTATTATATTATTAACTATAAATGCCAGCAACTACAACTCCCAAATGGCAAGGTCTATTTCCCCTCAAACTCCACCAATGTTCACATTTGGGTGTATTGGGTATTTGTGCCAAATTTGGTCCAGTGAATGAAAATACACCCTGCATATCAGATAGTTACATGACGATTCATAACAGTACCAAAATTAGTTATGAAGTCGCAACAAAAATAATGTTATGGTTGGGGGTCACCACATTAGGAAGGTTGAGAACCACTGATCTAGGAGGTTAAGATCACCTGGGGAGGCCCTGCTCTTGGTCCCACCACCCTTGCAAGCGTGACTCGTAAGGACAAGAGACAGGGCCTTCTCAGTGTCGGCCCGTCGCCTCTGGAACTCCCTCCCTACTGAAATAAGACCCTTTTGGTCTCCAGAAAGAAATAAAGTTAAGGATGTGGGACCAAGCCTTTGGGCAGTAAGCAATTCAAGAAACGAATAGGATAAATTATGTGCAATTGACACTTGGAAAGGCCTCAGACTTCGGTTTTTGGATTATGTGATTTTAATGTTTATATTAATATGTTTTTAATTCCATGTTTAAATGTCTAGATGTTGTTATAGTAAATATAGTAAATTGTACTGTTAGGAGAGATTTAGGCCTGGGGAATCATGGTTCTAAAGTACTTACAAAACTAAAGTTCTGATGGTGAAAACTAGGTGGTGCTGGTGCTTTGCTTCTAGTGTTGCTAAAGTTCTGGTGGTGAAAACTAGGTGGCGCTGGTACTTTGCTTCTCCAGTGCTGCTAAAGTTCTGGGGGTGAACACTAGGTGGCGCTGGTGCTTTGCTTCTGCAGTGTTGCTAAAGTTCTGGTGGTGAACACTAGGTGGCGCTGGTGCTTTGCTTCTACAGTGTTGCTAAAGTTCTGGTGGTGAACACTAGGTGGCGCTGGTGCTTTGCTTCTACAGTGTTGCTAAAGTTCTGGTGGTGAAAACTAGGTGGCGCTGGTGCTTTGCTTCTACAGTGTTGCTAAAGTTCTGGTGGTGAACACTAGTTGGCACTGGTGCTTTGCTTCTACAGTGTTGTTAAAGTTCTGGTGGTGAACATATCATAACTCTAACAAAACTTTCAAAACTTCATTATTATTTCATGATTGGCTATTTTTAAGACAGAACCAATTAGGAACTGCCATTTATAATAAAATTTTGAAAGTTTTGTTAGAGTTCTGAAATGTTCACCATCAGAACTTTAACAACACTGTAGAAGCAAAGCACCATCGCCACCTAGTGTTCACCACCAGAACTTTAGTTTTGTAAGTACTTTAGAGCCATTTAGACCCATGATTGCCCAGGCCTAGAGAATTAATCTTCGTTAACTAAAAATATTGTTTTTACTATTCTTCTTTTAATAAGTCCCCCTCCCCCGCCAATTTTTTGTTATATTGTAGAAAATTCCGACCTCTTTGAGACAGGTGAAATTGTAGCACTGTCTGAGAAACATGTTTTACTCAGAGATGAGGGTGAACTGATTTTTGTAAGTCATATCTTTTTTTTAATGCCAACCCAGTTGTGCTTACTTGATGCCTGCAGAAAAGCTGACTACAGGGAAGAAGAGCCCGTCCAAGTTGAAGTTCTCAAACATGCCCTGGACAGGGAAGCCATTGATGCGGAAGGAGATGCTGGGCACGCTCAGATCGAGGCAACAGCTCACCACGTCATCTGCTCCCAGCGTGTGCTGCCCAGGTGATGTTACCGGTCGAGCCACACGGCCTGAATGGAGGCAGCAGGATACATTAAAAACACAGCATGAAGAGAAATGACCCTTCCCAAGGCCCATGCATTGATATAATAATGTTCAAGCATGCATATTGATATTAATTTCATCCCTTGGTCTATTTTAACTGGCAATAGTCTCTGATGACTGTTTCCATCATTTTGTAATTTTAATTAGAGTGGTGGGGATGGGATCTTTATGAGTTATTACTATTATATTTATTTATATCTTACTTTTTCTCTTTTAGAAGAGACTAAAAGTGGCTAACAATATTTTAAAAATGTACAATATTGTATGTTTAGGACACAAATGAGGCATGCTACCATTAATCTATTACAGTCTTTCTCCAGGTCTGTGTAAAACATGAAATCCTCATTTAATTACTGTATATACTCGAATATAAGCCTAGTTTTTCAGCTCCCTTTTTAGGCTGAAAATGCTCCCCTCGGCTTATACTTGAGCCAAGGTTATTTATTATTTTACTCTAGTATTAGTATTAATTTTATTACATTTATTTACTCTGTTTATCATTACATTTATATTATTTTACTCTATTATTATTTTTATTACATTTATTTACTCTGTTTATCATTACATTTATATTATTTTACTCTATTATTATTTTTATTACATTTATTTACTCTGTTTATTATTACATTTACATTATTTTACTCTATTATTTTTATTACATTTATTTACTCTATTATTACATTTATATTATTTTACTTTATTATTTTTTACATTTATTATTTTACTCTATTTATTGTTGTTATTATTACATTTCCATTATTGTACTCTACTTTTTCTTATTATTATTATTGTTATTACATTTATTATCTTACTCTCTTTAACATTATTGGAAGGATACATAAGCACATTTATATAGAAGGAGGTTAGAATAATGGTTTAATCAGAGTTGGACAGTCTTATCTTAAATTACAGTTTTATGTAAATATTCTAAAACATTAATATAATTTTATTGTTATCTATTTTTATTTTGAAGTTGACTCATAGCTGCTGCATTTTCCACCATCGGCTTATAATCGAGTCAATACGTCTTCCCAGTTTTTTGTGGAAAAATTAGGTTCCTCGGCTTATATTTACGTCGGCTTATATTTGAGTATATACGGTAAATCTATTTAGGCTCTAATCATCTCACTCTTTCCCCCCCTGTCTAATTATGGGGCCGCTGTGGCACAACGGGTTAAACCACTGAACTCTTGAGTCTGCTCATCTAAAGGTTGGCAGTTCAAAGCCGTGGGTTGCAGTGACCTTCCACTGTTAGCCCTAGCTCCTGCCAACCTAGCAGTTCAAAACATGCAAATGTGAGTAGATCACTAGGTTCCACTTTGGCGGGAAGGTAATAAAGGCACCCACGCAGCCATGCAGGCAACACAACCATGAGGTGTCTACAGGCTCCTCGGCTTGGAAATGGAAGAAGAGCACCTCCCCTTAGCCAGAGTTGCGCAACGACTGCAGAAGCTGAGAATGAAAGGGGAAGCCTTTACCTTTGCTCTGTATTTGTGTGTCAATGTTATTCCACTGTATTGAAGGCATTGAATGTTTACCTACGGGGGTATATTGTAATCTACTCTGAGTTCCCTCAGGGAGATAGAGCAGAATATAAATAATAGGCCTGGGCAATCCATGGTCCTAAATGGTACTTACAAAACTAAAGTTCTAGTGGTGAACACTAGGTGGCGCTGGTGCTTTGCTTCTACAGTGTTGCTAACGTTCTGGTGGTGAACACTAGGTGGCGCTGGTGCTTTGCTTCTACAGTGTTGCTAAAGTTCTGGTGGTGAACACTAGGTGGTGCTGGTGCTTTGCTTCTACAGTGTTGCTAAAGTTCTGGTGGTGAACATTTCAGAACTCTAAAAAAACTTTCAAAATTTCGTTATAAATTACAGTTCCTAATTGGTTCTGTCTTAAAAATCACCAATAATGAAATAATAATAAAATTTTGAAAGTTTTGTTAGAGTTCTGAAATGTTCACCACCAGAACTTTAGCAACACTGTAGAAGCAAAGCACCAGCGCCACCTAGGTTTCACCACCAGAATTTCAGTTTTGTAAGTATTTTAGAACCATTTAGAACCATGGATTGCCCAGGCCTAATAAATAAAATGTTGTCGTTGTTGTTGTTGTTATGCTACTTTGGTCAAAGGAAACAGTTCCCTGCAAGAATTATGCAAACATACATATATGAACCACACGATTCAGGTTTCTTACCTGACCAGAGGTGCAAGCCGTCATAGCCAAAGGAGTAGAGGTCGTCTCCCACACCATTGCCTCCCCAGCCTTCTCCGCCCCCAGGGTAGGGGCTGTAGCCTTCGGCCATCGCCCAGCCCACCCTCAGGTGCGTGGCCTGTGCAGACATAAACGGCTCCACGTAATCCACAATCAACTCATAGTACCACTTCTTGTACTGGGTGGAGCCTTCGTGAGTTCCCAAGAAGACATTGGGGCGCATGCTGTTGAAAACGGGAGAGAGACGCAGAGGTGGATCAACTTGTCATATGCAGTTTTGCCCAGCTTCTCATTTTATTTTTGTATTGGTTTGCTTTTTTAAAAAAAAACTGCATAAAAACTATGATGCCTTTTTGTGTACATTTCTGCAAATGCACACATTTTTGCACATGTTTCCTTTTTGTTGCTCATGATAACCTTCTACATTCCATATATCAAGACCAAACTTTGGTCTTCCGGGTGTTTTGGACTTCAACTCCCACCATTCTGAACATTACTGAGGCTGTTCGGAATGATGGGAGTTGATATCCAAAACACCTGGAGGGCCCAAATTTGCCCATGTCTGATCTACACCTATGTAGCTACTGGTTGTGCCTTATACAAGCTTGCATAAGGAAGGAAATAGTTCTTTCTTATGCAAGCAGTTCCATTTCAGTGTAACAGGTCCAAATCAGAACTGGAAAGTACTAGCTCCATGGCCTCCATCATTGGTATTTATATACATTAGCAGAACTTTATGCCATGCAAGCTTTTTTGTTGTTGTTGAATAGTTTTTATTGGGAGTAGGGGAAATGCAAAAGGAATATTTTGTGTATACATAAAAAGTTGTGGAACAATAACAGTTGAGGAAAAAGTAGGAAATATAGATACAAGAGAAAAGGAAAAGAGAAAGAGAGATTATTTTAAAAATGAATAAAAACAGAAAAAATAGAAAAAAATTAAAAATGTAACAATTAAAAATTAAAATTGTGTTGACTTCCTTCTATTCTTTGGTGGTCTTTTTCTTGCAGTTATTTATTTATTTATTTATTTATGTATTTATTATTTCGATGTATACACCACCCTTCCCAAAAAGGCTCAGGGTGGTTCACAACAATGAATACGCAACACAACATAGTTAAAAACAGAATAAAAACAGATTAGGACCAGAATGGAAAGCACAACCTTAGAGATTAAACGCCTGGCGGAACAGGGTGGTTTTACAGGCCCTCCTGAAGGCCTGTAACTCCGTTATTGCTCGTGCCTCTGCCGGGAGGGCGTTCCACAGGGTAGGCGCTACTACGGAAAAGGTGCGCTGCCGAGATCGGCAAATCTTGAATGATGGAACCTCCAATAGGTTTTGGTCCATGGACCGTAGTGGTCTCTGGGGAATGTGCAGGGAGAGACGGTCCTTCAGATACACTGGCCCCAGACCATGCAAGGCCTTAAAGGTTAACACCAGCACTTTGAAGGCAATCCGGTACTCGATGGGAAGCCAGTGGAAACGCTGGAGGACTGGTGTGATGTTAGTGTCACTCCAGCCAGCAGTCGAGCCACAGCGTTTTGCACCATCTTCGGTTTCCGGATTACCGACAAAGGAAGGCCAATGTAAAGGATGTTACAGTAGTTCAGTCTCGAGATGACCGTGGCCTGGATTACTGCAGCTAGGTCGCCGCTGGAAAGGTAGGGCGCCAGCCGTCTCGTCTGGCACAGATGGAAAAACACTGCTCTGCTCTTGAGCCTCCATCGTCAGCAGAGGGTCCAGTTGGACCCCCAGGCTTTTAACCAGCGGCAACGGACTAACCACCTCACCATCCATTATTGGCAGCCGGAGCTCCCCCCCCCCCCCCAGGACGACCCAGCCACAGGACCTCCGTCTTCGATGGGTTCACCTTCAACCTGCTGGCCCGTAGCCACCCAGTCATGGCTTCCAGGCACTGATGGAAATAATCGGGTACAGAGTCCGACCGGCCTTCAATCCTCAGCACCAGCTGGGTGTCATCAGCGTACTGATGACACTCCAGACCAAAACTACACACCAGTTGGGCAAGTAGACGCATATAGACGTTAAATAATAGAGGAGAGAGGATTTAGTGTCTCATAAGCCCCTTTATGACCAATAGATGTCTTGGTCATTGTCAGTATCTAGTTTTCACTTTCTTCCTTTTCATTCCTTTTGTTTTGTTTCTTATATTCTTAATTCCAGTTTTAATTGCTTAAAGTAATCTTTTACTGGATCCCAGTCTGTCTGTTTTTTTTGGTAGCCCTTGGTTTGGTGTTATCTAGTACATAACCCCACAAAAATTAGCAAAACGTTACAAAAACGTTTCAAACAAATGCTGGAAATGTAACCATCAGATAGGCACCTTTTTCCATATCTGGTGGACTTGCGAAAAGGCAAAAAGATGCTGGAATGAGATACATCGGGAAATACAAAAAAATACTAACAATTAGAATGATGTTGGAGCCAGAATACTTTCTACTAGGAATGCTGGATTTGGAAAATGAAAAGAAAAAACAAAGATATCCTTTTAAATCAGAAGTTCTTAGAAAGCCCAATTCCATCTTAAGCATTGACTCCTTTGCTTCCCCCCCCCCCCTCACTCCAGCAGAATTGCAACATACGTAAATGCCAGAATATAAAAATATGCTAACCTGGTGACATAGTTGATAAGTTTGGTCTGCAAAAGCAGGTCCCTCCCTGGAAGCAAGTTTTCAGTGATGAGATTTTGGTTGGAACGGACGGCTACACCATTGCAGACGCACAGAGAACAGAGGACGTCAAGGACCTGTCAAGATTGGAGGGTGAAATAATTTAAATTTAAGTATGGATGGCCACACCATTGCAGATGCACATCTGTGAACCCTAGTGTGCTTTGAGTGTTACCACAGAAATAAGGTCCAGCTTCTTCAAAAAGACATGCACAGTTGAGTTGGATTTATGTTTACATGTGTCAACAACAGGATTTGTGGTAGTAGAGCCTGAGGCTCTTGCTACTCCTGGTAGTGTAGAGCTGATTCTTCAGCATCTAGCGGTCGTATGGAACTGGGTGGGGCTGATGATAGTCATTCTATGCATCAGAGGGGGGAGCAAAAGGCTTACTCGTGAACAAAGTGCAGAGGAGATCTCTCACTGCAGAAGAATAAGCAAATACTTACAGAGCCTACTGATGATAAGTCTTTTGAGGGCTTCCCTGGGGAGGATGGGAGTCAGAGTGAAGGGGATACTTCGGATGAAGAACCAGAGATGGACTGGGCCAGGGTGCGGGAGGTTCAGGCTGTGTGCGAGGAACCCACAAGCAGTGACACCTTTTTGGGGTTCTCTGATGACAATGAATGGCCCTCAGGCTATCCTGATGACTGCTGGGGAGACCTAAGTCTTGACAGGCGATGGAAGACATGGAGGGGTGATCGAGAGTCTGCAGCTGCTGAGGCAACAGCAGCTGAGCCTACTAATGATGGGGCGTTGTCAAGCTCGGATGGGTTTTTTTGGTGCTTTGCCTCAGGTGCTTGTTGCTTCCCAGGTAGGTGAACTGCTGAATGGACTTAAGCACAGATTTGCCTTTGCTGACGTGAACACACACATACTATATAACTATATGTGTGTGTATATATATACAATAGATATATGTATATGTATATAACTGTAGGTTATCCTATTTTTTTCTCACTCCTCACATCAACTCAGCTCTCATCACATGATTTACACCTGTTGTGTGTCTCTTCGGAAAGGAACCACTAGTTTATGACTGATTTAACATACCTTATGATTGCGTCCATGTTTGTCCAGTAGTGAGATGATGGACTTGATGTGGTTCTCCTGGATGATATTTAGCACTTCGGGGCTTTCAATCAGCACACAGTACAGAACCTCCAAGATACCTGTTGAACAAGGCAAGGTTTAGAATGAGGAAAAATGGGTGTGAGTTACATATAAAGCTCCCACAACGTGCAAAGGAAGTTAAAGAAGGGAAATGGGACTCTGGAACAGGGCAGGCTGAATTAAGTTTTAATATTACACTGTTACCTCGCTACTTTGCGGTTCGCTTATTGCGGATTCGCTGTTTCACGGATTACAAAAAATATTAATTTAAAATATATATCATGGTATTTTCGCTGCTCTGTGGGGTTTTGCCACCGCCGCTCTCCAAGGCGCTTTCTCTCCTCAGTCCTCCCTCCAGCCTTGAAGGACTTTTCCTTCACTTTATTTTAAGTTTATAAAGACTTAAAATAGTGTATAACTACTAAAATAATGTATGAATATTAAAATAAATAGAGTATCCCTACATCGCTGTTTTTCACTTATTGCAGGAGGTCCTGGAACCTTTCAGGGTTGCTGTTGAGGATCAAGTAAGATGGAAAAGGAGAGCCATGGAGGAAAAGCAGGATATAAGTGTAATAAATTTCTTTAAACTACAAACATTTAAAAAAAACCTGCTTACCAGAGGAGGCTTCTAGTCGATCCAGCTTGCTGACCAGCCAGTCCAGATTGTTGGAGAAAAGAGCACAATTGGAGCGGTTCCCACGGATCAAGGAGGCTTTGGAGCAGAACAAAAAAGGAAGGAGGGGTTAGGGGTTACTTGTGGGGTAGGGAACCTACGGCTCGGGAGCCAGATGTGGCTCTTTTCATGATTGCATCTGGCTCTCCAGAGCAGCCCGGGCCTCGGTTTCCCAGCATGCAGTCGGGAGGAGTGACGCAAATGCGCCACAACTGCAGTTTCCGCACCGCCATCGCTGCCTCTTCCTCATCTCCCACTGCTATCGGGGTCCTGCGCCCTCTTCACCGGGTATGGCAGAGCCCAGCGGGGGCGCCTCGTCTTCTTCGTCCTCCACCGCAGGCCTCGGGGGAGGCGGGCCTGGGCCTGGCGCCACGGACCCAGCCTCGCTGCCCCTGGGGGACACCCAGCTCAACACCCTCATCATCGGGCAGCTCAAGAGCCGCTGCCTCTTCCACGCTTTCTGGAGGGACTGCCTCACATTCCAACACCAAGATCCATCTTGGCCTTCCTTTCTGCCCTTCCTTCCTCTTCCTTTCTTTTTCTTTCATTCTTTTTCCTCCCTCTCCCCCTTCCTTCTTTCCTCCATTCTCTCTCTTCCTTCCTTCCTCCCCCCTTCACCCTTTCCTTCTCCTTCTCTCCCCTTCCTTCTTTCCTCCATTCTCCTGCTTCCTTCCTCTTCCTTCCTTTCTTTCTCCTTCACCCTTTCCTTCTCTCCTTCCTTTTCCCTCCCTCTCCCCCTTCCTTCTTTCCTCCATTCTCCCTCTTCCTTCCTCCCTCCCTTTCTCCTCTTCCCCTTTCCTTCTCTCCCCTTCACTTTTCCTTCCTCCCTTCTCCCCCTTCCTTTTCTTCTTTTCCCTTCATCATTTTACTTTTTTCCTCACTCCCTTTCCTTTCTTTTCCCCACCCTTTCCTCGCTTCCCATTTCCTTCTTTCTTTTCCCCTCCTTGTCTCTCTCCTGTTTTTCTTTTCTTCCTTTTCCATACTTGTTTGTTCTTTTCTTCCTTCCTCTCCCCCTCCCTCCTTTATTTCCTCTGTCTTTCTTTCTTTCCTTCTTTCCTTCCTTCCTTCCTTCCTTCCGCCTTCTCTTCCTTCCCAGAGTCCTGAGCATGCCTTTTGCAGAGACAGGTCTGAAGTGTCCCGTCATCCTTTTCTCATAATATGTACGTATAGACTCACATTTAGTTGAATTCAGTCTTAAAATATATTATATATATTATATGGCTCTTACTGAAATAAATTTCCAAATATTTTGCTTTCATGGCTCTCTGAGTCAAACAGGTTCCCGACCCCTGCTCTATAGGATTTTCCTAGCACTCCAAAGCCACTACTGCTCTTAGAATCCACTTGTCAGCATGGTCCCAGCTCTATTTAGACCACAGTTTTTACAAGTTGAGTGCTCAGGGGTCTGTGAGAGTTCCAACCCAATCTAAGTTGATTCAGAATGAGAAATGCTTTGGACATTGGTCTAAAAACCCCAGTTTTTCGTTCACAACACCTCACTGACTGGGTTGCTGTGAGTTTTCCGGGCTGTATGACCATTTTCCAGAAGCATTCTCTCCTGATGTCTCACCTACATCTATGGCAGGCATCCTCAGAGATGGCGAGGTCTGTTGGAATCTAGGCAAGTGAGGTTTATATATATGTGATGCAGTCGTGTTGTTTTGTTGCAAGATAAATGTATAGTTTGTTATTGCTTAATTGCCTATACGTTTGATGGTAAAATGTTTAACAAGCCACAGAGGGTTGTCGGGGAATGTTGGAGCAGCAGGCCCCTGTGAAGGCTGTTCCCGTGGAGGTGGAACTTAGAGCTGTACCTGTTTTAGAACTTTCAGATTTTTAAAATAAGTCGGTTGGTTTTGTCGGTTGGTGGGAGGGAAGCTGTCTTTCGGAGTTTTTAGAAAGTAGTTCGGTTAGGGGTTTGAGAAACCCAGGTGAAAGACAGACTTTGTCCAAGTTAGATTAGAAAACTAACTTAATAGATAGGTAAAGCCTATAGTTGGCTATTTACCTGCTGGAGCAGTTAGTTAGTAGGACTGCTTGGTTCTGTGTTAGGATGTACAGTGGAAACTGTACCTTACTGTTAAAACGTTGTAACCGCAAGATTTGTACCTCTTAGGAGACTTGTTTGCAACCAACTAAGCTCTGAACTCTGTTATAAAATAAACTGTTGAACATTTTTATTACAACACCTCTCAATGTCGTTCTTTTTAAAACACAAACCTTAAAAGAACAAACCCTCACATCGGTGGCTGATCTGATACAATTGGTGGCAGCAAATATATTAACTGCTGGCAGTTTGAACATCTCTTTGTGGGGCTCAAAGGGAAAGTACCCACCCTACCACAGTGGGAAGAAAGCCTTACTGCCCAGAGTTATAAAGGGTTCGTTCCTGGAGGTACATGTTTGCGTGGAGGTGGTAAGATTTGCAAAGTAGACCTGCCCTGCCTGAGTATGTAAGGGTTGGAACATAAGGTTGTTCTGGTGGGTGGGAGCCTGGAATTCTGCTTTCTTCATATACTTCATTACATTATTTGGTGGCAGCTGTATTTACTGTAAGGGTCAAGTTCTGGGTTTGTTCGAGTCCTGATGCTGTTTTGGTGGCATGGTGGGATAGCCTGCCCTGCCACACGGGGTCCCGAAAATTGGAACGGTCAGTGGTGACTGACCAAGGGGCCAACCCTGACCCCTTACATATATCCGTGGAATAATGTCCACTGTGGGAGAAAAGAACTCTTGTCTGTTTGAGGCAAGTGTGAATGTTGCAAATGGCCATCTTGCTTAGCTTTTAAAGGCCTTGCAGCTTCAAAGCTTGGCTGGTTGCTGCCTGGGGGAATCCTTTGTTGGGAGGTGTTAGCTGGCCCTGATTTATTCTTGTCTGTAATTCCCTGCTTTTTGAATATTGATCTTTATTTACTGTCCTGAGTTTAGAATTTTTTTAAATACTAGTAGCCAAGTGGTGTTCATTTTCATGTTTTCCTCCTTTCTGTTGAAATTGTCCACATGCTTGTGTGAAACTGTCAATTTGCCTCAAACAGACAAGAGTTCTTTCTTCCACCCTGGTCAATCCAGAGATATATAAACCTCACTAGCCTAGTTTCCAACAGACCTCACAACTTCTGGAGATGCCTGCATACCTGCCCAAATGTATCCTCCTTCCACATCCCACCTCGGAGTTTGAGATCTTCTGGGGAGGCCCTGCTCTCGGCCCCGCCTCTGTCTCAAACACGCTTGGTGGGGACGAGGGACAGGGCCTTCTCAGTGGTGGCTCCCCGCCTGTGGAATTCACTCCCCAAGGAAATTAGGTCATTGTCATCCCTCCTCACCTTTAGAAAGAAGGTTAAAATGTGGATGTGGGACCAGGCCTTTGGATAATTAGGCAGAAATGACAATGACAATGTTGGCAATGGATTGGAAATGGATTATGGATAAGTTAAATGGAGTATTCAATCATTGAATTTGGCTAGGTAATGGCCACTAGACTCAGTAGACTATAAGTATATTGTTTAATGTTTTAATGTTTTTAGCTATGATAATTATTGGTGTTTTGTATTTTATTATGCGCCATTGAATTGTTGCCAATTGGAAGCCGCCCTGAGTCGTCCGTGTCCGCCCCCCCCCCCCAGGGGTTGAGAAGGGCGGGGTAAAAGTGCTCAAAATAAATAAATAATAAATAAATACATGTGGGCGAATTGTCAGGAGAGAATGTTTCTAGAACATGGCCACACAGCCATGAAAACTCACAGCAAACCCAGTGATTCCGGCCATGAAAGCCTTCAGCAACACCTCACTAACTCCTACTATATTCGGAAAAGCACTTCAGGAGTGTGCCTGAAAGTGAAATCCTGCAACGGTTATGTTACAGCCCAGGTCTTTGCCTTCATACCGAGAAGCTCATACAGCAGGTTGACAATCTCCTTCCAGGCCTCCGCTGCTTCCTCGCCTGCAAACTCAGCAAAGTGCGCGGCAGTGGTGTACACATTGAGACGGTCAATGCAGTTCAGAACCAGGGTGATCATTCCCTACAAAGCAATGGAAAAAAAATGCTCAGGATGCATAGCGATGCCGCAAGCCAACATGGGAGATTGTGATCTGTCTAGTAGGCCTGGGCAATCATGGTTCTAAATGGTCTAAGGTACTTACAAAACTAAAGTTCTGGTGGCGAAAACTAGGTGGCGCTGGTGCTTTGCTTCTACAGTGTTGCAAAAGTTCTGGTGGTGAACATTTCAGAACTCTAACAAAACTTTCAAAACCTCATTATTATTTCATTATTGGCGATTTTTAAGACAGAACCAATTAGGAACTGCCATTCATAAAAAAAAAATTGAAAGTTTTGCTAGAGTTCTGAAATGTTCACCACTTTAGCACCACTGCAGAAGCAAAGCAACACCGCCACCTAGTGTTCACCACCAGAACTTTAGCAACACTGTAGAAGCAAAGCACCAGCGCCACCTAGTGTTCACCACCAGAACATTAGCAACACTGTAGAAGCAAAGCACCAGCGCCACTTAGTGTTCACCACCAGAATTTTAGCAACACTGTAGAAGCAAAGCACCAGCGCCACCTAGTGTTCACCACCAGACCTTTAGCAACACTGTAGAAGCAAAGCACCAGCGCCACCTAGTGTTCACCACCAGAACTTTAGCAACACTGTAGAAGCAAAGCACCAGCGCCACCTAGTGTTCACCACCAGAACTTTAGCAACACTGTAGAAGCAAAGCACCAGCACCACCTAGTGTTCACCACCAGAACTTTAGCAACACTGTAGAAGCAAAGCACCAGCACCACCTAGTTTTCACCACCAGATCTTTAGTTTTGTAAGTACTTTAGAACCATTTAGAACAGGGCTGTCCAACTGGCGGCCCCCGGGCCGTATACGGCCCCCCCAACCCCTTCCCCACGGCCCCCTACCCTCCTGCAAGATATCTGCCTTTTAAGATTTTTTTAAAAAAAATTTAAAATATTTTTTTGGAATATTTTTTTGGAATATTTTTCGGAATATTTTTTATTTATTTTTTTTCGCGGCGGGGGGAGGGCGGGCAGGGAGGAGGAGCAGGCTCTCCTCTACTCCTACTTCCCTCCCTCCCTCCCCCCTCTCTCTCCCTCCCTCCTTCTTTCTCTCTTTCCCCCTTTCATTCCTTCCCCCTTCCACCACCTGAAGGAAAGAGGGAAGGAGAGAGAGAGAGTGCACGAGTGAGAGGGGGCGTGGCCAGAGCGAAAAAGGGGCGGGACCGAGTTCGGAGCAGGGGGGGTGCTCATTCATTCCCTTTCCGGCTTCCTCCTCTCCTGAGGCTTCGTGCCAAGTTTGGTCCTGATCCATCATTATTTGAGTCCACAGTGCTCTCTGGATGGAGGAGAACTACAACTCCCAAACTCAAGGTTCAGTACTTTCTGTTGCTCTCATGAGAGTTTAGGTTTGATTCAACATGGCTGAGGAATGCTTTGATTGTGTTTTCCCCTTATGGCAGAAGGAGATTGGACTGGATGGCCCTTGGAGGTCTCCTATTCTAGGAACCCATTGTAATTATTATTATTATTATATTATTATTATATCATCAGAGGCTGAATGGCCATCTGTGAGGAATGCTTTGATTGTGTTTTCCCTTATGGCAGAAGGAGATTGGACTGGATGGCCCTGGATGGCCCTTGGAGGTCTCCTACTCCAGGAACCTGTTGTTGTTGTTGTTGTTGTTGTTATTATTATTATTATTAGCAGAGGCAGAATGAATATTATGCCTTATCATTCAGGGTTATAGGCCTGTGTGGAAGGGCCCTGGCTTCTTATTTGCCTTCCTTTCCACACATCTGAATAAAATCCCATGTTATTTGCTTTAAACCAGATTATATGAGTGTGGACTCCGATAATCCAGTTCAAAGCAGGTATTCTGGGTTATATGGCTGTGTGGAAGGGCCCTGAATCCACACTGCAATATAATCCAGTTCAAAGCAGGTTTTGTGGGGTTTCCTGCCTGGATATTCTGCGTTATATGGCTGTGTGAAGGGCCCTGAGTCCACATTGCAATATAATCCAGTTCAAAGCAGGTTTTGTGGGGTTTCCTGCCTGGATATTCTGCGTTATATGGCTGTGTGAAGGGCCCTGAGTCCACACTGCAATATAATCCAGTTCAAAGCAGGTTTTGTGGGGTTTCCTGCCTGGATATTCTGCGTTATATGGCTGTGTGAAGGGCCCTGAGTCCACACTACAATACAATCCAGTTCAAAGCTGGTTTTGTGGGGTTTCCTGCCTAGATATTCTGCGTTATATGGCTGTGTGAAGGGCCCTGAGTCCACACTGCAATATAATCCAGTTCAAAGCAGGTTATGTGGGTTTCCTGCCTGGATATTCTGCGTTATATGGCTGTGTGAAGGGCCCTGAGTCCACATTGCAATATAATCCAGTTCAAAGCAGGTTTTGTGGGGTTTCCTGCCTGGATATTCTGCGTTATATGACTGTGTGAAGGGCCCTGAGTCCACACTACAATATAATCCAGTTCAAAGCAGGTTTTGTGGGGTTTCCTTCCTGGATATTCTGAGTTATATGGCTGTGTGAAGGGCCCTGAGTCCACACTGCAATATAATCCAGTTCAAAGCAGGGACTGGGACTTGAGACTGGGATTTTGGTGTTCATCTCTATCTCCAAGTCAAAGCCCCGGTGTCCTCCACAGTCCAATATAATCCAGTTCAAAGCAGGTTTTGCGGGGTTTCCTGCCTGGATATTCTGAGTTATATGGCTGTGTGAAGGGCCCTGAGTCCACACTACAATATAATCCAGTTCAAAGCTGGTTTTGTGGGGTTTCCTGCCTGGATATTCTGCGTTATATGGCTGTGTGAAGGGCCCTGAGCCCACACTGCAATATAATCCAGTTCAAAGCAGGTTTTGTGGGGTTACCTTCCTGGATATTCTGAGTTATATGGCCGTGTGAAGGGCCCTGAGTCCACACTGCAATATAATCCAGTTCAAAGCTGGTTTTGTGGGGTTTCCTGCCTGGATATTCTGCGTTATATGGCTGTGTGAAGGGCCCTGAGTCCACACTACAATATAATCCAGTTCAAAGCAGGTTTTGTGGGGTTTCCTTCCTGGATATTCTGAGTTATATGGCCGTGTGAAGGGCCCTGAGTCCACACTGCAATATAATCCAGTTCAAAGCAGGGACTGGGACTTGAGACTGGGATTTTGGTGTTCATCTCTATCTCCAAGTCAAAGCCCCGGTGTCCTCCACAGACACCTCCAAGGCGGGGAGAGGGTGGAGCCGGGGAGGGGGCGGGGCAGGGGTGGAGCCAGGGAGGGGGCGGAGCCTGGGTGGAGCCGGGGAGGGGGCGGAGCTGGGGTGGAGCCGAGGAGGGGGCGGAGCCGGGGGCGGAGGCAGACCCTTCGGCTCCCCAGGTCATCAGTAACTGGAATTCCGGCCACAGGTCCGGTGGAAGTTGGACAGCCCTGATTTAGAACAATGATTGCCCAGGCCTACTGTCTAGTTTCTCGCTGTGTTTAGCACCCCATTGCTCACCTCCTCCTGGAAGAGGTTTTGCCTGTTTTTGAGAGAACGAAGCTTGGTCTGTTTCTCCTCGTGCTGAAGCTCTTCTTCCGGATGCTGGAAATAGTTGATCAGATCCTGCAAGCTGAGAATCATCCCATCAATGGGAAGATTCACTGGCGTGCTTGATTTAATTTTTCCGCTCAGTGTGTCCAGGCCTCTAGATGGAGGGAAAGAACAGCAAGAATGAGAGAGGATCAAAGGCTGTGAAGACTGGGAATAACTGTCCTTTCCAGGTGATCGCAAACCCGTACAGTCAGCCTTCCCATCTGCAGGTCTAACTTCTGCCAATTTGATAGATATTTTATTTATTTATTTATTTACAGTATTTATATTCCGCCCTTCTCACCCCGCAGGGCAGTGTTTCCCAACCGCTGTGATGCGGCACAGTAGTGTGCCGTGACGGACCTCCTGCTGTGCCGTGAGAAAAGCTCTCTGCCCCCTTTCCTTCCCCCCCTCCTGCCGAGGAGGAGGAAGGGCCGGGCGGCGGCGAAGAAAAAGAAGAAGGGGCCGGGGCGCCGCCTCCTTCGGCCGTTTTCCAGCCAGCCTCCAATCCGCCATGACTCCCGCCATGATTCTCGCCCCTCGCTCGCTGAAGCCGCACGGAGGAGGAAGCTGGGGGGAGGGGGTAGGGCATGGCGCGGCCTGGCTCCGCCCCCTCCCCTCGGCTTCCGCTCTCCCACAGCTTCTCCAGCCTTGAGGGGACAGTGCCAAGCCAGCATTGTGCTGGCTCTGCCACCGCTGCCTTGGCACTGCCCCCTCAAGGCTGGAGAAGCTGTGGGAGAGCTGAAGCCGGGGGAGGGGGTGGGGCATGGCATGTCCTGGCTCCTCCCCCTCCCCTGGCTTTGGCACTCCCAGCAGCTGCTCCCAGCAGGCTACCATCTCCCAGCCGTTCTTTACTGTGTTAGCGTGTCTTTTTGTGTCATTTTAGTTGGTGGTGTGCTCCTGGATTTTTTTTAATGTTAAAAGCATGCCTTAAAGTGAAGGAAAGGAAGGAAAGGCCCTTCAAGGCGGGAAGGAGGGAGGGAGGACTAAAGAGGGAAAGCGCCTCGGAGAGCGGCGGCGGCAAAACCCCCCAAACAGCGAGGTCATGCCTTCCCAAAGATCATAAAATCTCCAAAAGGTTATGGAGATTTTCATTTTCCAAAATGCACTGACTCGGAAAGCTATTGCCCATGTTGTTGGCGGGTACCCAGAACATAGTATGTAGCACAAGGACTAACATTTTACTATACTGAGGAATACAAATCCCCTCAAGACCTACTTGATGAACTGGTTATAGAGTCCAGAGGTGCTGTAGATCATCCGGGCCGCCTGAGACTCCTCATGTTGGCATCGGGTCAACGAGAGTGCATCATCCATGTGCCCTTCTTGATGCAAGATGGCCTGGAGAGGATATGACAGATAATGAACGATACCTTCTCAACCAGCTCTACTACCAGAGCCAAACTCCACAATGCCGCTACAACCGATGTCCAGAAGCTGGCACTACTGGCTATGGTCGTCCACACTCTGGTTACATCCCAAATAGATTACTGCAATGCGCTCTACATGGGACTGCCTTTGAAGATGGTTCGGAAACTCCAATTAGTCCAACGGGCGGCAGCCAGGTTACTAACTGGAGCGACATACAGGGAACATACCACCCCCTGTTATGTCAGCTCCACTGGCTGCCAGTCCATTTCCGAGCCCAATTCAAAGTGCTGGTTTTGACCTATAAAGCTCTATATGGTTCTGGCCCAGCTTACTTGTCCGAACGCATCAGCCTCTACGTCCCACCTCGTAATTTAAGATCATCCAGGGAGACCCTGCTCTCGCTTCCATCAACAGGGGAGCCTTTGCACAGTTAAAACTTGTGCGCCAGCTGCGCCCGTACCTTGGGAAGTCTGACTTCGCCACGGTAGTCCACGCTCTGGTTACATCCCGTATAGACTACTGCAACGCGCTCTACATGGGGTTGCCTTTGAAGACTGTTCGGAAGCTTCAATTGGTCCAACCGAAGGCAGCCAGATTACTAACAAAAGCGGGGCTCAGGGAGCACATGATTCCTCTGCTGTGCCAGCTCCACTGGCTGCCAGTCTGCTAGTCACAGGTCCGCAGTTTGGGGGTTCTCTTGGACTCAGCGCTCAGGTGTCGGCGGTGGTTGGGAGAGCCTTCGCACAGTTAAAACTCGTGCGCCAACTGCGACCAAACCTCGTGAAGTCTGACTTGACCATGGTGGTCCACACCTTGGTTACCTCTAGATTCAGGGGCGGTCCTACAAGGTAGGCCAAGTAGGCGGCCGCCTAGGGCGCCATCTGGGAAGGGGGCGCCATCCTGGTCGCCATTCTGGCCCTGCCGATGTTCCTCAGGCAGTGCCACAGCTGCCTGCTTTTGGGCCCCGGCCTTGTGCGCCGACGCCACTTCTGGGCATGCACGGAGGTTTTCGGCGCAGGCGCAGTTGCTCCAGAACTGAAGTTGAGTGCAGGAGCAACTGCACATGCGAAAACCTCCCGCATGCCCAGAAGCTCCCTTGTGCAGAAGCCTGTAAGCAAAGCACTCCCTATCGGTCAGGCAGGAGTGCTTCCCTCTCCCTTTGTCTCCACCGCGCACGTTTGCGGGAAGGAGAAAGAATCAGTGAAGGAAGTGTAAGTGAAGGAATGAATGAAGGGCTTTCCTCCTCCTCCTCCTCTGTGACCTCTTCTCTCCCTCCTTCCTTTCTTCGGCTCTATTTCTGTCTAGACCTGAGGGGCCTGAGGCGATGAGGAGTTGTGGGAGTTGGAGTCCAAAACACCTAGAGGGAGGGAGGGCCCAAGTTTGCCCAGGCCGCGCTGCCTGTATTTGACCTCATTTGAACATTTTGGCTGTTTTTCTATTTACATTTACATTGGGACCCTAATTTTGGACTTATGGGAGACTCCTATGGATTATGAGACAATGGGTGGTAGATCATAGATTCTGATTTTGATGCATTTACATTGCATTTCTTGTTGATTATTATACAGTTTTGCTTAATATTGTCATACAATATAATAAAAATACAATATAACAATAGAATAATGATATATTTTATATTATCTGCAATATTACAAACAATATTGCAGTATAGTGGTATTGTACAAAATAGTAATATATAATATTTTAGTTTAGTTTATTTTGGGTTATTTGAGTTTTATAGGAGTCATGAAAATATTTGGTAGAGGATAATTTTATTGAAATAAATAATTTTATTTATTATTTTATAATAATAATAATAATATAGAATGTTATATTGTATTATAATGTCAATATATTATAATATAATTATATTGTAATGTAGTATAATTATGATATAATATATTATGAGTATGGTATAATATATTGTATATACATTGATACAATATAATACTACTAATGGTATTGTGATATTATAATTGTATATTTGTTTTACATGGGGGCAAAATAATGTTTTTGGGGGGGCACCAAAATAATGTTCGCCTACCATTTAAAATTACCTTAGACCGCCCCTGTCTAGATTGGATTACTGCAATGCGCTCTACGTGGGGCTTCCCTTGAAGACGGCCCGGAAACTTCAGCTTGTGCAACGCTCGGCTGCCAGATTAATAACCGGGGCTGGGTACAGGGAGCGGTGGATCCCCTGTTTAAAGAGCTCCACTGGCTGCCGTTTATTTTCCGGGCCCAATTCAAGGTGCAGGTGATTACCTACAAAGCCCTAAACGGTTTGGGACCCGCCTACCTTTGCGACCGGCTCTCCCCCCATGAACCAGCTCGAGCCCTTCACTCCTCGGGGGAGGCCCTCCTTTCGCATCCACCAGTTCACAGACCCGGTTTGTGAATACTAGGGAGAAAGCTTTCTCCTCTGTGCCCCCCCCCCCGACTTTGGAATTCCCTTCCGGGAGAGATCAGGAATGCCCCTTCACTGGAAGCCTTTAAGAGACAATTGAAAACTTGGTTTTTCCGCCTAGCCTTTGGAGACTAGATCCCTCAACGCCCGCTTCTTGGATTTCCTTCTCCTTTGCGATGCTTCACGTTTTGGCCCTACTCCATTTGTCTCCCCCAGTTTTTAAACAACTTATATATACATACGGCCCGCCCCCTCGTCTTCTTTTTTCCTTTTGTTTTAGATGCCTTTGTTATTGTGTTTTGTTAGATGTATTCATGTTACTGTGTTTACTGTTTTTATTGTGTTTATTGTTTTTCTTGATGTCTGATATTTTGTGATTTGTGGTTTGGGCACGGCCCCATGTAAGCCGCTCCGGGTCCCCTTTGGGGAGAGGGAAGCGACTTATAAATAAAGTTTATTATTTATTATTATTATTACTGGGCACAATTCAAAGTGCTGGCTTTAGCCTATAAAGCCCTAAACAGTTCTGGCCAAACTTACCTGTCAGAACGCATCTCCCCTTATGAACCACCTAGGACGTTAAGATATTCTGGGGAGGCCCTGCTCTCAACTCCGTCTGCATCACAAATGCGTCTGGCGGGGACGAGAGACAGGGCCTTCTCGGCCGTGGCCCCCCACCTATGGAACACACTCCCAATTGAGATGAGGTCGACCCCATCCCTCTTGGCCTTCAGAAAAAAACTAAAATCATGGTTCTGGGACCGGGCTTTTGGATCATAGACTTAAGGAGCACTGGACTGGACTGGAATGATGATATTGTGATATTGTTTTATGGCTTGATGAATTACTATTTTAATTATTACACACTTAAGTGGCTGAGGGGGGAAAGGAAAGGGCCTGAGGCTATTAAGAATTGTAAGAGTTGACGTCCAAAACACCCAGAGGGCCCAAGTTTGCCCATGCCTGTGCTAATGGGACGCACATCTCTTGTGTATCAGTTGGGTTCAAGCCCATCAGCTCAGCTGGCCATGACTTACCCTTCTTTTAAGCAGCCCCAGGCGCAGTGCCTTGGCATCAGCCGCCGCATACGTCACCCAGAGACCGCTGTCGACATGCTGCACAAAGCACATGGACTCGCCGTACTTGATTTCTGGAGCTCCCATTCCTTCCACATCCCGTTTGGAGGCAACATCTAACTTTTCCTAAAAGGACAAGAAATAAATGTGAGATTGCTGTAAACCAATGAAGCAGTTTTACAATCAAGTTGAAACTCGAGGGAAATTAAAATTAAAGACATATATAGAATGGATAAAAAGAGGCAAAGCCAGTATAAATATAGTACAGAAATTGTACGCATGGTTAATAGGCCTGGGCATTCATGGTTCTAAATGTTTCTAAAGTACTTACAAAACTAAAGTTCTGGTGGTGAACACTAGGTGGCGCTGGTGCTTTGCATCTACAGTGTTGCTAAAGTTCTGGTGGTGAACATGTAGCCTATTTATTTTAATTGTGTAAGTTGCCCAGAGCACCTTTGGTGGAGGGTGACTCATAAGAGATAAAGTTGAGTTGAGTTGAGAACTCTAATAAAACTTTCAAAATTTCGTTATAAATGGCAGTTCCTAATTGGTTCTGTCTTAAAAATCGCCAATAATGAAATAATACTGAAGTTTTGAAAGTTTTGTTAGAGTTCTGAAATGTTCACCACCAGAACTTTAGCAACACTGTAGAAACAAAGCACCAGCGCCACCTAGTGTTCACCACCAGAACTGTAGCAACACAGTAGTAGCAAAGCACCAGCGCCACCTAGTGTTCACCACCAGAACTTTAGCAACACTGTAGAAGCAAAGCACCAGCGCCACCTAGTGTTCACCACCAGAACTTTAGCAACACTGTAGAAGCAAAGCACCAGCGCCACCTAGTGTTCACCACCAGAACTTTAGCAACACTGTAGAAGCAAAGCACCAGTGCCATCTTCTGTTCACCACCAGAACTTTAGCAACACTGTAGAAGCAAAGCACCAGTGCCATTCAGTGTTCACCACCAGAACTTTAGTTTTGTAAAGTACTTGCCACCTAGTGTTCACTATTTAGTTTTGTAAGTACCATGATTACCCAGGCCTAATGGTTAAAGAGAAATATACAGGATAAATATCTCAATGTAGTAGTCATTGTTTATAGGAAAACTCCTCTCACCTTAGAGACCCGAAAGCAAAAAGCTGTGGCTTTGGTGTGGGCTTTCTCCGCATCCACTACAACCAGCCCCTTTTCTTCTGTCAAGGCCAAGTAGTGGCCAGTGGTAACGTGACGAACACGGAAAGGCTGGCCCCACTTCATGTGGCTTCCACTCCAGCTATTGGGACAGAAATAAACTTCTTATTCAAAGAAATATGGCACATTCCCCATCATAATTACTTCTTAGGTTATGAAGAGAACCATACTGTGTTGTCGAAGGATTTCATGACTGGAATCACTGGGTCGCTGTGATTTTTCCAGGCTGTCTGGCCATGTTCCTGAAGCATTATCCTCTGATGTTTCGCCCACATCTATGGCAGGCATCCTCAGAGGTTGTGAGGTCTGTTGAAAACTACCATAGGCAAGTGGGGTTGCCTAGTTTCCAACATTTCACAGATACAGGTATATAAACCCCACTTGCCCAGTTTCCTAATGACTTCACAACCTCTGAGGATGCCTGCCATAGATGTGGGTGAAATGTCAGGAGAGAATGCTTCTGGAACATGGCCAGACAGCCTGGCAAACTTCCAACGACTCAGAATCATATCTGGAAATCCCATTAGCAAGACACTCTGGACAATGTCTCATGATCCTTGGGAGCATTCTGGGTCTCTGAGCAGACCGGACAAGCCTGTCTTTCCCAAAATACTTGGACTCAACGTAACTCACAACATAATTAAAACACAGATACAACTGAAAATGCCACAAATTATAATATCAAAATAGAATCAAACCAGTACTCACGTGATTCGCAAGGGCTCCAAACGCCAGAGTGACCGAGCTTGGGAACAGACAGCTCCACCTTCATAGTTCACCACTCTGTAAAAGTTAATTGGGGAAGAGAGGAAGGTCACTGGGGCCGTTTTATGAAATACGTATAACTACATTTGTACCTGCTCTTCCCTGTTATCCAATCCCAGTATTCTCCCATTTAAACTATAAAGCTCCCTAAAGATTACCATATATACCAGAGTATAACCTGAGGTTTTTTTAGGCTGGAAAAGCCCTCCTTGGCTTATATTTGAGTCAAAGTTATTTATTATTTTACTCTGTTGTTGTTGTTACATTTACATTATTTTACTTTATTATTATTTCTATTACATTTATCATTTTACTCTATTATTACTGTTTTTACATTTCCATTATTTTACTGTTATTACTATTATTTTTATTACATGTATTATTTTACTCTATTTATCATTATTATTACATGTATTATTTTACGCTATTTATTATTATTGTTATTACATTTATTATTTTACTTTATTATTATTATATTTATTATTTTATTCTATCATTATTATTACATTTATTATTTCACTCTACTTATTGTTATTACATTTATTATTTTACTTTATTATTATATGCATTATTTTATTCTATCATTATTATTACATGTATTATTTTACTCTATTTATTATCATTATATCTATTATTTTACTCTATTTATTATTGTTATTACATTTATTATTTTACTTTATTATTATTATATCTATTATTTTACTCTATCATTATTACATTTATTATTTCACTCTATTTATTATTATTACATTTATTACTTTATGCTATTTATTATCATTATATGTATTATTTTACTCTATTTATTATTTTTGTTATTACATTTATTATTTTACTCTATTATTATATCTATTATTTTACTCTATCATTATTATTACATTTATTATTTCTCTCTATTTATTATTATTACATTCATTATTTTATGCTATTTATTATCATTATATATATTATTTTACTCTATTTATTATTGTTATTACATTTATTATTTTACTTTATTATTATATCTATTATTTTATTCTATTTATCATTATTATTACATTCATTATTTCACTCTATTACTATTACATTTATTATTTATGCTATTTATTATTATTATATTTATTATTTCACTCTATTTATTATTTTTGTTATTTTTATATTTATTATTTTACTCTATTATTACTATTATTACATTTCTATTATTTTACTCTGTTATTATTATTTTGTTACATGTATTATTTTACTCTCCTTATTATTATTGGAAGGATACATAAGCACATTTACATTGAAGAAAGTTTGAACAATGGTTGAATCAGAGCTGGGCAGTCTTATCTTAAATTACAGTTTTATGTAAATATTCAAAAACATTTCACCTACGGATGCCTCAATTAATGTAGTTTTATGGGTATCTATTATTTTGACATTTACCAGAAGCGGCTGCATTTCCCATTCTCGGCTTATACTGAAGTCAATATGTTTTCTTTTGACTGATTTATGAGACCATTAAAGAACTCCAGAAACGCTGAGGAATGCGGAAGTAACAACAAGGGACGCTGTGAACGCAGAGAGATGAGGAGTGCGCCAGCTCCCCCTGGTGCCTCTGTTCGTCTATATGTGTGTATGTGGAAACGGCAGGGATTGTCTGCTAAGTATGTGTACCTGTAATGCGCTCTGAGTCCCCTTTGGGGTGAAAAGAGCGGAATATAAATAAAGTGTATTATTATTATTATTTTCCCAGGGTTTTTTGTGGCAAAATTAGGTGCCTCAGCTTTTTTTCGGGTTGGCTTACACTCAAGTATTTATGGTTCTTCTGTTGCTGCAAATGGAGTTGCAAATGTTTGTACAATTAACTCAGCTGGGGAGGGGAAGATGTAAAAATAAAATCTCATTTTTCCCTATAGCAGGGCTGTCCAACTGGCGGCCCGGGGGCCGTCTACGGCCCCCAGCCTGTTGGACACGGCCCCCGCTATGCCCCCGGCCGCCATTTTTAAATGTTTTTTTTAAAAAATTCTATTTTTAAATAAAAAATGGCGGCCGGTGGGGAGGGGGGAGCGGGGCAGGGAGGAGGAAGAGAGCTAGCTCCTCCTCCCTGCACCGCCCCTCCGTCCCTCTCTCCGCGCCCGAAGGAGCAGTAGGCGGTGCCAAGGGCAGCGCGTCACGCCAGGCCTCTGACGCGCTGCCCTTGGCGCCGCCTTCTGCTCCTTTTCGCCCCTCCCCTCCCTAGGAAGGGCGGGAGACGGCGAAATGGAGCAGTAGGTGGCGCCAAGCACAGCGCGTCACCCCAGGCCTCTGACGCGCTGCCCTTGGCGCTGCCTTCTGCTCCTTTTCGCCGGCTCCCTCCCTAGGAAGGGCGGGGAGACGGCGGCGGAGCAGTAGGTGGCGCCAAGGGCAGCGCGTTATGCCAGGCCTCTGACGCTGCCCTTGGCACCGCCTTCTGCTCCTTTCGCCGGCTCCCTCCCTAGGAAGGGGCGGGGAGACGGCGAAAAGGAGTAGGCGGCACCAAGGGCAGCGCGTCACGCCAGGCCTCTGACGCGCTGCCCTTGGCGCTGCTTTCTGCTCCTTTTCGCCGGCTCCCCCTCCCTAGGAAGGGCGGGGGAGACGGTGAAAAGGAGCAGTAGGCAGAGCCAAGCGCAGCGCGTCAGAGGCCTGGCATGACGCGCTGCCCTTGGAGCCGCCCCCCCCCGCCCCTGCCACGCCCCCACACGTGGCCACGCCCCCTGCGCACTGATCACCTACGGCCCCCGAGGTGTTCAGTGACACTCTTCCGGCCCTTGGGTCGGAAGAAGTTGGACAGCACTGCCCTATAGATTCAAGCCAAAGGTAACTCCTAGTTTGTGTGTGCTTCCTCATTAATGACTTTTGCCATCTTGACCACATTCTAATGTTGCTTGACCATATGTGTCCCTGTTTTCATCTGACAAATTGGGAAGGTACGATACAGCCCGATATGTAATGTTTACCTGCGCTGCTCTTCGTTCGGGTCTGTGGTAGCGATAGTGAGGCACTCGTCCATGTGGCCATGGTAGAGACGCATAACGTGGCCTCCCGTTACATACCCTGAACACACAGGAAAGAGAATGGGAAGGGAACAAGTGGGCACAGGGAGGAAATCTAGTAACCAAGTTTACAAAGGTTGCTTTAATCATTAGTGAGGAATGGGCATCTATGGAACGATTCCTCTGAAAAATCCTACAAATCTCTTGGGAAGAAGACAGACGGACAAATGTCGGTGTGCTGGAAGAAGCAAAGACCACCCAAACTCTATATCCCAAACTCTATATTTTAACTGGAAAAGTTGGGGGTCATCTTATATGCCCAGTCGTCTTATACGCCGGAAAATATGGGTAACGAGAAATCAGTTCCTGTTTTAGAAAAAGGCCTCTCCTGGCTGTGGTGGTGAGGAGACAATAAAAGTGGTGCGCATACTCCTTCCGCACCACGTTCTCTTGGAAGGTGTTTGGAACAACCTAAGCCTCAGCCCTGGTGCATAAAAGTGGCCACCAGACTTTCCGCATCTGCCCACCCCTCGTGACGGACTCACCTTCTTCGCAGCAGGAGCAGATGGGGTTCATGTTCCAAAGGGTTTGCATGAAGGAGGCATCTGCTTGAAGTTCTCCACTGGCTGTAGACAGGTGCTGGAAGAGAAGAAACAAACCACTGAGGAGCGGCTTAAAGAGCTGGGCATGTTTAACCTGAAGAAGAGAAGGCTGAGAGGAGACATGATGAGGGCCAGGTATAAATACGTGAGAGGAAGTCACAGGGAGGAGAGAGCAAGCTCGTTTTCTGCTGCCCTGGAGACTAGGATGCGGAACAATGGCTTCAAACTACAAGAAAGGACATTCCACCTGAACATAAGGAAGAACTCCCTGACTGTGAAGTTCTATCATTAGTGGGGTCCAGAACGCTTTTTGATTGCAGGTGAACTATAAATCCCAGCAACTACAACTCCCAAATGTAAAGGTCTATTTTCCCCAAACTCCAACACTGTTCACATCTGGGCATATTGAGTATTTGTGCCAAGTTTGGTCCAAATTCATCATTGTTTGAGTCCACAGTGCTCTCTGGAAGTAGGTGAACTACAACTCCCAAACTCAAGGTCAATGCCCACCAGACCCTTCCAGTATTTTCTGTTGGTCATAGGACTTCTGTGTGCCAAGTCTGGCCCAATTCTATCGCTGATGGAGCTCAGAATGCTCTTTGATTGTAGGTGAACTATAAATCCCAGCAACTATAACTCCCAAATGTCAAGGCCTATTTTCCCCCAACTCCACCACTGTTCACATTTGGACATATTGAGTATTCGTGCCAAGTTTGGTCCAAATTCATCATTGTTAGAGTCCACAGTGCTCTCTGGATGTAGGTGAACTACAACTCCCCAAACTCAAGGTCAATGCCCACCAGACCCTTCCAGTATTTTCTGTTGGTCATAGGAGTTCTGTGTGCAATTCTATCGTTGATGGAGTTCAGAATGCTCTTTGATTGTAGGTGAACTAGAAATCCCAGCAACTACAGCTCCCAAATGACAAAAGCAATACCTCTAACCCCATCAGTATTCAAATTTAAGTATTTGTGCCAAATTGGGTTTAGTGCATTAAAAATACATTCTGCCTATCAGATATTTATATGACAATTCACAACAGTAGCAAAATGACAGTTATGAAGTAGCAACGAAAATAATGTTATGATTGGGGGTCAGCACAACATGAGGAACTGTATTAAGGGGTCACGGCATTAGGAAGGTTGAAAACCACTGCCCCTAAGCCATTCAACTCTCTGACTGAGAGTCTACATGGAACATATGCACACACATTATGAAAGTGAAGTTCTCCTACATGAATTCTCTGCCCCACCCAACCCAAGAATACACTCACCAGGTACCGCTCAGAAGAGACGCTCACAAGGATGAGGTCATCACCAACGCGCACCTTCTCCCCTTCCGATCGTTGCTTCGAGGCTGGATGGATGGTCCACCAACAGGCTTCTCCTGATGGTGGGGGAGAGAGGGATTGTGGATAATTTAGGCCTGGGCAATCATGGTTCTAAATGGTTCTAAAGTACTTACAAAACTAAAGTTCTGGTGGTGAACACTACAGTGTTGCTAAACTGGGAGAACACTAGGTGGTGTGCTTTGCTTCTACAGTGTTGCTAAACTTCTGGTGGTGAACACTAGGTGGCGCTGGTGCTTTGCTTCTACAGTGTATACATGGTTAATAGGCCTGGGTAATCATGGTTCTAAATGGTTCTAAAGTACTTACAAAACTAAAGTTCTGGTGGTGAACACTAGGTGGCACTGGTGCTTTGCTTCCACAATGTTGCTAAAGTTCTGGTGGTGAACACTAGGTGGCGCTGGTGCTTTGCTTCTACAGTGTTTCTCAAGTTCTGGTGGTGAACACTAGGTGGCGCTGGTGCTTTGCTTCTACAGTGTACGCATGGTTAATAGGCCTGGGCAATCATGGTTCTAAATGGTTCTAAAATACTTACAAAACTAAAGTTCTGGTGGTGAAAACTAGGTGGCATTGGTGCTTTGCTTCTACAGTGTTGCTAAAGTTCTGGTGGTGAACATTTCAGAACTCTAACAAAACTTTCAAAATTTCATTATAAATGGCAGTTCCTAATTGGTTCTGTCTTAAAAATTGCCAATAATGAAATAATAATGAAGTTTTGAAAGTTTTGTTAGAGTTCTGAAATGTTCACCACCAGAACTTTGGCAACACTGTAGAAGCAAAGCACCAGCGCCACCTAGTGTTCACCACCAGAACGTTAGCAACACTGTAGAAGCAAAGCACCAGCGCCACCTAGTTTTCACCATCAGAACTTTCAAAATTTTGTTTATAAACGGCAGTTCCTAATTGTTTCTGTCTTTAAAATCGCCAAAAATGAAATAATAATGAAGTTTTGAATGTTTTGAATGTTTTATTAGCAACACTGTGGAAGAAATGTTCACCACCAGGACTTTAGTTTTGTAGCAATAACCATTTAGAACAAAGCACCAGCGCCAAGTGGATATGTATGTATAAAAGAGAGAGAGAAATGCATGGTAGGCGGTTTTGGCAGGTTTTCGAAATAACAGTGATTGACATCAGGGTTCATAATTAAGACAGAGCTCTTAACAAGTGTGTGTCCTATCTAAATTCCAAATGCAAGGATGCAGTTCACGCAGCCACATGTAAAATTAATGCATTGTCTACATCTCTTAAGCACACATTTATGAAGTGCTCATAGTCAGTATCTTGTTCGGACTATACAAAAGGAAAACTTTCCATTTGTTAAATTGGGTATGTTATCTATATAAATAAAAAATGTAATGTTCATTTGTGGGATTAACATAACTCAAAAACCACTGGACGAATTGAAACCCAATTTGGACACAATAACTCCTATCAGGTCAACGAGTGACCATCACTCATAAAAACACTGAAAAACACAGCAGAAGTTACTTCAAAAGCCAAAAAATATTTTAAAAATACATTACAACACATGCACAACACCACATATATACACACACACATATATACAGACAAGACACATATACACAGACTGGGCCACAGCAGAAGAGACTTAAAAAGCCAAAAAAACCACATTACAACATATGCACAAAACCAGGGCTGTCCAACTGCCGGCCCTGCAGGTGTATTGGACTTCAAATCCCAGAAATCCTAGCCAGTTTACCATCTGTTAGTATTTCTGGGATTTGATCAAAACACCTATGTGTGTGTCCCCTGCCACATGTTACTGTGGCCCAGTCTGTGTAAATGTGTGTGTGTGTATGTGTGTGTGGTTTTGTGCATGCGTTGTAATTTTTTTTGGCTTTTTATATCTCTTTTGTTGTGTTTTTCAGTGTTTTTATGAGTGATGGTCACTCGTTGACCTGATAGGTGTATTGTGTCCAAATTTGGTGTCAATTCGTTTAGTGGTTTTTGAGTTATATTAATCCCACAAATGAACATTACAATTTTATTTATATAAATAACATATCCAATAGGTGTATTGTGTATTATGATAGGTGTATTGTGTCCAAATTTGGTGTCAATTCGTCTGGTGGTTTTTGAGTTATATTAATCCCACAAATGAACATTAAATTTTTATTTATATAGATATATACACAAACTCACATATATATATACATATACACAAATATATACACACACATATACACACACAGAACACATATAAACAGACAGGGCCACAACAATGCGTGGCAGGGGACAGCTAGGAGAAACCTGGCAAAGCTATAACCAAGTATGGGCAAATTTTGGCCTTCTGGGTGTTTTGGACTTCAACTCCCACAATTCCTAACAGCCTACCAGCTGTTAGGAATTGTGGGAGTTGAAGTCCAAAACACCGGGAGGGCCAAAGTTTGCCCATACCCACTATAAGCTATCAGACCTCCAAAGATGGGGCATCCCTTATAATAGGGGACTGTGGCGCAGCTGGCTGGGAGCATTAAGATCACTACTGATCAAAAGGTCATGAGTTTGAAGCCTGCCCAGGTCAGAGTGAGCTCCCGACCAAAATTGTGTAGCTTGTTGTCGACCTTTGCAGCCCGAAAGACAGTTGCATATGTCAAGTTGGAAATTTAGGTACCACTTTGTGGGGAGGCTAATTTAACTGATTTACGAGGCCATAAAAATCTCCAGGAAATATGCAAAGAATGAGGAAGTGACAGCTCCCCTGGTGGCCAGAAACTGGAATGTTAAATAGCCTCTGAGTGTCTGCCTACATAAGTTGCGTGTCTATGGCATTAAATGTTTGTCATGTATATGTACATTGTAATCCACCCTGAGTTCCCTGCGGGGTGAGAAAGGCAGAATATAAATACTGTAAATAAATAAATAAGTAAATAAATAAATAAATAAATAAATAAATAAATATATATATATATATATATATATATATATATATATAAAGGACAATTAGCAATCTTAATGAAAGAGCAAACAGGGGTGCCTTTTGTCACAGTGTACTAGGGAAACTGAAAATGTACTGATGATGTTACTAGATGCAGAAAATTTCAGCTTTCCTTCTTTCTTTGCTAAATCTCTTATGGCAGTGTTTCCTAACTAGTGTGCCATGAGCGATCATCAGGTGTGCCGTGGGAAGTTGGAACCTCCAAGACCCTTCCTTCCCCCTCCTGCCGAACACTTTTTCTTCTCCACTTGGGCTCCCTTCTTCCCAGCCTTGCTCTGCTCGCTTTGCCTCGCTTTGCTCTGGGGGGCGACTGTCTGACACAGAATGCTGGACTAGATGGGCTGAGGCCCGATCACGTCTTCCTCCATTCCCCCTCCCTGCTCATGAACACTCTCTCGCTGCCCTCTCGGATAAACATGGCGGCAGAAGCGGCAGTGTAGAGAAAAAGTACGTGTTCCATGGATGAGGAGGGGAAGGAAGGGCGCGAAGGAGAAGGGGGAGGAAGAGGTCTCTGTCGAAAGCTGGCATGGGCAAACTTGGACCTTCCAGGTGTTTTGGACTTCAACTCCCACCATTTCTAGCAACCTCAGGCTCTTTTCCTTTCCCCCCTCAGCCACTTAAGCAGGAAAGGGCCTCAGGCTGTTAGGAATGGTGGGAGTTGGAGTCCAAAGCATCCAGAGGGCCGAAGTTTTCCCATGCCTGTTTTAGGGACCTTAAAGTGGTGGGCCTCCTTCCAACATTGTGATTCTGGATAGAAAACAAACAACAACACAACATAACATTGTTTGAGTCCACAGTACTCTCTGTGTGTAAGTGAACTACAACTTCCAAACTCAAGGTCAATTCCCAAGCGAACCCTTTCAGTACTTTCTGTTGATAATGAGAGTTCAATATGCCAAGTTTGGTTCAATTCCATTGTTGCAAGAGTTCAGGATGCTCTTTGATTGTGTGTTAACTATAAATCCCAGAAACTGTAACTCCCAAATGTCAAGGTCTATTTTCCCCAAACTGTATCTGTGTTCACATTTGGGCATATTGAGTATTCATGCCAAGTTTGGTCCTGATCCAACATTGTTTCAGTAAACAGTGCTCTCTGGATATAGGTGAACTACAACTCCAAAACCCAATGCCCACCAAACTCTTACAGTATTTTCTCTTGGTTATGGGAGTTCTGTGTGGGAAGTTTGTGTCCTTCTGCCATTCTTGCCAGGATATCTATGTTGTGTTCATCGAAACAGGCCCAGGTTTCTCACTGAGTGTATAAATACATTTTAAAAACATATTAACTATATGTATTACTGTGTTAGAGTGTCATTTTGTGTCATTTTGGTTGGTGGTGTGCCCCAGGATTTTGTAAATGTAAAAAATGTGCCGCGGCTCAAAAAAGGTTGAAAATCACTGTCTTATGGAATCTGGTGGAGTCTCACCTAGATCTAACCTAGATCTATGGCCCTCCAGAGAACACGCACGCAGGTGTACATCCACATGCCCTTTCCCATCAATGCACAGCCACCTACCAGTTGCATCCTCCTGCAGGCCCACGTCAAAGGCAAGTTTATCCGTCAAGGAGCGGGATGTGGTTAAGCAGCATAAATACTAACAATTAGAATGGAAAGAAGATAAAATAGTACTTTTTGAATACCTTGACATCACATAGAGGAAAAACAAACTTGATGTCCTGAAGAATTCTCCTCTTTATATCACAGCTTAAAATTATAACTTTTTAGTTGTTTGCTTAAACTCAGGATAATCAAGTATCATCCAGAGCAGAGGTAACCAAAATATCCAAAAAAAAATGTTTAGTTTGGTGCACAGATGGAGAATGAAAGTTTTAGATAGAGAGGCCATCTTGGTTAAGCGAAGTGAGGTAATTTTTGTCAGAAATATTAAAAAAAATAACTAGGTAATTCTAATTACAAAAATGTGAGTCAAGCACTGACAGGGTTAAATGGATGCAATGACTCGGCAAAAGCTGTCGTTCAATATAAGCAGGTGTATCTGTAGCTTAGTAAATCTCAGTCTATGAGAGGACTCTGTGGGAGAAAGGCCTCAGTGTTAGTAGGCCTCAGTATGAGAACCCCTCCGTGTGAGAGCGGCCTCAGTGTTAGTTCACCTCAGTCTGAGAGAAGCCTCAATGTGAGGTAGGCCTCCGTGTTTGAAAGTGTCAGTATGAGAACCTCTCAGTGTGAGAGTGGCCTTAGTGTTAGTTCACCTCAGTCTGAGAGAAGCCTCAATGTAAGGAATGCCTCAGTGTGAGAGCGGCCTCAGTGCTAGTAGGCCTCAGTATGAGAACCTCTGAGTGTGGGAGCAGCCTCAGTGTTAGTTCGCCTCAGTCTGAGAAAAGCCCCAGTCTGAGAAAAGCCACAATGTGAGTAGGCCTCAGTGTTAGTAGGCCTCAGTACTAGTAGGCCTCAGTATGAGAACCCCTCGGTGTGAGAGCAGCCTCAGTGTTAGTTCACCACAGTCTGAGAGAAGACTCAATGTGTGGTAGGCCTCAGTGTTACTAGGCCTCAGTATGAGAACCTCTCAGTGTGGGAGCAGCCTCAGTGTTAGTTTGCCTCAGTCTGAGAGAAGCCTCAGTCTGAGAAAAGCCACAATGTGAGTAGGCCTCAGTGTTAGTAAGCCTCAGTACTAGTAGGCCTCAGTATGAGAACCCCTCAGTGTGAGAGGGGCCTTAGTGTTAGTTCGCCTCAGTCTGAGAGAAGTCTCAGTCTGAGAAAAGCCTCAATGTGAGTAGGCCTCAGTGTCAGTAGGCCTCAGTATGAGAACCCCTTAGTGTGAGAGCGGCCTCAGTGTTACTTCGCCCCAGTCTGAGAGAAGCCTCCATGTTAGTTAGGCCACAGTGTTAGTCGGCCTCAGTATGGGAACCCCTTAGTGTGAGAGCGGCCTCAGTGTTAATTTGCTGTCTGAGAGAAGCCTCAATGTGAGGTAGGCCTCTGTGTTAGTAGGCCTCAGTGCAATTAGGCCTCAGTATGAGAACCCCACAGTATGAGAGCGGCTTCAGTGTTAGTTAACCCCAGTCTGAGAGAAGCCTCAATGTTAGGTAGGCCTCAGTGTTAGTAGGCCTCAGTATGAGAACCTCTCAGTTTGAGAATTGTCTCAGTGTTAGTTCTCCTCAGTCTGAGAGAAGCCTCAATGTGAGGTAGGCCTCGGTGTTAGTAGGCCTCAGTATGAGAACCTCTCAGTGTGAGAGCAGCCTTACTGTTAGTTCGCCTCAGTCTGAGAGAAGCTTCAATGTGAGGTAGGCCTCAGTGTTTGTAAGCCTCAGTATGAGAACCTCTCAGTGTGAGAGCAGCCTCAGTGTTAGTTCGCCTCAGTATGAGAACCCCTTAGTGTGAGAGCGGCCTCAGTGTTACTTCGCCCCAGTCTGAGAGAAGCCTCCATGTTAGGTAGGCCACAGTGTTAGTCGGCCTCAGTATGGGAACCCCTTAGTGTGAGAGCGGCCTCAGTGTTAATTTGCCTCAGTCTGAGAGAAGCCTCAATGTGAGGTAGGCCTCTGTGTTAGTAGGCCTCAGTGCAATTAGGCCTCAGTATGAGAACCCCACAGTATGAGAGCAGCCTCAGTGTTAGTTCGCCTCCGTCTGAGAGAAGTCTCAATGTTAGGTAGGCCTCAGTGTTAGTAGGCCTCAGTATGAGAACCTCTCAGTTTGAGAATTGTCTCAGTGTTAGTTCTCCTCAGTCTGAGAGAAGCCTCAATGTGAGGAAGGCCTCAGTGTTAGTAGGCCTCAGTATGAGAACCCCTCAGTGTGAGAGCAGCCTCAGTGTTAGTTCGCCTCAGTCTGAGAGAAGCCTAAATGTGAAGTAGGCCTCAGTGTTTGTAAGCCTCAGTGTGAGAGCAGCCTCAGTGTTAGTTCGCCTCCGTCTGGGAGAAGTCTCAGTGTTAGTAGGCTTCAGTATGAGAACCCCTTAGTGTGAGAGCGGCCTCAGTGTTAGTTCACCTCATCTTGAGAGAAGCCTCAATCTGAGGTAGGCCTCAGTGCTAGTAGGGCTCAGTATGAGAACCCCTCAGTGTGAGAGCGGCCTCAGTGTTAGTTCACCTCAGTCTGAGAGAAGCCTCAATGTGAGGCAGGCCTCAATGTTAGTAGACCTCAGTATGAAAACCCCTCAGTGTGAGAGCGGCCTCAGTATTAGTTCGCCTCAGTCTGAGAGTTGCCTCATTGTAAGGTAGGCCTCAGTATGAGAACCCCTTAGTGTGAGAGCGGCCTCAGTGTTAGTTCGCCTCAGTCTGAGAGAAGCCTCAATGTTAGGTAGGCCTCAGTGTTAGTAGGCCTCAGTACGAGAATGCCTCAGTATGAAGGCCTTCTGTGTGAAGGCCTTCACTAGTGTGAAGGTTGAAATTTACTTGTGTTATGTAAGCCTTGTTTTTGTAAAGAGTGCAGCCGTATTATTTTGATATAAAGAAGAGTGTCCTATGGAAGAGGTAACATTGGTCTGTGTGTTTTTGTTCTTTTTATCACTTTTGGCTACTGGTGCTGGGTCACACTGCTGCTAATAAGTTACTCTGCTGTACGTTTATGAGAAGGGTCTTTTTGTTAATAACCTCACTCGCCCAACAATTTTAAAATTCTTACTGTGACAGCTACTAACGGTAATTTAATACTGGAGTCATCACACTGATCAAATTGGAAGCTGACATAATTGAGTCATCTCAAGCAATCAGTTCAGTAGTAAATGAGCTGTGAGAAGGCTATGTGGACACAAACTCTGGTTAAAGAGCGGGCTATTGCTCTTACTTGACCCACACTCTCACAGTCCTCCTAGGAATGTTGGCGCAGAAGGAAAGGACATCGCCCCACCCGAGATGACCTCAGCGGCTTGACTTAGAACCGAGATTCAGCCTCCAGAACTCTCAGACCTTTCAATGTTTGACACCTCCTTGGCCGAGAAATGTGCCCACTGCTTAAAACCCCTTTTGGGATTCCTTGCAATTTCTGCATCCCAGGAAAAGAACATGACGTAGGCTTGAAAATATATCTGCTTTGCTCAGGGTTGAGGTTGGCAACACGAAATGGCTCCACTGAGGCTGTAGCAGAGTACTCACCCTACCTCTAGAGCAGGCATGGGGAAACTTGGACCCTCCAGCTGTTTTGGACTAGAGAGCTTATCTTGGTCCAATGCAGTGAGGTAATTTTTGTCAGAAGTATTAAAAATTAACTAGGTAATTTTAATGACAAAAATATGAGTCGAGCACTGAAAGGGTTAAATGGATGCAACGACTCAGCAAAAGCTGTCGTTCGATATAAGCAGGTGTGCCTGTAGCTTAGTAGGTCTCAGTCTGTGAGAGGACTCTGTGGGAAAAAGGCCTCAGTGTTAGTAGGCCTCAGTATGAGAACCCCTCAGTGTGAGAGCGGCCTCAGTGTTTGTTCGCCTCAGTCTGAGAGAAGCCTCAATGTGAGGTAGGCCTCAGTATGAGAACCCATCAGTGTGAGAGCGGTCTCAGTATTAGTTTGCCTCAGTCTGAGAGAAGCCTCAATGTGAGGTAGGCCTCAGTATGAGAACCCCTCAGTGTGAGAGCGGCCTCAGTGTTAGTTCGCCTCAGTCTGAGAGAAGCTTCAATGTGAGGTAGACCTCAGTATGAGAACACAGTGTGAGAGTGGCTTCAGTGTTAGTTTGCCTCAATCTGAGAGAAGCCTCAATGTGATGTAGGCCTCAGTAGGAGAACCCCTTAGTGTGAGAGCGGCCTCAGTGTTAGTTCGCCTCAGTCTGAGAGAAGCCTCAATGTGAGGTAGGCCTCAGTATGAGAATCCCTTAGAGGGAGAACATCCTCAGTGTTATTTCGCCTCAGTCTGAGAGAAGCCTCAATGTGAGGTAGGCCTCAGTATAAGAACCCCTCAGTTTGAGAGCGGTCTCAGTATTAGTTTGCCTCAGTCTGAGAGAAGCCTCAATGTGAGGTAGGCCTCAGTATGAGAACCCCTCAGTGTGAGAGCGGCCTCAGTGTTTGTTCGCCTCAGTCTGCGAGAAGCCTCAATGTGAGGTAGGCCTCAGTATGAGAGCCCCTTAGAGTGAAAGCGGCCTCAGTGTTAGTTCGCCTCAGTCTGAGAGAAGCCTCAGTGTGAGGTAGGCCTCAGTGTGAGAACCTTTTAGTGTGAGAGCGGCCTCAGTATTAGGTCGCCTCAGTCTGAGAGAAGCCTCAGTGTGAGGTAGGTCTCTGTGTTAGTAGGCCTCAGTATGAGAACCCCTTAGTGTGTGAGCGGTCTCAGTGTTAGTTCGCCTCAGTCTGAGAGAAGCCTCAGTGTGAGAAGGTGCTTAAGCGGCTGAGGGGAAAAAGGAAAGGGCTGTTATGAATTGTGGGAGATGAAGTCCAAAACATTGGAGGGACCAAGTTTGCTCATGTCTGCCCTAGAGTCACTCTGTATTGTATCATAACCACCCCATTTTGGGGATTTCCCCCTTCTTTCCATCTAGGTAGGTACACATCTTTCCTGAACTCTCTTCTTCTTACCATGCCACTGTGGGAATGCCGGAGGAGAATAGCATGTCCGTACAACAGAGTCCGGTGTCCACCGCCTTGAGAAGACTGAGAACAAGAAGGCAAAATATTAACCAAATCAGTATCTGAATTTAGCAGTCCCATCTGCGGAATTCCTATTCTGGAGTTCCCTCAATCTCACTCCTCATCGCACAACATCTTCCCTTTAGGCAACTGGAAGGTTCTCGGCAAAACAAAAGCCGTGAAACATGGACTGGTGCGAGACGCATCACAGTCCTAACAATTTACCTAGGGCACACCAAAATGATGGTCATAGATATACTAGCAGACCTATCTCATAGTCAAGTTTCCAAATAACCCCACAAGGTAAAGGTAGGGTAAAGGTTTTTCCCTGACATTAAGTCCAGTTGTGTCTGAGTCTGGGGCTTGGTGCTCATCTCCATTTCTAAGCCGAAGAGCCAGCGTTGTCCATAGACACTAGGCCTGGGCAATCATGGTTCTAAATGATTCTAAAATACTTACAAAACTAAAGTTCTGGTGGTGAACACTAGGTGGCGCTGGTGCTTTGCTTCTCAGTGTTGCTAAAGTTCTGGTGGTGAACATTTCAGAACTCTTAACAAAACTTTCAAAATTTCATTATAAATGGCAGTTCCTAACTGGTCTGTCTTAAAAAAATCGCCAATAATGAAATAATAATGAAGTTTTGAAAGGTTTGTTAGAGTTCTGAAATGTTCAGCACCAGAACTTTAGCAACACTGTAGAAGCAAAGCACCAGCGCCACCTAGTGTTCACCACCAGAACTTTAGTTTTTGTGGTATCCCAGCCTAGCATGGTGTTCCTGCCTAGTGGTCAGAGACAGCCCCCGGGGGTCCCAGCTGCCCCGGATCAAGGGGAAGATGGGTGGCCAGATGGATACGGGTCTACAGAGGAAGACTTAGAATGGGACAATGGCTGGCTTCAGGGATATGACACTACAGAAGAGAATTTTGCTGACTCCATGGAAGTCAGTTCTGAACTGGACAATGAGAGAGTTAGTGACCTTGATTCCCATGAAAGATTCTTTACTCCCTTGCCAGATGAACAGGATGAAGATTGGGATGTTAGGGAGGATTCAGTTTCCCAAGATCAGAGCTCTGCACCTGAGAAGGAATTTGATAGGAGGGCCAGTATCCGTTCTTCCAGGAGAGATTGGGGTTTGAAAAGGGGGGTGCGTTGGACGCACAAGAATTAGTTTTCTTTATTAGTTTGTGCCCGGGCTGTTCTAGCCAGACCCAAAGCTACATTTGGTACGGAAGGACTCTAGCCAAGTTTCCCTGTTCACGGAGGCCGTAGGAGCGGCTGGTTTCAAGTTCCACGTCTAAACCGCAAGGGCGGTTTGCCTTGTCTTTTGGACTCTTGGACTCTCTTGGTTTCAAGCCATTTGGATTTACAATTCAAGAACTTTTTGGACTATTTTGCAGTTGTTTTGATTGCTTCATTTTCCCTCTTTGGACTATTCTTCATTCCTTATTCTAAATAAAATTATATTCATTGCATCTGCCTGGTGTGTGTGATCTGGGGGGACTGCCAACGTTCTGAGGTGCAACAGTTTTGTAAGTACTTTAGAACCATGATTGCACAGGCCTACTAGATACAGTTCAGTTATTTCAAAAATATTTTACTATACCTAGCGCATAGTAAATTATGTACACCCTGGTAGGTTATGACTTGCTCAATTGTCACTCAGCTCCTCATAATGATCCTAAGGCATTCTATGTACCGACTGAAGAATTTCCTTTGAGTAATTTACTGCAAGAGAATGCGGAAGAACATGGCAAAGAGGCATTTGTAGGATTTGTTCAGTGGCCTCAAAAGGGACAAGCAAAATAAACCCATAACATTCAATCTAAACAGGCTTCCTGGCGATTGTAGTCAGGCAATCATACTCACGAATTTTGCAGAGACTTTTCACAAGTCAAAAAAAGGGCTTACATATTACGATATACATGCTGACAGCTTTCTACGTGATATTCCAAGGTATCTAGTATTTTTCCCCAGTGTGTGATTTCACAATAATTAAATACAGCCATTTTTAGCTGCAATATGTACCAAAATATGTAACACATCATATAATTATAACATATACGGTCATAACTTGCATAGGCTGCAGGAATCACTACATAGATCATTGTTGCAGTCCTATTTATCAACAGTATAAATGACTGTAATTACTAGGCCTGGGCAATCATGGTTCTAAAGTACTTACAAAACGAAAGTTCTGGTGGTGAAAACTAGGTGGCGCTGGTGCTTTGCTTCTACAGTGTTGCTAAAGTTCTGGTGGTGAACATTTCAGCACTCTAACAAAATTTCAAAATTTCGTTATAAATGGCAGTTCCTAATTGGTTCTGTCTTAAAAATCGCCAATAATGAAATAATAATGAAGTTTTGAAAGTTTTGTTAGAGTTCTGAAATGTTCACCACTAGAACTTTAGCAACACTGTAGAAGCAAAGCACCAGCGCCACCTAGTGTTCACCACCAGAACTTTAGTTTTGTAAGTACTTTAGAACCATTTAGAACCATGATCGCCCAGGCCTAGTAATTACCCAGGCCATATTCTTACAATATGGTTATAGTTGTAACCAATATGGCCATAATACTTCGATCACATTGCTACGGTGTACATATCAGTGGTTCCCAACCTTTTTTTGACCAGGGACCACTTGACCAGGTACCACTTTCCAACATTAGTACCATAAGGGTTACATCAATTTTTGGTCAACTTTAGATTCGGTTTGGTTATTTGCGGTGTTGAAAATTGCATCGGATAGACCACATCAGCTCTAGTTTCTGATACAGAGCACAGGCCACCCCAGTAGTCACCATCTGCTCGCCCACAGAAATCTGTCAGAAATAATTGAAAATTAACTAGGTATTTTTAATTACAAAAATGTGAGTCAAGCACTTAAATGGATTCAATGACTCAGCAAAAGCTGCAATTCAGTATAAGCAGGTGTGTTGGTAGCTTAGTAGCCCTCAGTCTGTGAGAGGTTTTTGTGGGAGAAGGGCCTCAGTGTGAGAAAGGCCTCAGTGTTGAGTTGCCTTTGGGCTGAGGCACCGGGAATGTGGCGCACCTGGCTGGGAGTCAGCTGCATAAGATCTTTACTGACCAGAAGGTCATGAGTTCGAGGCCTGCCCGGGTCGGGGTGAGCTCTCGACCAATTGTGTAGCTCGTTGTCTGCCTATATATGTTGTATGTCTATGGCATTGAATGTTTGCCTGTATATGTGCATTGCCCTGAGTCCCCTGCGGAGTGAAAAGGGTGGAAAATAAATGATGCAATTAAATAAATAAGAAAGTCGCCATAGCAATGCAGTAAATAAATAAATAAATAAATAGTTCTCAGTGTGTGAGAGGCCTCAGTGTGAGAAGGCTTCAGTGACAGAAGGCCCAGGTTGAAGGCCTCATGAGTAAAGCTCCAGTGTGAAGGCTGCTGTGTGTAAAAGGCGATTGTGTGAAGCTCCTGTGCCGCTTGTGTATGGGAATAGGCTCTGTGAGAGCGAAGCTGTTAATCTGCATGAGAAAGAAGCCCAGCGTGGAAGCAAAGAAGGAAGTGTAAAGAACTTTATTTGTGTTATGAAAACCAACTTCTTGTAAATAATGCAACCATATTACTTTGCTATAAAGAAAAGCCTCCTATGGAAGAGATAACATTGGTCTGTGTGTTTCTCCCTCAGTGGGAGAAGGCCTCAGTGGGAGAAAGGCCTCAGTATGAGAAGACCTCAGTATGAGAGAATGCTTACCGTGTTTCCCCGAAAGTAAGACAGCGTCTTACTTTCTTTTCCCCCCCAAAAGTCCCCCTACGTCTTACTTACGGGGTACGTCTTATATAACCCAAGACGTACCCGTCGCCACGCCCACGACGCCGCCGCCGACGCCGACGCCACGCCGCCGCAACCGGAGGTGTGCCGCGGCACACCTCCGCTGCACACCTCCGCGGCACACCTCTTCGCCAGGGCTCCAGGCAAGGGAGGGGAAAGGAGCCAGGGGCGGGAGGAAGCAGCAGCAGCGTCACTGTGGCCTTTGCGATCCTCACCACGCCCTGGCTCCTTTCCCCCTCCCTTGCTTGAGGAAAGAAGGGAGAGGGAAAGGAGCCAGGGGCGTGGTGAGGATCGCAGCGTCACAGTGACGCGTCATCGCTTCGTCCCGCCCCTGGCTCTCTTCTCCCACCCTTGGAAGGGAGGAGGAAGAGAGCCAGAGGCGGGAGAAGGACGACGCGCCACAGTGACGGGTCATCGCTTCGCCCCGCCCCTGGCTCTCTTCCCCCACCCTTGGAAGGGAGGAGGAAGAGAGCCAGGGGCGGGGAGAAGGGACGACGCGTCACTGTGACGCGTCGCTGCTTCCTCCCGCCCCTGGCTCCTTTCCCCCTCCCTTGCCTGGAGCCCTGGCGAAGAGGTGTGCCGCGGAGGTGTGCCGCGCACACCTCCGGTTGGCGGCGGCGGCGGACGAGGTACGTCTTATATACGGGTATGGCTTATATAAGCCGACCCCCAGACACCCCCGATACGTCTTACAATCGGGGGTGTCTTACTTTCGGGGAAACACGGTAGGTGAGAGAAGCCCCAGGTTGAAGGCCATTGTGTGAAGTGTGAAGGCTGCTGAGTTTTAAAAAGGTACTGTGTGAAACTTCTGTGTAAGTTTTATGAGAGAAGAGGTCCTGTGGGAGCAAAGCTATTTACCTGCATGAGAAAGAAGCCCAGTGTGGAAGCAAAGAAGGAAGTATAAAGAACTTTATTTGTGTTGTGGAAACCTTGTTCTTGTAAAATAGTATAACCATATTACTTTGCTATAAATAATAACATCCTATGGAAGAGATAACATTGGTCTCTGTGTTTGTTGTTGTTCTTATCATTTTGGGCTATTTGTGCTGGGTCACACTGCTGCTGATAAGTTACTCTGCTATGCATGTATGAGGGGGGGGGGGTCTTTTGTTAATAAGCCTACTTGCCCAACAAAAAACATATCACCGGGAATGTGGTGCGGCTGGCTGGGTGTCAGCTGCACAAGATCTCTACTGACCAGAAGGTCATGAATTTGAGGCCTGCCCGGGTCGAGGTGGGGTCTTGACCTATTGTGTACCCTGTTGTCGACCTTTGCAACCCGAAAGACAGTTGCATCTGTCAAGTAGGAAATTAAGGTACCACTTAGTGGGGAGGCTAAATTTAACTGATTTACGAGGCCATAAAAAAGATATCCAGGAAACACGCTGAGGAACGAAGGAGTGCGACAGCTCCCCCTGGTGGCTAGATGTTAAATTGCCTCTGTCTGTCTTGTGTGTTTGTGTGTCTAAATGTAATGTGTACATTGTAATCCGCCCTGAGTCCCCTGCGGGGTGAGAAGGGCGGAATATAAACAAAGTAAATAAATAAATTTCATAATCTAGAGCTGGTGTGGTAGTGGTACTCTTTCGTGGGTAGTCAGCCTCTCCCCTACCGACATCCTTGTTGCCTTGACATTATAAGAGGGTTTTGCGAGACCACTCGCTCTCATTGTTGCATGGTTTTGAGGCAACAGTGTCGTAATGGTGAGGCCACGGACCATATTTTTGTTCTGGTGGTCCACGGATCACAGCTTGGGAACCATTGGTATATATTATTGTTAGTGGAGAGATCATATCACAGCAATAGATATGGTACTGAATATTTGCACCATGTCATCGCGTGATATTCCGTATGGACATAATTCCCAAACATCTGATAGCTGAGGCACACTATAGTTTTCTGAATTAAAACTGGAAGTACATTCCTTTCTTACAGCTGGAAAGATTGACTCTTAGGGTGTAAGAATAAAAAAAATGCGGTCAATTTCAATTCATGATTAAATGTGATTAAAGTTTGATTCTTGTGAGTTTCCATAATGTTCTCGTCGTGTCCGCCTGAACACAAACCTTGAGATGTACGAGACAATCCACCAGGAATGTGGTGCAGCTGGCTGGGTGTCAGCTGCATAAGATCTCTACTGACCAGAAGGTCATGAGTTCGAGGCCTGCCCGGGTCAGGGTGAGCTCTCGACCAATTTGTGTAGCTTGTTGTCGACCTTTGCAACCCAATAGACAGTTGCATCTGTCAAGTAGGAAATTTAGGCACCACTTTGTGTGGAGGCTAATTAACTGATTTACGGGGGCATAACATCTCCAGGAAGTATGCGAAGAATGAAGGAATGTGACAGCTCCCCTGGTGGCCAGAAGCTGGAATGTTAAATAGCCTCTGAGTGTCTGTCTATATATGTTGTGTGTCTATGGCATTGAATGCTTGCGTGTCTATGGCATTGTGATCCGCCCCAAGTCCCCTGTGGGGTGAGAAGAGTGGGATATAAATTCTGTAAATAAATAAATCCCTAGAAGTCATTTCTGTGGCATCAATAAAATAGCCATGACCTCATAGTTCATTTTGCTTCAAATGCAGAAGCTGGTTAAGTGAATCTTTCTGGAAACTCAAATTGTTTAATCAATTTATTTCTCAATGCAATTATCTCAAATCACACTAGTGTGCACACAGTTTGGGAATATCTGCTGGAAAGTCACTACAGCAATCCTTTGGTCCATAATACTGTGACATGGTCCTTAATCCTAAGGGAGTCAATAAGAGAGCATCGACGGTCCATATGACTGCAGTACACAAGGTACTTACCATGAAATTCAAATTACTGCAGTACATACAGCCATCACATTTCAATTGGACCATGTACAGAAAAAAATGTATGGTCACTACTATGCATTAAACTTTTATGGAGTTCAAGCAGTGTACCAAAGGCCGACGGGAGAATATGCCCCAGTGCTCAGCATGACCAACATCGGTGACTTTTGAACCAAATTTTCACTGGCACTCTTATCACAATCTAACAGGTTGCATTATATGATCATTATAATTCCTTTCGAAGAAATGTTACAAAGCATTGTGAGAAACCACCATTTCCCAAAAAAGTATACCAACAATGCGGCAGCTGTGAACATTTCAGAGGGTGAAGGGACTAAAACACAAGATGTCAAAGCAAGGTGGATGGAGAGCCACAGAGGGGGAAACAGCACCGGAGATACGTAGAAAATAAGAGGGCCAAGGTTTAATGTCGTCATATTAAAATTGATTACTATAAACAAATACACATTTCAGGGAAAGTACTCCTCTTCTTCATGAGTAAGAAAAAGCTCTACTAGTTAGTAGGGCCGGTTGATCCCAAAAAAATGGTTCAGAACTCAATTTTGGATGTAGGGGGTGCTGGCGCTTCGAATATGATTGACTTCCGAAAATTTCTGGAAAAATTTCAAAATTAATTTGTAAAAATTCCAAAATTTCAGAATGGCTTTGTTAACGGTGGACACGCGTGTTTAACCCAGATTGGACGCAGGATTTAATGCGTGGTCCATGCCTTAGTTACCTCTAGATTGGATTACTGCAATGCGCTCTACGTGGGACTACACTTGAAGACAGCCCGGAAACTACAACTTGTCCAACTTTCGGCGGCCAGACTAATAACGGGGGTGAATTACAGGGAGTGGTCAACCCCCCCTGTTTAAGTAGCTCCACTGACTGCCGTTTATTTTCCGGTCCCAATTCAAGGTACAGGTCATCACCTATAAAGCCCTTAATGGTTTGGGACCTGCCTACCTCCGTGACTGTATCTCTCTCATCCTTGGGGGAGGCTCTCCTTTCACCTCTACCATTATCTCAGACCCGCCTTGTGGGAACAAGGAAGAGAGCCTTTTCCTTGGTGGCTCCCCGTTTATGGAATACATTGCCCGGTGAGATTAGGCATGCCCCCACTTTATAAAGTTTTAAGAAGAATCTCAAAACCTGGCTTTTCCGCTGCGCTTTTGGAGATTAACTATATACTCTCATATTGCCTTTAACCCTCAATAGTTGTGTTTAGTGCACCCCCCACCCCCGTATGAAGGTCCCTTTTTTCGACTCCATCTCGGAAGAGTTCCCCCCTTATAAATAATCCACACCACAGCTATCTCACCCCTTGTTTTTATCTTTACTATTTTAATCTGTACATGCGGCCCGCTCATGGTTCTCTGTTACGAATGATTTTAATGTAATTTTATTGGTTGTTGTATTCTTATAGTTTATGTTTTTATGTAATTGATTATGTTGTTGTTTCTGTTTTGGTTTTATTTATTGTATTGCGTGGTTGGGCTTGGCCTCATGTAAGCTGCCCCAAGTCCCCATTGGGGATATGGTGGCAGGGTACAAATAAAGATTATTATTATTATTATTATTAGACTCCATTGGACTTTCAGAGTAGACAGAGATTCTGTTAGACCAGTGTTTCCCAAACTTTTTTGGCCTACCTCCCCCTTTCCAGACAAAAATTTACTCACCACCCCCCTAGAAATTATTTTTTAAAAAATTTAATAGCAATTAAACAGAAATATATTTGTATTAATGCAGTGGTTCTCAACCTTTCTAATGCTGTGACCCCTAAATAAGGTTCCTCATGTTGTGGTGACCCCCCAACCATATTTTAATTGCTACTTCATAAATAATTTTGCTACTTTTACGAATTCTAATCCAAATATCTAATATGCAGGTCAAAGCGAAAGGGGCGGGGCCAAAGAAGAGGGCCGCATGACCCCTCCTAAATGGCCAATCATTCACCGCCCCCTTAAAGGGGTTCACTGCCTCCCAAATTCCCCTGAGCCTCCCACCGCCCCCTTGGATCGCCTCACCGCCCACCAGGGGGCAGTACCCCCCACTTTGAGAATCAGTGTGTTAGACTCTCAGAAAAGAGAGATGCTTTGTACAATTGGTTCTAAGAAAGATGCCCTGTGTTACCTATACAGAGAAACTACTTCAAATCCTATTAGTAACTGGATTGATGAGCAAAGTACCTGTATGCAGAATAAATGAAGTTTGTGAGTAAACAAACTATGTCAGTTTCAAAGGAGTCTGCTTATTTTTATCAGTTGAGAGCATGGTTTAAAGGCAAATATATTTTAAGGGAGAGTAGATGTTTTGGGGCAACTAAAAGGAACACTTCTGAAACTCTGCTGTACGTGTGTGGGATATATGTGTGTGTGTGTGTCCTGGGCAATCATGGTTCTAAATGGTTCTAAAATACTTACAAAACGGAAGTTCTGGTGGTGAACACTAGGTGGCGCTGGTGCTTTGTTTCTACAGTGTTGCTAAAGTTCTGGTGGTGAACACTAGGAGGGGGTGGTGCTTTGCTTCTACAGTGTTGCTAAGGTGGCACTAGGTGGCACTGGTGCTTTTCTTCTACAGTGTTGCTAAAGTTCTGGTGGTGTTGCTAAAGTTCTGGTGGTGAACATTTCAGAACTCTAACAAAACTTTCAAAACTTCATTATTATTTCATTATTGGCGATTTTTAAGACATAACCAATTAGGAACGAAATTTTGAAAGTTTTGTTAGAGTTCTAAAATGTTCATCACCAGAACTTTAGCAACACCGTAGAAGCAAAGCACCAGTGCCACCTAGTGTTCACCACCAGAACTTTAGTTTTGTAAATACTTTGGAACCATTTAGAACCATGATTGCCCACGCCATATATATATATATATATATATATATATATATATATATATGGCGAATGCTATTTTCCCAAAAGGTTATGACTCTTCTTAACAGGTCATGCTTTTACCAAGAGGTTATAGCAATATTTTTTGGAGTATCTCTTTCATGTCTCATGAAGAAGAGGAGTCAATTCCCTGAAATCAGTCCAATACAATTAAAATAAATCCGTATCTGATTGTATTCACACCACCTTTGTCCTCTTAGTTTTCGTGTGTTGGTTCGATATTATACCCGCTGCCCACGGTAGATCCATGGTGGCTTATAAGACCACTCCATCAAACACATTTGGAAGAGGGTCAACACAAAGCTCCATTTCACGGTGCAAAGGCCATGTCACGTTTCATCACAATGTGGCTCTACCACCAACTGGCAGGAGGTGCTCTCCCTATTCACATGGAGGGACCATGCGGTGAAAAGAGAATAGGGGGGCTGGGTTGAGGTGAAGGGAAACCATAGCCAAGGATGGGAAATCTAGTAGGAAAGGAGGAGTGTTGGAAAGATGGAGCGAAGGACGGGGAGTCTGAGTGGGAGAAGGGAGGATGGAAGGATTATTTAGGAGGTGAAGGGGGGTTCCACCAAGTTTCAAAGGTGGAAAGACTTGGAAAGGCTTCAAATCATTTGGTCTTTCATTAAGCTTAGTGAATGATGTAATCAGATTTTTGACAAGTCTAGTTTGTCCCTTTCAGCAAATAGTCACCTGTTAATTTGCATGTAAGACTAGTGTCTGTGCTGCCAAAACAGTTTACAGCTAATTTAAACTGTGTTCTATAAGATGAGGTTCTCCACTGAGTATTGCTGTAATTTTCTGTGCTAACCTACTACGAGGCTCTCAAATGAAAGAAAAAAAATTAATACCCAATTAATAATTTTCCTATTTATATGGGAGGAGAGAGAGATTGTCAGAAATATTTCAAATTAACTAGGTATTTTTAATTACAAAAATGTGAATCAAGCACTGAAATGGTTAAATGGATGCAATGACTCAGCAAAAAACTATAGTTCAATATAAACAGGTGTGAATGTAGCTTAGAAGTCTTCAGTGTTAATTCGCCTTAGTGTGCGGTAGGCCTCAGTGGGAGAAAGGCCTCAGTCGGACAGAGCCCTCAGTGGGAGAAAGGTCTCAGTCTGACAGAGGCCTCAGTGGGAGAAGGCCTCAGTGGGAGAAAGGTCAAGTCTGTTAGAGCCCTCAGTGGGGGAAGGCTTCAGTGGGAGAAAAGCCTCAGTCTGACAGAGCCCTCAGTGGGAGAAAGGTCTCACTCTGACAGAGCCCTCAGTGGGGGAAGGCTTCAGTGGGAGAAAGGCCTCAGTGGGAGAAAAGCCTCAGTTTTACTGAACCCTCAGTGGGAGAAGGCCTCAGTGGGAGAATGGCCTCAGTGGGAGAAACGCCTCAGTCTGACAGAGCCCTCAGTGGGAGAAGGCCTCAGTGGGAGAAAGGCCTCAGTCTGACAGAGCCCTCAGTGGGAGAGGACCTCAGTGGGAGAAGGTCTCAGTGGGAGAAAGGCCTCAGTCTGATAGAGCCCTCAGTGGGTAAAAGGCCTCAGTCTGACAGATCCCTCAGTGTGAGAAGGCCCCAGTGGGAGAAAGGCCTCAGTGGGAGAAAGGTCTCAGTCTGACGGAGCCCTCAGTGGGAGAAGGCCTCCGTGGGAGAAAGGCCTCAGTCTGACAGAGCCCTCAGTGGGAGAAAGGTCTCAGTGGGTGAAAGGCCTCAGTCTGACAGAGCCGTCAGTGGGAGAAGGCCTCAGTCTGACAGAGCCCTCAGTGGGAGAAGGCCTCAGTGGGAGAAAGGCCTCAGTCTGACAGAGCCCTCAGTGGGAGAGGACCTCAGTGGGAGAAGGCCTCAGTGGGAGAAAGGCCTCAGTCTGATAGAGCCCTCAGTGGGTAAAAGGCCTCAGTCTGACAGATCCCTCAGTGTGAGAAGGCCCCAGTGGGAGAAAGGCCTCAGTGGGAGAAAGGTCTCAGTCTGACGGAGCCCTCAGTGGGAGAAGGCCTCCGTGGGAGAAAGGCCTCAGTCTGACAGAGCCCTCAGTGGGAGAAAGGTCTCAGTGGGTGAAAGGCCTCAGTCTGACAGATCCCTCAGTGGGAGAAAGACCTCGGTGGGTAAAAGGCCTCAGTCTGACAGAGCCCTCAGTGGGAGAAAGACCTCGGTGGGTAAAAGGCCTCAGTCTGACAGAGCCCTCAGTGGGAGAAAGGTCTCAGTGGGTGAAAGGCCTCAGTCTGACAGAGCCCTCAGTGGGAGAAAGACCTCGGTGGGTAAAAGGCCTCAGTCTGACAGATCCCTCAGTGTGAGAAGGCCCCAGTGGGAGAAAGGCCTCAGTGGGAGAAAGGCCTCAGTCTGACAGAGTTCTCAGTGGCCCCTAAGAGAAGATTCCAAGAAATAGGATTTAGTGGGGGGGGGGGGCTTTTCATTTCCAATTTGTACTAAAGATATGGTATGCCAATGTGTCTAAACCTGTCACATGCATTTATTTCTGTCTAAAAGACACTTCTATATTATGGGATTCAGTGTGTGAAATCCTCTTCCCCGTGAGATCCGGTAGCCTCCCTATGCAAGATGCTTTGACCATTCACTAAAAGACATTGCAAACTTGGGGTGTTAGGAACCCCCAGGAGAGGGAGACGGGTATGCACACCAAAACAAGGTAAGGAGATGGAAGAGGGTTTAAGAGAGGAAGGATGTGGACGGGATCACGGCACTGTAGACGGCAACCTACCCACTTGTCCAAGTCAACACCCTAGAGGGTCAGCCGGCAGAATTGGGAAGCCAAAGGAAAGAAGAGGAAGAAAAGATGAACCACTCTTGATATTTTTTAGGCCACATGCAAACAGGGCTATCGGGAATATTTGGTAGTGGTCAGCTACCCCAGTCGGCATCCCAGAGAAACAGCTCCACCCACACATACAAGCATACGTCCCTTAGATAGTTCCCCTTTGCTAGGGTACCAGACTGGCTGCCCTAGTGCTCTTCTCCAGTATGCCTACTCAGTGTCAAATCCCTTTCGTAAAACTCTCCTATGCATTCAGTTGAGTTTTTTCTTCTTCTTTTCCTGGCTGGTACTGTTTCCTTTATTGCGGGGGGATTAAAGAGGATTTGCAGGTTGTTCAGCTTTTGGGAACAGGTCTTTCACTGCTCGTTCCCTATTACCACTGTCTTTCCTCTTTCTCGTTTAGAATAAAATAGTACTGTTCCAATATACACCGCAACAATCCCCACAAAGAACGGAAACCCAGCAAACTACCGTATATACTCGAGCATAAGATGAGTTTTTCAGCCCTTGTTTAGGCTGAAAAAGCCCCCCTTGGCTTATACTCGAGTCAAAGTTATTTATTACTTTACTGGGTTATTATTATTATTTATTAAATTTGTTATTTTCTCTATTTATTATTATTACATTTATTATTTTACTCTATTATTATTACATTTATTATTTTACTCTATTATTATTACATTTATTATTTTTCTCTGTATTATTGTTATTACATTTATTATTGTACTATTGCATTTATTATTATTTTACTATATTATTATTATTACATTTATTATTTTTCTCTATTGTTGTTATTATTACATTTCTTATTCTACTCTATTTGTTATTACATTTATTATTTTACTCTGTTATTGCTACTATTCCATTTATTATTATTTTATTCCATTTATTATTATACCATTTATTATGTTACTCCATTTCTTATTATTGCATTTATTATTTTACTCTATTTATTATTGTTGTTATTCCATTTATTATTTTACTTTGTTATTGTTATTATTCCATTTATTATTTTATTCCATTTATTATTATACCATTTATTATTATATTTATTATTTTACTCTATTATTATTTTTATTACATTTATATTTACTCTATTTATTATTGTTGGATGTTATGATTACATTTCCATTATTTTACTCTATTATTATTTTTATTCCATTCATTATTTTACTTTGTTATTGTTATTATTCCATTTATTATTTTATTCCATTTATTATTATACCATTTATTATTATATTTATTATTTTACTCTATTATTATTTTTATTACATTTATATTTACTCTATTTATTATTGTTGGATGTTATGATTACATTTCCATTATTTTACTCTATTATTATTTTTATTACATTTATTATTTTATTGCATTTATTATTATTACATTTATTATTTTACTCTATTAATATTTTTATTCCATTTATTATTTTATTCCATTTATTATTGTTGTTATTATTATTACATTTCCATTATTTTACTCTATTATTTTTTATTACATTTATTATTTTACTCTATTATTATTGGAAGGATACTTAAGCACATCTACCTTGAAGGTGGTTAGAATAATGGTTTAATCAGAGTTGGGCAGTCTTACCTTAAATTACAATTTTATGTAAATATTCAAAAACATTTAACCTACTGATGCCTCAATTTGTGTCATTTTATTGGTATCTATTTTTATTTTGAAATTTACCCATAGCTGCTCCTTTTCCTACTCTCGGCTTATACTCGAGTTGAAACGTTTTCCCAGTTTTTTGTAGTAAAATTAGGTGCCTCGGCTTATATTCATGTCGGCTTATACTCAAGTATATACGGTATGTCCCTTGCAGATAATCAAAGCCCATTAAATAAGGGACAATTAGAGGCAATTCATCACCAATTACCCAGAACAGACATAAAAAGCTAGATACTAATTAAAGGCACTAGTTCTAAAAAGTTACTTTTTTCAACTCTAAAATTCAGAATCCTCCCGTCATGGCTGCCTGGGGAACTCTGGTAGTTGTAACAATCGGTTTCCTAAGGTCTGGCTTGCAGGGTTGTGGAAACGTCCCAAACTTGGCCATCCACGCATCCTCTCTTGCAGTACGGTCCCAAAAGAAAGTCCACAGCGCCTACCTCGGAGCCTACCTCTACTGTGTTGGCCAGCATCTCCTGCAGGGCACGCACTGACAAGGACTGTTCCAGGCTGAAGCAACAGATCGCCAGGTCCGGAGGGACTTTCTGTAGGTAGGGAGAACACAAGAGTCGTTGGATTATTTCAGTATCCTTTATACCAGGAGTAGGGGACCTATGGCTCGCGAGCCAGATGTGGCTCTTTTCATGATTGCATCTGGCTCTCCCATTCCTTCTTTCCACCATTCTCCCTCTTCCTTCCTGTTCCATTCTTTCCTTCTCTTTTTCCTTTTCCCTTCCTTCTTTCGCCCAATCTCCCTCTTCCTTCCTTCCTCTTCCTTCCTTTCTTCCTCTTCCATTTTTTCCTTCTCTTCCTTTTGCTTCCCTCTCTCCCTTACCTTCTTTCCTCCCTCCTTCCTCATACATTCTTTCCTTCTCTCCTTCCTTTTCCCTCTCTTTCTCCCTCCTTTTCCCTTCATCTCTCCCCTTCCTTCCTTCCTTCTTTCCTCCCTCCTTCCTCTTCCATTCTTTCCTTCCCTCCTTCCTTTTCCCTCCCTCTCCCCCTCTTCCTTCCTTCCTCTTCCATTCTTTCCTTCCCTCCTTCCTTTTCTCTCCCTCTCTCCCCTTCCTTCTTTCCTCCATTCTCCCTCTTCCTTCGTTCCTCTTCCATTCTTTCCTTCCCTCCTTCCTTTTCTCTCCCTCTCTCCCCTTCCTTCTTTCCTCCATTCTCCCTCTTCCTTCGTTCCTCTTCCATTCTTTCCTTCCCTCCTTCCTTTTCTCTCCCTCTCTCCCCTCTTCCTTCGTTCCTCTTCCATTCTTTCCTTCTCTCCTTCCTTTTCCCTCCCTCTCTCCCTTCTTTCCTCCATTCTCCCTCCCTCTTCCTTCCCTCCTCTTCTATTCTTTCCCCCAAGTCTTCCTTTCCGTCTCCTTCCTTTCTTTTCACTTCCCTCTCTCTCCCCTTCTTTCTTCTTTTCCCTTCATTATTTTACTTTTTCCTCACTCCATTTCCTTTCTTATCCCCACCCTTTCCTTTCCTTTCCTCCCTTCCCATTTCCTTCTTTCTTTTCCCCTCCTTGTCTCTCTCCTGCTTTTCTTTTCTTCCTTTTCCATAGTTCGTTCTTTTCTTTCTTCATCTCCCTCCTTTATTTCATGTGTCTTTCTTTCTTTCTTTCCTTCCTTCCTTCCCCCTTCCTTCCGTCTTCTCTTCCTTCCCAGAGTCCTGAGCATGCCTTTTGCAGAGCCAGGTCTGAAGCATCCTGTTATTCTGCCGGGGAATCCTTTTCTCATCGTATGTACGTATAGACTCACATTTAGTTGAATTCAGTCTTAAAATATATATAATATATATTATATGTCTCTCACTGAAATAAATCTCCAAATATTTTGCTTTCATGGCTCTCTGAGTCAAAAAGGTTCCCGACCTTTATACAAAGGTTGCATTCACTGGGTTGCTGTGAGTTTTCTGGGCTGTGTGCTCATGTTCCAGAAGCATTCTCTCCTGATATTTCACCCATATCTATGGCAGTCATCCTCCGAGGTTGCGAGGCCTGTTGGAAACCAGGCAAGTGAGGTTTATATATCTGTGGAATAATGTCCAGTGTGGTTTATGAAAGCATTTAACTCCTAATAGAATAGTTTGGCCCCTTACTCTGACTAGTTATTCCACTGAGATTGTTTGTATGAGTTGCTTTCGAGTGTGCTATACTGTATCCAAGCCGGTTATTCACTCTAGCTTATTGTCTACAGACCTTGCATCAGGATGGATATGAGTTGCTTTGCTTTACATCTATGGCCTTGAGAAAGACCCGGTGTGGAGGGTCGAAACGGGAGTTGGGACCATTGTACAGCGTATCCCTGTCGGCCCAGTTATATGCTCAGGCGACCCAGCGATAAGTTCTACCACCAATATAAATTGTAATTGCTTGGGTTCCTGCCTGCGAACAACTCTGCGTTACAGCAATCCTCCGAACTTCCAACACGGCTTGCTAGCCAACCCGCTCTTTTTGGGACACAGCCCCGTTGGGCTAGTGCATCTCCTCCCCTTATTGGCTTACCTTGAAACCCTGTCTTCTTCAATGAACCCTTAATCGTTTCCCTTCTAATCCGAAGTTACCTGGACATTGATTGACGCCATTGGCGCACGGGGTAGGAGCCCATAGCGGGCCTGCTTTATATGCATAAGTTATTTGTACATTTTGTAATAACGTCCTTATGAATGTGTATCATTACTTTCGAAATTTCTAAATGAACTTGTTACCTTACTGACTGTTTATATTGTTTACACTCTGTGTGTTGCGTTGCCTTTTAGCAACTCCCCCTTTGTTTTGTATACTTGATTATTTCCTGTCTGGAATTCCCATTTGATGGGTGTCATTCTTTATTTACTGCCTAGATATTGAAGGTCTTTTTTAAAAACTCCTTGCAGCTTCAAAGCCTGGCTGCTTCCTCCCTGGGGGAATACTTTGTTGGGAGGTGATAGTTGGATTTAATATAACCTGTCTGGATTTCCCATTTTCTGAGTGTTCTTTATTTACTGTCTTGATTTTGGCGTTGTTTTTTTTTAAAAAAAACTCCTTTCAGTTTCAAAGCCTGACTACTTCTTGCCTGGGGGAATCCTTTGTTGGGAGGTGTTAGCTGGCCTTGATTGTTTCCTATCTGGAATTCCCCTTTTTTCTGAGTGCTGCTCTTTATTCACTGTCCTGATTTTAGGGTGTTTTTAATTAATAGCCAGATTTGTTCATTTTCATGGTTTCCTCCTTTCTGTTGAAATTGCCCACCTGCTTGTGGGTTTCAGTGGCTTCTTCTCTGTATAGATCTATAAACCCTACTTGCCTAGTTTCCAACAGACCTCACAGTCTCTGAGGATGCCTGCCATAGAAGCGAGCAAAACGTCAGGAGAGAATGCTTCTGGAACATGGCCAGACAGCTCGGAAAACACACAGCAACCCAACGATTCCAGCCATGAAAGCCTTCGACAACACATGGCATTCATGATTCAGGTACAGTAGCTGACTCCAACTTTGCATTTATGAGGAAGGTCTTTTGTCAATAAGCCCACTCTCCCAACATATCATCCCATTACAAACTATGAAGGTTAAAAAGTGAGGAAATCTTCAAAGTGTAAATCAGTGGTTCCCAAACTTTTTTGGCCTACCGCCCCCTTTCCAGAAAAAAATTGATTCACTGCCCCCCTAGAAATTAATTTTTTAAATTTAATAGCAATTAAACAGAAAGATATATGTATTAATGCAGTGGTTCTCAACCTTTCTAATGCCGTGAGCCCTAAATAAGGTTCCTCATGTTGTGGTGACCCCCCAACCATATTTTCGTCGCTACTTCATAAATAATTTTGCTACTCTTACGAATTCTAATGCAAATATCTAATATGCAGGATGAATTTTCATTGTTACAAATTGAACATAATTAAAGCATAGGGATTAATCACAAAAACAATATGTTTGGGGGAGTATGGACAACAGGGGGTGGGATTTGCAGTACCTTCAACCGATTCAGCTCTGACTTCCACAGACCACGGAGTCCCTCCCAAATTACAGAACTGGACCAAACTTGGCACAGAGAACCCACATGACCAACAGAAAATACTGGAGGGGTTTGGGAGGAATTGGCAGTGATTTAGGGGAGATGTAGTTCACCTACATCCGGAGAGAACTGAGAACCCAAACAACTATGGATCTGGACCAAACTTGTCACGACTATTCATTACGCCTAAATTTGAACACTGGTGGAGTTTTGAGAAAATAGCCCTTCTCATTTGGGAGTTGTAGTTACTGGGATTTATAGTTCACCTACAATCAAAGAGCATTTTGAATTCCACCAACAATGGAATTGAGCCAAACTTGGCACACAGAACCCCCAGGACCAACAGAAAATACCGGAGGGGTTTGGAATGAATTGCTTCCGTTGGGGAAGGCCGTGCTTTTTTCCGCGGTGGCGGGGAGGCTCCGTCAGAGGACGTGGAGACCTTTGCACTGAAGCCTTTGCACTGCGCTGCGTGGGGGTCAAAGTGAAGGGGCCGGGGCCAAAGAAGAGGGCCGCAATCGTTCGCCGCCCCTTTAAAAGGGGTTCACTGCCCCCCCCCAAATTCCCCTGAGCCTGCCACCGCCCCCTTGGATCGCCTCACCGCCCACCAGGGGATGGTACCGCCCACTTTGAGAATCAGTGGTGTAAATAAATAATATTATTTAAGACTTTCCTGCATTCTATTAGTCCTCCACCACTCAATCCATAATGTCTGTTCCAGGGCCCATTTTCTGACCCCAATGACAACAAGGCAACCAATAAAGCCTCTACACTACACATGAGCCATCACCTGACCTTCTCTGCATTGTACCTGAGCATTGGAGGTAGGTTCCAGGTAACAGAGGCGGTTCCCAAAGCCTTCGGTAGCGAGACATAACTTCAACTGTTCCTTCAAGATTGTGGCTGAACACTGAAGGACGACTTCATCATCCTGTGGGACAGAAAAATATATTAGAAAAGTATAAACTGAAGAGCAGATCTCAAAAACCATCGAGCCATAGGTATACATGCACATATGTATGTATAGGTATTCATTATTTATTTATTTATTTATTTCAATTATTTATAACCCGCCCTTCTCTATCCTCGAAAGGGGACTCAGGGCGGCTAACAAAAGGCAGCGATTAGATGCCACATATACAATCAATAAAACAACAATATACCATAAATAATACATTAAACAGATTAAAAACCAATTAAATATAAATAGTTAAAAAATACACATAGTCCGAGCTCTGTAATCCCAAGTTTGTCCAAAGCCAGTCCACAGTCCATTTTCATAACACTGTCATCCTTTTGTTGTCCACCAGCTACCAATAGCTAACCAAATGCCTGGTCCCATAGCCACGTCTTCAACTTTTTCCTAAAGGAAAGGAGGGAAGAGGTTGACCTAATTTCATTGGGGAGAGAATTCCTCAGGCGAGGGGCCACCACCGAGAAGGCCCTGTCCCTCGTCCCCACCAAACGTATTTGTGATGAAGGTGGGATCAAGAGCAGGGCCTCCCTACAGTGTCATAAATTTCGAGGTGGGTCATAAAGGGAGATACATTCGGACAAGTAAGCTGGGCCAGAGCCGTATAGGGCTTTAAAGGTCAAAACCAGCACTTTGAATTGTGCTCGGAATTGGACAGGCAGCCAGTGGAGCTGATACAACAGGGGGGTGGTATGCTCTCTGTATGACGCTCCAGTAAGTAACCTGGCTGCTGCCCGTTGGACTAGTTGAAATTTCTGAACAGTCTTCAAAGGCAGCCCCACGTAGAGTGCTTTGCAGTAATCTATTTGGGATGTAACAAGAGCATGGACTACTGTGTCCAGATCAGACTTCCCAAGGTACAAGTGCAACTGGCGCACAAGTTTTAATCCCAGCCACCGCCGAGACTTGGGGTTCCAGGCTCAGCGATGAGTCCAAGATCACTCCCAAGCTGCGAACCTGTGCCTTCAGAGGGAGTGTAACCCCAATCATGCACATACATTAATAAACACCTATGACATGCGTAAATGCTGTTTCATGGCATCATTCCCAACTGATGCCCTAACTCTTGGAAATAGCAACCTCCCAAGCATTTCACTATTTATTTGTTAATGTATAGATGTGTTAACCTGTATTCTATGTGTATGATGATTTGCCAGTAAGACTTACCTCTTTGGTGTGGGAGGGGTTACAGACATGTAATCATTATACTGAGCATGTTCAGACTCAGGACTCCATTTGTATTAAGTTTGTTTCAGATCTCAATGCAGGTGGATGCATGTATCTGTTTGGACTTCAATACGAGGGTTGAATGAAAAGTAATGCCTCCACCTTCGTTACTTGGGTTTGGATGGGAATATTTTAATAAATCAAACGCAGAAATAATCCTTAGAATGTGCTCTTTAACTACCACAATTCACTTTTCCATATAATCACCAGACAATTGGATACATTTCTGCCAACGGTGACAGGTTTTCTGAAGCTATCACTGAAGAAGTCAGTGCACTTTCATTTCAGGCATCAGCATCCTGTTTGGATGCAGAGGTCCTCCCCTCCGTGTCAGAACTGGGGCGAGAACCGCACATGGAAGGGAAGGCCAGGGAAGGGAAACCCACCAATTCCTTTCCAAAAATGGCGGCAGTGGCTTCGAAATCAATCAATCAATTTTTATTATTTACTTAGTCGCTCTCCACCAGCGGTGCTCTGGGTGACTTACAATATAAAACTAATAAAACACTTTAAAAGAATTACAATTAAAACAACTAATCAAACGCTCTGCCAAAGAGCCAAGTCTTCAGTGCAACAGCAAAGCATCTCAGCTCGCGCATGGCTCGGATGTCGGGTGGCAGAGAGTTCCACAGTTTTGGGGCGGATGCCTAGTGACCTCCAGGTGGATTTCTCTGGGTCCTGGAGGATTGAGGTGACCACTGGGATTGATAGGGGGAGAGGCAAATTTACTTCCGGGTTGCTTACATCGCTTCAAAACCGCTTCAAAAGTGAATTTAATCCAAATTCATTCCAATTTTACGAGCATTCTGATGAACCTAACCAGGCCTAATAAATACTTACTAGCCACTGGCCAAGTCATAGGACATGCAATTTTCATAACGCTCTCCACAGTGCATTCTCCTGATAGCTTCTGCTAAACTCCCAGCCCCTGTTTCTGCAGCCAGAGAGGATCAGGAAGGGACGCAACAGATCCTTTCGCATAAAAGACAGAAGCAGGTGGCCTAATGCCTTGTTTATGTTCAAACCAGAGCAGAGAGGGGCATGTAAGCCCGGGTCCTTGGGCAGCGGGTGTAAAGAAGACTGCTTTGATCGATCCCATGGGGCAGTGTTTTTCAACCTTATTTGAGCCGTGGCACACTTTTTACGTTTACAAAATCCTGGGGCACACCACTAACCAAAATGACACAAAATGACACTCTTAACACAGTAATACATATAGTTAATATGTTTTTAAATGTATTTATACACTCAGTGTGAAACCTGGGCCTGTTTCAATGAACTCAACATAGATATCCTGGCAGGAATGGCAGAAAGACACAAACTTGCACAGAACTCCCATAACCAAGAGAAAATACTATAAGAGTTTGGTGGAAACAATTTTGGAGTTGTAGTTCACCGACCAAACACTGTGGACTGAAACAATGTTGGATCAGGACCAAACTTGGCATGAATACAATATGCCACAATGTGAACACAGATGGAGGTTGGGGAAAATAGACCTTGGCATTTGGGAGTTACAGTTTCTGGGATTTATAGTTAACACACAGTCAAAGAGCATCCTGAACTCCTGCAACAATGGAATTGAACCAAACTTGGCATATTGAACTCTCATTACCAACAGAAAGTACTGAAAGGGTTTGCTTGGGAATTGACCTTGAGTTTGGAAGTTGTACACCCAGAGAGCACTGTGGACTCAAACAATGTTATGTTATGTTGTTGTTTGTTTTCTATCCAGAATCACAATGTTGGAAGGAGGCTCACCACTTTAATGTCCCTAAAACAGGCATGGGAAAACTTCAGCCCTCTGGGTGCTTTGGGCTTCAACTCCCACCATTCCTAACAGCCTGAGGCCCTTTCCTGCTTAAGTGGCTGAGGGGGGGGGAAGGAAAAGGGCCTGAGGCTGCTAGGAATGGTGGGAGTTGGAGTCCAAAACACCTGGAAGGTCCAAGTTTGCCCATGCCAGCTTTCGACAGAGACCTCTTCCTCCCCCTTCCCCTTCGCTTTGCCCTTTCTTCCCCCTCCTGCTGAACACTTACTTTTTCTTCTACACTGCCGCTTCTGCCGCCATTTTGATCCGAGGGGGCAGTGTGAGCGTGTTCAGGAGGGGAGGGGAGGGAGGGAGGCGTGACCCGTGCGGGCGCTACTGCACAGACTCGCCCCAGAGCAAAGCGAGGCAAAGCGAGCAGAGCGAGGCTGGGAAGAAGGGAGCCCGGGTGGAGAAGAAAAAGTGTTTGGCAGGAAGGGGAAGAAAGGGTATTGGAGGCTCCAATTTCCCACGGCACAACAGATGATCGCTCACGGCACACTAGTGTGCCATGGCACACTGGTTGGGAAACACTGCCATGGGGACGGAGATAAATATGAGCCAAGGTTTTAAAAGGCGGGGTGCAGCTCTGTCCTTGAAGTTTTCCACTTCTGATATTTTTCTACTTCCAGTTCAACCTTCCTGCTTCCAAACCACATAATGTAGAAATCCAGAGCACACTGGCTGTCAATGCAAATCAAACCGACCCTGACCTAGGCAAGGTAAGAGAGGAAATCCTTGAGTAGCATTACAAATCAGATTTCTAGGCTACGTGGACCAGGGCTCCATCCACACAAGACAATTGCAGAGCTTTGATTCCTCTTTATCTGCCATAGTGGAGCTCCCGGTGGTGCAATGGGTTAGACCAGGCCTGGGCAAACTTGGGCCCTCCGGGTATTTTGGACCTCAACTCCCACAATTCCTGACAGCCAGTAGTCCAAAAACACCCAGAGGGCCCAAATCTGCCCATGCCTGATTTAGACCCTTGTGCTGGCAGGACTGCTGACTTGAAGGTTGGGTTGCTGACCTTAAGGTTGGTGGTTTGAATCTGGGGAGAGCACAGATAAGCTCCCTCTGTCAGCTCCAGCTCCCCATGCAGAGACATGAGAGAAGTCTCCCACAAGGATTGTAAAACATCCGGGTGCCCCCTGGGCAACTTCCTCTCACACCAGAAGTGACTTGCAGTTTCTCAAGTCGCTCCTGACACACACACACACACACACACACACACAAAATCTGCTATAGTTTCGTTACATGGGATTTGGAGCCCCATTTTCATAGCTCCTGATCCATTCACATTCTCTCTGTTGCTTTTCTTTTCTGCAGAAAAGAAGAATGGTTTGCCTTTCCTGGAAGCCCCCTGTTGAAATTCACCCTCGAATTAGATTACAAGTGCAGTAATACACCAAAGAAACACCATAACAAACCCATTTTTTAAAAAACCAGAAGTGGAATTCTAGCTACTTTTTCCTATTGTGGGATAATGGGGAATCCGTCCAGACCCAGTGGAGTCCGGGAGACAGGAAATTGCCCCTACAGCTGACACAGTTGCTCATCTTGTGGATGGATTGGTGGAAAGAAGGAAGGAAGGAAGGAAAGAAGGAAGGAAAGAAGGAAGGAAAGAAGGAAGGAAGGAAGGAAGGAAAGGAGGAAGGAAAGGAGGAAGGAAAGGAGGAAGGAAGGAAATAAAGAAGGAAGGAAATAAAGGAAGGAAGAAGGAAAGAAGGAAAGAAGGAAGGAAAGGAAAGAAGGAAGGAAGGAAGGAAAGGAAGGAAGGAAAGAAAGAAGGAAAAAAGGAAAAAAGGAAGGGAGGAAAGAAAGAAGTAAAGGAAGAAGGAAGGAAGGGAGGAAAGGAGTAAGGTAGGTAGGTAGGTAGGTAGGAAATAAGGAAGGAAAGAAAGAAGGAAGGAAGGAAAGGGGAGGAAGGAAGGAAGGGAGGGATGAAGGGAGGGAGGAAAGAAGGAAGGAAAGAAGGAAGGAAGGAAGGAAAGAAGGAAGGAAATAAAGAAGGAAGGAAGGAGGAAAGAAGTAAAGAAGGAAGGATGGGAGGAAAGGAAAGAAGGAAGGGAGGAAGGGAGGAAGGAAGGAAAGAAGGAAGGAAGGAGGAAAGGAGTAAGGTAGGTAGGAAGGAAGGAAATAAGGAAGGAAGGAAAGGAAAGAAGGAAGAAAAGAAAGAAGGAAGGAAAGGGGAGGAAGGAAGGGAGGGAGGGAGGGATGAAGGGAGGGAGGAAAGATGGAAGGAAGGAAGGAAAGGAGGGAGGAAAGAAGGAAGGAAAGAAGGAAGGAAGGAAGGAAAGAAGGAAGGGAGGAAAATAAAGAAGGAAGAAAGGAAAGAAAGAAAGAAAGAAAGGAGGAAGGAAGGAAAGAAATAAGGTAGGAAGGAAGGAAATAAGGGAAGAAGTAAGGAAGGATGGAAGGAAGGAAGGAAAGAAGTAAGGAAAGAAAGAAGGAGGAAAGAAGTAATGTAGGAAGGAAAGAAGGAAGGAAAGAAGTAATGTAGGAAGGAAGGAAGGAAAGGAAGGAAGGGAGGTAGGAAAGAAGGAAGGAAGGAAGGAAAGAAGGAAGGAAAGAAAGAAGGAAGGAAAGAAGGGAGGGAGGGCAGGAGGGAGGAAAGAAGGAAAGAAAGAAGGAGGGAGGGAGGGAGGAGTAAGGTAGGTAGGAAGGAAGGAAAGAAGGAAAGAAAGGAGGAAGGAAGAAAGGAAGAAAATAAAGAAGGAAGGAAAGAAAGAAAGGAAGGAAGGAGGAAGGAAGGAAAGAAAGAAATAAGGTAGGAAGGAAGGAAATAAGGGAAGAAGTAAGGAAGGGAAGAAGGAAGGATGGAAGGAAGGAAGGAAAGAAGTAAGGAAAGAAAGAAGGAGGAAAGAAGTAATGTAGGAAGGAAAGAAGGAAGGAAGGAAAGAAGTAATGTAGGAAGGAAGGGAGGGAGGGAGGGAGGAAAGGAAGGAAGGAAGGAAGGAAGGAAGGAAGGAAGGAAAGATATATAGATATAGAAATATGTGCAAGACATATGAACATATGCGCATTATCCAAGGGTTTCAAAAGTGTCCCTGCGTCTTTGAAAAACACCGTGTAAACAGAAACCTCCTTCTCCCAGAGCAGAACAGCTGCTGCTTCTTGACATCTTGGTGACAGGTGGACCATCTTAGGACATTGGGGGCCATGCCTAAGAAGCTTTTGGATGATGAAATTATAATCAGAGGGAGTACATCCCAACGGGATATCTGCCTCCCAAATAAATCCTTGTTTCTCATTTAACCCCCAGAAAAGGCATGTCTTCCCATCATGTTTGTCCTCCTTCTCCCTCTTGTTGGAGATGGATTGCTGTACAATTTTGGATGCTTGAAACCATAAAAATTTTTACTCTGCATTAATCTCAAATCAGGAGACACCGAGATCGGCAGGCTTGATCTCATCGCCACTTGTCATTCCTTACAGCCGACATCCATCAAGGGCAGGGAAGCATGACAGGGCAGCCCTGATGCCGGAAATGTGCTGGAGAAAGGACACGTCGGCCAAAGAAATGGAGAATAGATGAAGAGGACGAGAGGAAGCCCTGGCGTATTGCCAACGGTGGGGAGAATGCGTCAGAAATATTCAGGGGAGGACGGTCTCCGTGACTTTCTGTCCGTCAGCTGCTTTTTTGGCAACAGCCAGCATTGGCACTGCCAGCGCGGGCAAAGAATCAGCCTGGGCATTTAGGATAGCGGGGTTCATTTCCATCCACAGAGAAGCAAAAGGTGTTAATAGGATTGAATGGTCAGGGCTTTAACAAGCAAGGTCTAGGACTCAAGGTAGTCCTCCCTAAAGTTCTCTGCCTTCAAGTAAAAACCCAATCCTATAGGATCCATTAGGCGAGGGGTGCTCACACTTTTTCAGCATGCGAGTTACTTATAAAACAACCAAGTCAAAATGATCTCCCTACCCACTACAAAAATGTGAAACATATAACACAATATCTGCTTTGAACTGGGTTTTCTGAGTCCACACTGCCAAATAATCTGATTCAAAGCAGATAACATGGGGTTTTATTCACCTGCGTGGAAAGGACCTCAGATAACCCAGGGCCCTTCCACACATCCTATTTTACAGTTGACACACACAAACTGATTTCTTAATACTAGACAAATAGCTACCAAATTTGGCCACAAGACACCTACAAGGAGTGACCATCACTAAAAAAAATGATTTTGTCATTTGGGAATTGTAGTTGCTGGGATTTATAGTTCACCTACAATCAAAGGGCATTCTGAACCCCACCAACAACAGAATTGAGGCAAACTTCTCACACAGAACTCCCACAACCAACAGCAAATGTTCAAGGCAGACAGGAAGGAAATGAAGGAAAGAATGAGGGAGGGAGGGAGGAAACAGGAAGGAAAGAAGGCAAGGAGGGGAGAAAGGAAGGAAAGGAAGGAAGGAGATGAGGAAGGAAGGAAGGAAAGAAGGAAAGGAAGGAAAGGAGGGGGAGAGAGAGGAAGGAAAGAAGGAAGGAAGAACAAAAGGGAGGGAGGGAAAGAAGGGAAGGAAGGATGGGAAGTAGGGAAGGAAGGAAAGAGGGGAGGAAGGGAGGAAGGAAGGAAGGAAGGAAGGAAGGAAGGAAGGAAGGAAGGGAGAGAGAGGAAGGAAGAACAGAAAGGAGGGAGGGAAGGAAGGGAAGAAAGGATGGGAAGTAGGGAAGGAAGGAAAGAGGGAGAGAAGGAAGGGATTTATCTGGATTTTGCATGCTCGGATCCTGTGTTTTCACCTTTGTACTTTGAAGTTCATGGACTATCTAGTAGGCCTGGGTAGGTTCGTCCGAATGCTCGTAAAATCGGAATGAATTCAGATTAAATCCACTTTTGAAGCAGTAGCGAAGCGATGTAAGCAACCAGGAAGTAAATTTGCCATTTCGAAGCCGCGGCCGCCATTTTTTTCCTGACCCACTTCCTGGTTCGGAAAGGAATCAGCCTTAGCTTCCAGCCCCTCCCGAGGTACTTTCCCGGAGAGATAGCACAGAGCCGGAGAGATGGCACAGCAGTAGAACAGCTGTGCTTGCAATCTGAAGGTTGCAAGTTCAATTCCCAAGCTGGCTTGGACAACCAGCTGTGAGCCCTGTCCACTGTTCACCCAGCAGTTCGAAAACAGCCCAGCTGTAAATAGATGAACTGGGAACCACCAAAAGTGGGGGAGGATTCTTTTCAGAAAGGACTTTACAATGCCTGAATAAATAAAGATCGGCTGCCGGAAGGTGGAATGGAGAACGGAGGAACAGAGGCCCTCCGTCATGAGGATGAAGCAACAGCATCCCCTTGTGACGTAATGACGCACCCTATGACAAAGCCAGAAGAAAATCCTTCAGAAAATTGAATGTGTTGTATTGTAACTGTACGTCTTCCGGCAGGGATAATCTGTCGTATGTGTGATGTAATCCGTTCTGAGTCCCCTTCGAGGTGAGAAGAGCGGAATATAAATAAAGTGTATTATTATTATTATTCTCCTCATTGGCTGTTTAACCTAGTTTGGATGCGGATGTCCTTACCTCCGCGTCAGAACTGGGGCGACAGTCGTGTTTAACCCACTTTGGATGCGACTGTCGCACCAGTTCTGACGCGGAGGTAAAGACATCCGCATCCAAACTGTGTTAAACATCCATTAACGAAGCAATTCCGAAATTTCGGAAATTTCAAACTTTTTTCCAGAAAATTTTGGAAATCATTTCAGAATCGAATCGCCAGCACCCCCTACATGCGCAACAAGTTTTAAACCATTGTTTCCCTTGATCAAACAGGTCTACTATCTAGTATCTTTGGACTATATTGTTTCTATTTTTCTATATGGGTCTGAAACATGGGTCACCCATCGCCAACTCCTACGACTCCTCAAACGCTTTCATCAGCGCTGTCTTCACACAATCCTAAATGTACACTGAACTATGTGACGAATGTTGCTATCCTTGAGCAAGCAGGGATCACCAGCATTGAGGCCATGCTATTGAGAACATATCTGTGCTGGGCAGGGCACGTCTCTAGGATGGAGGACCACCGCCTCCCAAATATACTACTCTACGGTGAACTTGCCACGGGTCAGCGCAAGAGAGGCGCCCCAAAAAAAGAGATATAAGGACTCCTGAAACAACACCTCAGGCTCGGCCAGATTGATCACCAACAATGGTCCACCCTGGCCTCACATCGGGAGGTATGGAGACGCACTATCCACAATGCTGCGGCCTCTTTCGAGAAGTCACACCGAACGAGTCTCGAAGAGAAACGACAAAGCAGAAAGGACCGCAACTTGGAAACAACATCACCCAAGGAGACTTTCTGCTGTGCTTCCTACAACCGGACTTGCCTATCTCAGATTGGCCTTTTTAGTCATCAACGCACTTGTAAAAAGCGTGGGATGAGTCCTTCCTAAGAATCTTCGTTCGCGAAGTAATGCCAAGATATACTGTTTTGCTTACATATATCCGCTCGCTGGTTTTACTGAACTGGTGTTGTGATTAAGTGCAGACGTGTTCCTGCTCTGGGATACAACAGCCAAAGCCAGAAAGTTCGGGGAAAGAAAAACTAGAAACTGGGAAAATGGAATGACATTGGAGGGTATGGAATCTGGAGTGTTGAAATATAATTGCTCTGACGTCCTCGGAGCGATTTTGTGCCCCCTTCTCTTCCCCTTCCAGTAGCTCTCACCCACTCTCCTCTTCAATAACAGCCATTTACTTGAAATGAAAAATTATAGGTATGAGGCCATTACTTTCGTCCAGCGGCACAGTTGCATAAAGTAGAAAGCCGCGTATTCGAAGGACTTTTGTTCCAGGGAACATTGCGAAATGGGGGGCCGAGACTCAAGTGACTCAAGAACTCAGGTTTGCCTCCTCCATTACAACGTTTCTATGGTCTATTGCAGTGTTTTCAACCTTTTTTGAGCCGCGGCACATTTTTTACATTTACAAAATCCTGGGGCACACCACCAACCAAAATGACACAAAATGACACTCTAACACAGTAATACATATAGTTAATATGTTTTAAATGTATTTATACACTCAGTGTGAAACCTGGACCTGTTTCGATGAACACAACATAGATATCCTGGCAGGAATGGCAGAAAGACACAAACTTCCCACACAGAACTCCCATAACCAAGAGAAAATACTATAAGAGTTTGGTGGGCATTGACCTTGGGTTTTGGAGTTGTAGTTCACCTATATCCAGAGAGCACTGTGGACTCAAACAATGTTGGATCAGGACCAAACTTGGCATGAATACTCAATATGCCCAAATGTGAACACAGATGGAGTTTGGGGGAAATAGACCTTGACATTTGGGAGTTACAGTTTCTGGGATTTATAGTTAACACACAATCAAAGAGCATCCTGAACTCTTGCAACAATGGAATTGAACCAAACTTGGCATATTGAACTCTCATTGCCAACAGAAAGTATTGAAAGGGTTTGCTTGGTAATTGACCTTGAGTTTGGAAGATGTAGTTCACCTACCCCCAGAGAGCACTGTGGACTCAAACAATGTTATGTTATGTTGTTGTTTGTTTTCTATCCAGAATCACAATGTTAGAAGGAGGCTCACCACTTTAAGGTCTCTAAAACAGGCATGGGAAAACTTCGGCCCTCTGGGTGCTTTGGACTTTAACTCCCACCATTCCTAAAAGCCTGAGGCCCTTTCCTGCTTAAGTGGCTGAGGGGGGGAAGGGCCTGAGGCTGCTAGGAATGATGGGAGTTGGAGTCCAAAACTCCTGGAAGGTCCAAGTTTGCCCATGCCAGCTTTCGACAGAGACCTCTTCCTCCCCCTTCCCCTTCGTGCCCTTTCTTCCCCCTCCTGCCGAACACTTACTTTTTCTTCTACTGCCACCATTTTGATCCGAGGGGGCAGCGTGAGCATATTCAGGAGGGGAGGGGGAGGGAGGAAGATGTGACCCGTGCGGGCGCTACTGCGCAGACTCGCCCCAGAGCAAAGCGAGGCAAAACGAGCAGAGCGAGGCTGGGAAGAAGGGAGCCCGAGTGGAGAAGAAAAAGTGTTCGGCAGGAGGGGGAAGGAAGGGTATTGGAGGCTCCAATTTCCCACGGCACACCTGATGATCGCTCACGGCACACTGGTTGGGAAACACTGGTCTATTGAGACCGGTGTGGGGAGGCAAAAGAGAGGGATGGGGGGAAAAACTGGAAGTCAATGGGAGCTGCCTCCATTCTTCCCATTCCGCAGATTCTAGACCACAAGGACCAAAATTAGTGCTTCAATCTCTAGGGCAGAGGCAGCTGTTTAAAATAGGGATCCTTTGACTGGGCTTGCAAGGCAGCTGCCTCTGGGAGGGAGGAGAAGCATTAAAAACCCCCACCAAGGATCATTTGCCAAGTCTTAAAATGCCTCCAGGGATGGAGGATACATTTAATACAATGCTAGGGAAGATAAGAGTTGGCAGCGAAGACAGACATTCCCTTTGCCCACTCTCCAAACGTCTGCATTAATTTAATATAGACATTTAAGGCGTGGGGAAAGGAGGTACCTATTTTTAAAGAAGCTGTTCAGGAAAGCAGGGGTGGGTTTGAGGAAGGTCCTACTGGTCAGCACTCGTGTGGGATATGTACTATAATGCGTACGGTCCCTAGTTCAATGAGTGGCAGATCTATTTAAAATACTCTCATTTAAATTATTTATTTATTTATTTATTATTTTGCATTTATCTACCCCTCCCCCCCCCCCCCCAAAAAGGCTTGGGGCGGCTCACAGCATATTAATCGTACATAATAAAACAAGCATATATAAAAACACAATGCGAGCAAACAGATAAAAACACATTAAAAACAGTATGTAGAACGACATAGTCGAGCACTACACAACAGCAGCAAAACAATTACAAGGAGGCTATAGGCACCCAGGTTATCCAGACCCATAGGTCTGCTGGAACAACCAGGTCTTTTACAAGCCTTCCTGAAAGGGAAAAGGGCCTGAATGTTGTGGATGTCAATGGGCAAAGAGTTCCAAAGGGTCGGAGCCACAATTGAGAATGCCCGCCGACGAGTCGCAGTCAGCCGGTAAGTTTTGACACTAGGGATGGCCAAGAGGTTTTGCTCCTCGGAGCGCAGAGGTCTAGTGGGATGGTAAGGGAGGAGACGGTCATGCTGGTAGACTGGCCCCAGACCATGTAAGGCCAAACTATCACTTTGAAGGTGATCCGGCATACTATCGGGAGCCAGTGCAGTTCGCGCAGAATTGGCGAGATGTGACAGCCAACGGGGCCCCCTGCCAAGAGTCGGGCTGCGGCGTTCTGCACCAGCTGAAGCTTCCGGATCACGGACAAAGGAAGGCCAATGTACAGAGCGTTACAGTAGTCAAGACTCGAGATGACCGTGGCTTGGATCACTGTGGCCAGGTCGCCCTGGGACAAATAGGGGGCCAGCTTCCTCGCCTGTCGAAGATGGAAAAATGCCACCCTGCAGACGCTGGAGACCTGAGCCTCCATCGACAGCAGGGGGTCCAAGGTTACACCTAGGCTCTTGACAGACGACGACGGACATAGGGTCACGCCGTCCAGGGTCGGAAGCTGGACATCCCTACAGCCCGGGCGGCCGAACCACAGGATCTCTGTCTTAGCCGGATTCACCTTCAACCTACTGGCTCGCAGCCATCCAGTAACGGCCTCAAGGCAGTGGTGGAAATTATCGGGTACGGATTCGGGCCTGCCCTCCATCCTCAGGATAAGCTGGGTGTCATCAGCGTACTGGTGATGCCCGAGCCCGAAGCTACGCACCAGCTGGGCAAGTGGCCGCATGTAGGTGTTAAATAATAGAGGAGAGAGGATTGCCCCCTGGGGGACCCCGCAATGAAGCCGGGCACCCCCGGAGACCTCTCCCCTCCTCACTCACTGTGTCCGGTTCCAAAGGAAGGAGACCACCCAGTTAAGGGCGGTCCCCTCACCCCAGCCCCGGCAAGACAGTGAGTCAAAAGATTGTAATCGACTGTATCAAACGCTGTCGTGAGATCCAATAACATGAGCAGCGCCGATCCGCCTTGAGGGAAATGGGCTGGAATATATTTTTAAGGATTTAAAAAGGAAAGGAATTAAAGAAGTAAAAAACCCAATGTTAAGTAAGAAATATACTAGAAATCTGGAATAGATATAAGAAAGTATTAATGTCAGAAAATTCAAAATGAACACCAGAGCGTGGACTACCATGGCCAAGTCAGACTTCCCAAGGTACGGGCGCAGCTGGTGCACAAGTTTTAATTGGAAGATGAAATTAAAATATACATATGCAACTGAACTAAAAGAGAATTGGTATAAGATGGAAGGTGAGTGAAGGTACTTCAAGTCCCGTCATCCATGGTCCATCCTCCTCCAAACTACACCAGGATGTAGCATGGGTCATGGGGTCTGTATGTGCCAAGTTTGGTCTCGATCAGTGATTGGATGAGGATCGCAGTGGTCTCAGGAAGAGAGTGGAGGTACTTCAAGTCCCATCATCCGTGGTCCATCCTCCTCGATACTGCACCAGGATGAAGAATGAGTCATGGGGGCTCTGTGTGCCAAGTTTGGTCTTTATCGGTCTTTGTTGGGGGCCGCAGCGGTCTTGGGCAATGAGTAGAGGTAGTTGAAGTCCCATCATCCATGGTCCATCCTCCTCCAAACAGCACCAGTATTTAGAGTGGGCCTTAGGGGCCCTGTGTGCCAAGGTTGGTCTTGATCAGTCATTAGATGAGGGTCACAGTGGTCTCAGAAAGTGAGGGAAGGTACTGCAAGTCCCATCATCCATTGTTCATCCTCCTACAAACTGCACCAGAATGTAGAGTGGGTCATGGGGACTCTGTGTGCCAAGTTTGGTCTTGATCAGTCATTGGATGAGGGTTGTCTCGGGAAGTGAGTGGAAGTACTTCAAGTCCCATCATCCGTTCCATCCTCCTCTAAACTGTAGCTGGATGTACAGTGGGTTATGGGGGCTGTGTGTGCCAAGTGTGGTCTTGATCAGTCAGTGGATGAGGGTCGCAGCAGTCTCGGGAAGTGAGGGAAGGTACTGCAAGTCCCATCATCCATGGTCCCCCCATGTCCACACTGTATCAAGATGTAGAGTGGGTCATGGGGGTTATGTGTGCCAAGTTTGGTTTCGATCAGTCATTGGATGAGGGTTGCAGCAGTCTCAGGAAGTGAGTGGAGGTACTTCAAGTCCCATCATCCATGGTCCATCCTCCTTCAAACAGCACCAGCATTTAGAGTGGGCCATAGTGGCCCTGTGTGCCAAGGTTGGTCTTGATCAGTCATTGGATGGGGGTCGCAGTGGTCTCGGAAAGTGAGGGAAGGTACTGCAAGTCCCATCATCCATTGTTCATCCTCCTGCAAACTGCACCAGAATGTAGAGTGGGTCATGGGGACTCTGTGTGCCAAGTTTGGTCTTGTTCTGTCATTGTTGGGGACCTAGTCAGGAAAATCAAGTTGAGGAGGGCTTAGTGTCAAATCAGGTTGTGGCCTAGTCTGGAAAATCAAGTAGAGGAAGCCTTACTGTCAATTCAGGCTGAGGCCTAGCTTGTAAAATCAGCTAAAGGAAGCCTTTTTGTGAAGTACTCTCTCTGGCACCTTTGAGATTTGGGATGTAGGGATGCTGGCCAATCAGAGCCGGTTTTGCAAATTCTCCCTCAGTGGCAACCAATCATGTTGTTTGAATGTAGAGGCTTGGATTCTTGGATGCTGGCCAATCAGAGTCCTTTATGCAAATACTCTTTCGGTGGCAACCAATCCCCTCTGTCTGCTGCCTTAGAATGTTCGAATGCTGAGGCTGGCCAATCAGAGGCATTATGCAAATAATCCCACAGTGGCAACCAATCGAAACGCAGCCACATATTCCTCCGCACCTCCTGTCCTCCGCAAACACTGACTTTTATTATATACATAGATAGATGTAAGCAAAACCTTAATAGAGATATAATTTTTAAAAGTGGTGCTGATTTTGTAATGTGCAGATTTATCTTTCGGAAAATGATTTTTCTTGGGATCCGTGAAGATCCTCCAGCATAATAGACATCTTACAGGTGTTAAAGAGAACTAAATACATAAGTAGAGAAAGAAAAACCAAGCAAGGGGCCAGTCATACTCCCCTTCAGGCACACTGGAAGCTTCAATGTTTCAAATTTAATTCATTTTCTGTGGCACGCGAGGATGCCCCAGCCCGAAGTCTGGAAATTACTGCATTAACCCCTCCAAGTGAGAACAATTAAGCGAGATTTGAAAGATGACAAAAATAGCCCAACTGACAGCTTTGGAAAGATCCTCGGAGGATTGGGCCAGCCGCTCTGAGATTTGGGTTTCAATCGTTCGTTTTGTTAATCAGCGAGATTCGGCCCCAAGAGCTAATATGCAAAATTTATATTTAATTTAGCTAATGAGATGGCATATGGCCATTTGCACTCGCATTATGCCTGGAAAGGAATTCATATGCATGTTTGCAAACATAAGAGAATTGGGAAAGACTGGGGTGAAAGATGTAGCGACGCAAGCTTGCCTATATTCCCTTTCCAATCAAATCCAGCCTCCCATCCTATATTTCCCATCTTTAAAATGAGGACAACGAACGAATATCCATTTCAAGATCCACAAGTATAAAGATATATCACGAAATACCCAAATCGGAACGACCCATGCCATTGTATTTCCAATTGCTGTGTGTGATTGTGAAATCTGGACAACGAGGAGAGCTTACAGCAGTGTTTCTCAGCCTGGGGGTCGGGACCTTTGGGAGGGGGGTTGCAAGGGGGTGTCGGAGGGGTCGCCAATGACCATTGGAAAACACAGGAAAAAATGCCAAGATCCCTTAATACAGTTACTCTTGTTGTGGTGACCCCCAACCGTAACATTATTTTCGTTGCTACTTCGTAACTGTAATTATGCTACTGTTATGAATTGTAATGTAAATATCTGATATAAGAACATAAGAACATAAGAAGAGCCATGCTGAATCGGACCTCAGCCCATCTAGTCCAGCATTCTGTATCACACAGTGGCCCACCAGTTGTACACGGGGATCTCGAGCAGAAGGGAGGGCAAAACCTGACCTGCTCCCGACCCCCACAACCAGTACCGGGGAAATCCTGCCTACCTCAACCAACTCCGAGGTGGCACTTGAATGTCCTTTTCAGTAACTGCCGATACACTTGGTATCCATGAATCTGTCTAATCCTGCCTTGAAGTTGTCCAGGCTGACAGCTGTCACAACCTCTTCTGGAAGTGAGTTCCATAACCCAATGACCCTCTGGGTGAAGAAATATTTCCCTTTGTTAGTCCTAATTTTCCTACCTTGGAGCTTCAGGGAGTGCCCCCTAGTCCTAGTGTTTTGTGACAAAGAAAACAGTTTTTCTTTATTTACCTTTTCTATCCCATGCATGATTTTATACACTTCGATCAAGTCACCTCTTAGACGCTGTCTTTCAAGGCTGAAAAGACCAAGGCGTTGCAACCTGGTTTCATAAGGGAGCCGCTCCATCCCTTGGATCATTCTTGTTGCCCTTTTCTGTACCTTTTCCAGTTCCGTTATATCCTTCTTAAGGTGCGGAGACCAGAATTGTACACAGTACTCCAAATGCAGGATGTATCTTCATGCACTGGACCAAATTTGGCACAAATATCCATTACGCCCAAATTTGAATACTGGTGGGGTTGAAGGGGATTGATGTTGTCATTTGGGAGTTGTAGTTGCTTGGATTTATAGTTCACCTCCAATCTAAGAGCATTCTGAACTCCATCAACGATGGAATTGAACCAAACTTGGCACACAGAACTCCCATGACCAATGGAAAATACTAGAAGGGTCTGGTGGGAATCTGACCTTGAGTTTTGGAGTTGTAGTTCACCTACATCCAGAGAACACTGTGGACTCAAACAATGATGGATCGGGACCAAACTTGGCACAAATACTCAATATGCCCAAATGTGAACACTGGTAGAGTTTGGGGAAAATAGACCTTGACATTTGGGAGTTGTAGTTGTTGGGATTTATAGTTCCCCTATAATCAAGGTGCATTCTGAACCCCACCAACGACAGAATTGGGCCAAACTTCCCACACACCGTGAACCTTGGACTGGCTTCTGGACTTCGGTATCGTATCTGGTGGGATCTGCATCTTGTTCTTTTTCATCACTACACCATCTTAAATCCCTATGTGCTAGATTTCCTGGTTTCCTGTGCTGACTTCGGATCGTTTTTGGCTACTCCGTGATGCTGACTGCTCTTTCGGTTTGACCTGGGACTGCTTCTACACTTCTCCACTGCCTGCCTCTCTTGGATTGACGGCTTCCCATTGGCTGCTCTTCCTGATGACGACAACGGACTGGCTGATGACCCGTGGCTGTTTACCAATGAAAAATACTGGAAGGGTTTGGTGGGAATTTAACCTTGAGTTTTGGAGTTGAGGTTCACCTACATCCAAAGAGCACTGTGGACTCAAACAATGATGGATCTGGACCAAACTTGGCACGAATACTCAATATGCCCAAATGTAAACACCTGTGGAGTTTGGGGAAAATAGGCCTTGACATATGGGAGTTGTAGTTGCTGGGATTTATAGTTCACCTACAATCAATGTGCATTCTGAACCCCACCAATGATAGAATTGGGCCAAACTTCCCACACAGAATCCCCATGACCAACAGAAAATGCTGTGTTTTCTGATGTACTTTGGAGACCTTTCTGACACCCCCCCCCCCCAAAAGGGGTCCTGACCCACAGGTTGAGAAACGCTGCACTTGGTGAACAAGTTGTCTTTTCCAGAAAGCTGCATCAGTTACAACAGAGACTGTTAGTGTGGATGGGGAGTGGCAAATCCCCTTCCTCTGGCATTATCTCCTTGCTCTCAGATGTCCATGCTTCAGCGCACCTTTCTTTGCCTCTCTTTCCGATGCCCTGCCTTCTTTCACGCCTTCTAGTTGGGCTGCTGAACCAAGCCGTCTCCCGCCCTAGCTTCATCCCTCTTTGGAGCTCAAGTTCCATAGCAAGCCTATTTCTGCCCCAGGAATGTTGCAACATCAGCCCCGGCTTAGGCTCCTGCTCCGCTTGCGTAAAGACCACACCGCTCCTTTGCAGCCTCTCTCACCTCTAGGGCCGAGAACATGGCTAGTCCCACTAACCCAAAACCCCACAGAGCTAGCATGAGGCGAGGGGAATGCAGTCCCCCAAATCAGCCCAAGACTACCTTGCCAAGAGGAATTATCGACAGTTTGGGGGTTCCCATAGAAGAGAGGAGGGATCCATATAGTATAGTATACAAGTATATCCATATTCGTATACTATACGAGTATATATACGAGTATATCCATATATACGAGTATATCCATACTCGTAGTATATCCATATAGTATAATATGGTATGATATAATATTGTATATGCATATAATATTGATAATGTTGTAATGTAATACAATATAATACTACTACTAATAATATTATAATTGTATATTTACTTTACATGTAATATTACTAATAATATTGCAATATAATTGTTATAATACAATGTGATACGTAATTGTACTGTGACAATGACATAGTATGTTGTATTAGATATTATAGTATTATTTATTTATTTATTTATTTATTTGCTGTGCTTCTATACCGCCTCTCTCAGCCCTCAAGGCGACTCAAGAGGCAGCAAGTGCCCACATTCAACACATTCAACACATCATAATAAAATAAAAACAATCATATAAAACCATATAAATTAACAATTAAAACAAAATGCAAATCTCAGCTCCACAATCTTAAAATCGGTTTCTGTTTCGTCATCATATTAATCCTTTGATCTCGATTAATTAATTTTCGTCTGCAAATGCTTGCTCGAACAGCCAAGTCTTGACTTTCTTACGAAATGTCAGGAGGGAGGGGGGCCAATCTGATGTCACTAGAAAGGGAGTTCCAAAGCCGAGGAGCCACCACTGAGAAGGCCCTGTCTCTCGTCCCTGCCAGACGCGCCTGCAAATAGGCGGGACCTAGAGCAGGGCCTCTCCGGATGATCTTAAGCATCTCGATGGCTCATAGGGAGAGATGTGTTCGGACAAGTAAGTTGGACCAGAACTGTTTAGAGCTTTAAAGGCCAAAACCAGCACTTTGAATTGTGCCGGGTAGCAAACTGGTAGCCAGTGGAGCTGGCACAACAGGGGATTTGTACGCTCCCTGAGGGCCGCTCCTGTTATCAACCTGGCTGCTGTCCGTTGAACCAATTGAAGCTTCCGAGCAGTCTTCAAAGGTAGCCCCACGTAAAGAGCATTGCAGTAATCTATACGGGATGTAACCAGAGCATGGACTACCGTGGCCAAGTCAGAGTTCCCAAGGTACGGGCGCAGCTGGCACACAAGTTTTAATTGTGCGAATGCTCCCCTGGTCACCGCCGAAACCTGGGGTTCCAGGCTCAGCGATGAGTCCAGGATCACACCCAGACTGCGATCCTGGTATAGTATATTGTGTATACATATAATATTGATAATGTTGTAATGTAATGCAATATAATACTACTACTACTACTACTAATAATAATAATACTATAACTATATATTTTGTGTTACATGCAATATTACTAATAATATTGCGATATAATTGTTGTAGTTCAAAGTGATATTGTTATAGTACAATGTGATATGTAATATTGATGTTGTGCTGTGGCAATAATATAGTTCATTGTATTTGCATTTGCTTGTGAGCTGCTCTGAGTCCCCTTTGGAGTTGAGAAGGGTGGCATGTAAATATCGTGAAATAAATAAATAAATAAATAATAACATCTCCCGGTGGCACAGTGGCAAGTTCAGCTGAGCTGCTCAGCTGAGCTGTTGAACTTGCTGACTGAAAGGTCAGTGGTGCGAATCCCAAGAGCGGAGCTCCCACTGTTAGCCTCAGCTTCTCGGAGGTGGTGCTCATCTCCATTTCTAAGCCGAAGAGCCTGTGTTGTCCATAGACACCTCCAAGGTCTTGTGGCCAGCATGCCTACATGGAGCGCTGTTACCTTCCCGCCGGAGCAGTACCTATTGATCTACTCACATTTGCATGTTTTCGAACTGCTAGGTTGGCAGAAGCTGGGGCTAACAGCAGGAGCTCATGATGCTCCCCGAATTGGAGCCTGTGACCTCACCAAACTACAAATCCATAAATAATTCCCAAACAGAACCATGGCAGTTAGAATGGTATCAGTGCTAAATCGTGCGGTGTGAAAGGGCTCAAAAGAAGCTCTCCAGACTGTCACTGGGGAACATTTGTAGATGTTCGAAGAGCCCAAAATAGCAAGAAGAAGAAGAAAAATGCCACATGGTCAACCGAGTAAGGAACAGACATTTGACAGCCAAGGGAAATAAATCTGACAGAGAGAAACATCCCATTGTCTATCCGTGCCACATCCAGTGGTTTCTGCAACCGAAAGAGCAATCTATGGGGAATCTTCCTCTCTCTCTCTGTAACACATACTCTTCATTTTTCAGCATGGGGGAATTCACATTTGAATGTATGAAGCAAAAACACTGAAAATATTGTATTGTCGAAGGCTTTCATGGCCGGAATCACTGGTTTGTTGTAGGTTTTTTCGGACTGTATGGCCATGTTCTAGAAGCATTCTCTCCTGACATTTCGCCTCCATCTACGGCAGGCATCCTTAGAGGATGTGAGGTCTGTTGGAAACTAGAAAAAATTGGTTTATATATCTGTGAAAAGGGCGGGAGAAAGAACTCTTGTCAGAATCTGACGAGGAGCAAGAGAGGAAGAGGATGAAGGCAAATACTTAATGCATCCTCTGATGATGATACATTCTTGGGATTTTCAGGGATGATGGGTGTGATGATGGGGAGCGGTCCATGGGAGATGGGGATGAGGATGTACCCAGGAGCGCTCTAAGGTAATTTTAAATGGTAAGCGAACATTATTTTGGCGCCTGACCCCAAAACATTATTTTGGCGCCCTCCCCCCCTCCACGCATGCCCAGAAGCTCCTGTGCGGCGCCTTGGGCAGCAGCTGGTTGACCACCTCACGTGTGATGTTGGGCGCCTCCTTCAGCCGCAGCTTGCTCAGGATCTGGGATTTGATGCTCTCCAGCCGGAGTTCCTTACTGTGCTGCCGCCACAGGCACACCGGGCAGCCCGAGCCGGACTCCCCCTCCGCGCCCGCGGAAGACGGGGCCAGGACCGGCAAGGAGGAGGAGGCCGCCTTTGCCTTCTCGCCAGCGCCTACCTCCAAGGCCAGCAGCACTAGCAGACACAGCAGGGAGCGGGGCGCGGCGTCGGAGCTCACAAGACCCAAAAGCAGAACATTGGCCTGACGCTGTCTGGCGGGCGCCACGGAGGAATGTGCCCTTTACCCAGATGGCGGCGCCCCACACAGCGACGTCCTTTGCCTACCAGTAGGACCGCCCCTGGATGTACCCAGTGAATTGGACTGGATTAAAGTACAGAAGATTTGGGACGTGTGTGAAGATCCTAATAGTAGTGATTCATTTGTGGAGTTTATTCGGGATGGGAATTGGAGTACTGGAGATCAGGATTCATGTTGGGGCGATCTAAGTCGTCACAAAAGAAGGATGGCCTGGCGTGAAAGGCAAAAGGCAGCATGTGAAGGAGTGGTGGCGGCTGAAAGGAATTATGATGGGGCGTTGGTTCGATCTAGTTCTGAGGTGGAACTTTTAATAAAGGGGGGTTGGGAATAACGCTTCCTTGCAGTTGGCAAGGAGTTTTACTTGCTACCCGTGCCCTGCCTTGTGTTGCTGCGTTGCTGATCATTAGACCGTGAACCTTGGACTGGCTTCTGGACTTTGGTATCGTATCTGGTGGGATCCGCATCTTGTTCCCTTTCATCGCTACACCATCTTAAATCCCTATGTGCTAGCTTTCCTGGTTTCCTGTGCTGACTTCGGATCGTTTTTGGCTACTCCGTGATGCTGACTGCTCTTTCGGTTTGACCTGGTACTGCTTCTACACTTCTCCACTGCCTGCCTCTCTTGGATTGACAACTTCCCATTGGCTGCTCTTCCTGATGACGACAACGGACTGGCTGACGATGCGTGGCTGTTTACTTCCTTGATTTTGGCGTTTCTGAGTTATTGCTGGTTTTCCTGAGATTTAATCCGCATTATATTCTACTGACTCTGTTTTGGCCGAATTGGTGCCGGGTTTTTTTGTGTGTGTTTGTAGTGTTTACAGATTAGTTTTCAGTTTGTTTGGTCAGTTTGACCTCATTTTGAGTTTTGGTCTGCACTTAATAAACTTGTATCATTTATTATAGTGGGCTTGGCTTCTTTAAAAGAGTCATTCTACGACACAATGCTTCTAGAACAGGGGTGCTCACACATTTTCAGCATGCGAGCTACTTTTAAAACAACCAAGTCAAAACGATCTACCTACCCACTACTCAGGGAGCCATAAAAGCAAAATATTTGGAAATTTATTTCAGTGAGAGCCATATAATATATTTTAAGACTGAATTCAACTAAATGTGAGTATAATAATATTTATTCAGCCTCTGCTAATAACAACAACAACAACAACAGGTTCCTAGAGTAAGAGACCTCCAAGGGCCATCCAGTCCAATCTCCTTCTGCCATAAGGGAAAAACACAATCAAAGCATTCCTCACAGATGGCCATTCAGCCACTGATAATAATAATAATAACAACAACAATGGGTTCCTAGAATAGGAGGAGACCTCCAAGGGCCATCCAGTCCAACCTCCTTCTGCACCTGGGCGGCGTCGGGAGCCTGCGGGGCGAGACTGAGCCTTCCTCCCACCCTGCCTGCAATCTATCAGGATGCCCTACGCCAGGGGTGCCCACACTTTTTTCAGCATGTGAGCTACTATATGAACAACCAAGTTGAAAAGATCTACCTGGCGCACGCGCGCTCCTGCTGCCGCCTTCCGGCCGTGCGGGGCTTCTTCCTTGCCTGCCCACGAACACTCTCTCCATCTCCTCGCCGCTGCGTTCGCCAAGCAGGAAGTCCCCATCTCTTCCTGCTTTCTGCGTGTGCAGCAGGCCCCTCCCACGCACGCAGCAGGAAGCACACTCCTGCTGCGTGTGTGGGAGGGGCTTGCTGCGCACGCAGCAGGAAGGGATGGCAACGGGAAAGGGATCTTTCTTGCCTGCCCACGAACGCTCTCTCCATCTCCTCGCCGCTGCGTTAGCCAAGCAGGAAGTCACCATGGGAGGGGTGCGCATCCAAGTCAGGAGTGCACATCCTGCTGGGAGGGGCTTGTGTACGCATGCAGCAAGAAGGGATGGTGACTTCCTGCTTAGCGAACGCAGCGGCGAGGAAATGGAGAGAGCATTCGTAGGCAGGCAAGGAAGATCCCCTTCCCATTGCCATCCCTTCCTGCTTCCTGCGTGCGCAGCAAGCCCTTCCCAAGCACGCAGCAGGAGCGCGCTTCCTGCTGCGTGTGTGGGAGGGGCCTGCTACGCACGCAGGAAGCAGGAAGGGATGGGGACTTCCTGCTTCACGAAAGCACACAGCAGGAAGGAGGAAGGCGGCGAAGAGATTGAGAGAGAGCGTGCACGCAGGCAAGGAGGATCCCCTTCCCGGGTGCACGCGGCGACAAGTGCGCACGCCCAGGGCAGAATCGCCCCATCTGGCTGGGATCGACTTCATATGGGCTTGGGATCGACTAGTCGATCGCGATCGACTTCCTGAGCAGCCCTGCCCTACGCGATTTACCAGTAGATTGCGATCTACCTAATGAGCACCCCTGTTCTAGAACATGCCATATAGCCCGAAAAACCTACAACACCCCACTGAAAATATTGCATCTGGGTGTTATAACTGCATTTTGCTACTCACTGTACCCTTCAAATAGAAAATATGCATCTGTGAAGCTGTCTTGAGAAACCAGTTGGCATAAATATATATACACCCCTAGTTCCTTCCTCCTCTGTGTCTTCCTGCTTCTCCCCATCTGTTCTTGTTTCACCATATGAGGGAAAGTATTGGGGGATGTCATGTGGCACGCAAACCTTACAACTTGGTCAAAAAGGTTTTTTTTTTTTAATGAGAGGGATTTACGGGACAGACCGCTGGCGCAAAATCCTCCTTTTCTCACACACGGAGCAAATCTCATTAACTTCAATAGCTCCTGCACATGTACAAATCTCCCACCCCAGCCTACCAACTTTCCTTGTTAAGGACACACCGCTGGCTTAAAATAGGAGACTCGCACTCCTCCGAGAGGAGTAGTTAGCTATTCATAGAGCTCCAAAAAGGCAATTAGAGAAGCAGCCGGCCTTTTCCTTTCTCCTCTGAGATGAGAGAGCACCCTCAAATAATAGGTTTTAAGGACAAGGCGGCAAGGCAAGCGCCTTGGAAGAGATTGACGTGTCTTCCCCGCCGGCAGCGACCTTGGAAAGAACAGAAAGACCCACAGGGCCTTTGAGAAGTAGTAACTCGGAGGGCAATTTCCCACCCGAGTTTGTGCAGGAAACAGAGGGGGAGATCCGTCCATACTGTTTTCCCCTCCGCCCTGGGTCAACCCTATCTCGTCTCATCCTCTCGTCTCATCTGCCAGTCCCACAGGCCTTGAGAAGAGGGGTATTTTTGGAGGGTGCACCTGTTCAAAGCATTCCTGCAAACTCCGGGTAAGCACATAGCTTAAAGCTGGAGAACTTGCTGACACACACACAGCCACACACGCCTTACGGACAGGCCAGGAATGCCTTTTGAGCAAACGGCACACACCCTCCAACACTTCAGGGATGAAAATGGGGACATGGGGTGGGAAAGGGTGGTCAAGATGGCTAAAGTTATAAAGGAGGAAGGAAATTCCCAAACTAGCACAGGTTGCAGCGGTTTGCTTTAGCCCAATGGTTCCCAACCTTTTTTTTTTACCAGGGACCATTTGACCAGGAACCGCTTTGACCAGGAACCACTTGACCAGGGACCATTTTTACCACGGACCATTTGACCAGGAACCGCTTTGACCAGGGACCACTTGACCAGGGACCACTTTGATCAGGGACCACTTTGACCAGGGACCATTTTTACCAGGGACCAGTTTGACCAGGGACTGGTTTGACCAGGGATCACTTGTCCAGGGACCAGTTTGATTAGGGGCCAGTTTGACCAGAGACCAAATACAGCATTGCCCAAACATGAATCAAGGAACCTGAAAGGCACTGCAGACTAATCCAACCAGAGAAGTCAGCCATAGCCAAGCACTCTAACTGGAGGTCAGCTGTGACCAGTAGTGCGGCAGAATTCAAAGAGGCGCAAATGGAGGGCAAACGGGAGAAATGTGCCAAGAGGAAGGTGTGTCAAGCCAACCCTGACCGGACCACCTTCCACCACGAAACCGATGTCCTCACTGCAGGAGAACATGCGGATCAATAATAGGGCTACGCAGCCACCTACGGACCCACCGCCAAGACACCACATCTGGAAGACCATCATCCACAAGCTACGAGGGATCACCAAAGTAAGTATGTATCGCCTAAGTAAGTCCTGAGATTTCAAGACCTGAGCACGGCTGATGACCAGGAAGTTTCTCATTCACTGTGTGTCCATCATATGTGGACAAACTGTAAGTAAGCCACAGTCCTAAGACTTCAAGACGTGATGACCAGGAATTTCGCAAATTTCTCATTCATTGTGTCCCCAACATTCAGAGTTGACTTGATGGCAATTGACAACAACAAAGAATTATATATCCAAGTATGAGGTTCCATCCTTCCACAGAACACTTGCCTAGCTCTGTAATTCGTACCACTTCCCAAGGAAATAAAATCTTATGTAGGACAGTTCTCCAGAATTCCCTGCTGGGTTTTTTTTTTCTTTGTAGGGAGTATGAAATACATACATGTGCTCCTGTCATAAGAAAAGCAGCAACACGGGGGAAGGATGGGGCTTAACTGCAGAACCCAATTCTTCTACTTCTCCTCTCCTGGGAGACATGAAATGATGGGCCACTTCTGAGCAAGTGAAGAGCAACCTTGTCATTACCAACAAGTAGCTACTACACATCTACCATTAGAGAGATGGCCTTGAGGCCTGTTTGATTTTTTTAAAAAATGGTTCAAAACTCGTTCCGGATGTAGGGGGTGCTGGCGCTTTGAATCTGAATTACTTCCGAAACTTTCCAAAAGAATTGCGGAAATTTTACAAATGTTTTCAGAAATTTCAGAATGGTTTCGTTAATGGCAGACACGCATGCGCAGTAAGAAACAGCACTGGTTAAACACCCAGTTTGGATGCAGATGTGCTTCCCTCTGAGTCTCGCCCTGGGTCTAACGCGGAGGGAAGCACATCCAAATCCAAACTGGGTGAAACACCCGGTTTGGACACGGATGTGCTTCCCTCCGCGCCTCGCCCCAGGTCTAACGCGGAGGGAAGCACATCCTCATCCAAACGATTCCTGAAAATTGGTCATGGGAGTTCTGTGTGCCAAGTTTGGTTCAATTAATAATGGAAGCAAAATTACAGTGATGAAGTAGCAACGACAATAATGTTATGGTTGAGGGTCACCACAACATGAGGAACTGTATTAAGTGGCTGCAGCATTAGGAAGGTTGAGAAACACCGGGTTAGAGGGAGAGGGATTGTCAAATGAGAGCTTTATTGAAAGACTTAACCAAGAGTTATCCAGCAAGATTTGTGTTGTTGTCATTGATCCTTTGTTAATGGTCTTAATTCTCTGGGAGGTTCTCTTCCTTCCTTCCGAGGAGTCATTCAAAATCTTGGAAGCCATGTTATTTTGTGTACTTTTTGCAGTACCTCTTGGGTTCTCTGCCTCAGATATCAAAATGTAATGGGCCATAAAGCCAGTCAGGAATTCTTGAATTCCAGCAGTATTTGGAACAGGGGTGGGCAATTACTTTTTCCAATGGGCCACACAAGAGCCAAAAAATATTATGGAGGGCCGCACCTAAAGGCTGAACTACATTCTAATCTACATTATTGATTTATTTATTTACTATATTTACTATATATTATACATCATTAATATTAACATATTAATATATCAATAAATATTCATATATTATTAGTATTAATATCATAATTATTATAGTATATATACATATATAGACATTATAATATATTGAAATTATAATATAATATAACATTATATTATTTATTTTATTATTATGTTATTATAATAAAATTATTATAAAATAATAATAAAATCCACTAAAATTAAATTAAATTCAAGAAGACAAGGTGTGAACCAAGATGGAGGCTGACATCCTCAAGAGAGGAAAGATCCCCAAGATGGAATGGCCCAATGGACCCAGGCCAGAGGATAACAAAGCGGACCCAGCCTCCGCCGATGCAGCAGAGAAGAGCAGAGCAGCAGACGATCAGAGGCTGCAGGCCTCTGCCCGCTCTCGCCCCCAGCAATTCCGTCAGAGGCGATCCCCATTGGCTGATCGCCCTGCCATGGGAGGCGATCCGGGTCTGCAGTGGGAGCAGTCGGCGACCTGCGGTAGGTGATCGTCCTGGCAACCCGGAAGACGATCAAGTCTTCCGGGTTGCCAGGGCGATCAGCCGCCGCAGGTCGCCAACTGCTCCCGCTGCAGGCCCAGATCGCCTCCTGGGATGGCAGACACTCCAAAGCCGCTGCTCCTCCGATCGTTCTCCGGAGTGGCGGGCTGTCTGCCAACGCAGGCCCCACAGCCCGCGATGGGATGGCGGCAGCGGCAGCCCTTCCTCTTGCAGAAATGGCCCCGCCCCCAATGTCCTTCTCCCCGGGCCGGTCAGAATCGGCCGGCTGGCCGCATTCGCCCCGCAGGCCGTAACATGCCCAGGTCTGGTTTGGAAGCTCTTTGGGCTACTGAACCAAATGAACCAGAAAAACATGCTTTTTAAAGCTTTTAAACATAATATTTAAATATAAAACAAATAGAGTAGACTTTAGGTATCTGATGGAGATTGGATCCAATACTCCCATGGGTACCAAAATGTACGGCTGCTCAAACCCCATTATATAATTGGCTGTCTGCAAGGACGTTGCCCAGGGGACTCCCAGATGTGTTACCATCCAGTGGGAGGCTTCTCCATGTCTCTGCATGGGAAGTTGGAGCTGACAGATAGGAGCTCACCCCACTCCCCAAATTTGAACCAGTGGCCTTTCAGTCTGCAGTCCTGCCCACCCTAGGGTTTAAACCAGTAGTTCTCAACCTCGCCAATCCTGTGACCCCTTAATGCAGTGGTGACCCCCAACCATAACATTACTTTTGTTACTACTTCATAATGTAATTTTGCTACCGTTATGAATTGTAATGTAAATATCTGATATGCCGGATGAATTTTCATTCACTGGACCAAATTTGGCACAAATACCCGATACGCCCAAATTTGAATACTGGTGGGCTTGGAGGGGATTGATTTTGTCATTTGGGAGTTGTAGTTGCTGGGATTTATAGTTCACCTACAATCAAAGAGCATTCTGAACTCCACCAACGATGGAATTGAACCAAACTTGGGACACGGAACTCCCATGATCAACAGGAAATACTGGAAGGGTTTGGTAGGCATCGACCTTGAGTTGTGGAGTTGTAGTTCACTCACCCCCAGAGAGCACTGTGGACTCAAACAATGATGGATCTCTGGACCAAACTTGGCACAAATGCTCAATATGCCCAAATGGGAACTGTTGTGATTGAGCCCCTGGCTCTGCCTATGAATAGGGCTGAGGAGGATGCTGACTCTACAGCGTCTGAGTGTAGTATGGAACTGGGTGAGGCTGAGGGTAACCTAAACGCTGGAGCAGGCAGAAAGAGGGCTGCAAGTGATTACAGCAGGGAAAGTTTGGCACAAAGGAAGAGAGTACGGCAAATACTTATGGCCCCTACTGACTCTGAGTCCTTTGAGGGTTTTCCCAGGAATGGGGAAAGCTCGCCAGAAGACAGTGATACTGAATTAGACTGGACCCAAGTAAAGGAAATTCAGGACGTGTGTGATGCAGCCACCAGTAGTGATACTTTTCTGGGATTTGGTAGTGATAATGAGTGGTCCTCTGAAACCTCAGGGAATGATTGGGATACGCTAAGTTTTGAAAGATGCTGGGGATCTTGGAGGGACTCACAAAGGGTTTCAGCTGCAGAAAGAGAGGCAGCTGCATTTCCTAATCAGGGGGAGTTGTCCTCTTCTGGCCAGTCTGCTCTCTAGGTCTATTTAATGTGGGCCTTTTGTGGAGTTTCCTTGCAGCAAGCAAGGAATTGTTCTTGGTATCCTGTTTGGTATCCTGATATCTTGCATCGTGTTCCTGATCCAGTTTACTCCTACAGCTGTGTGTTCCTTGTGGCGGGGTTTGAACTCCACCTGGACTTTCTCTCTGGTGGACCTTGGATTGTCTCCTCGTTTCTCCGTCTTTCTCCTGCCCACAACTCCGGACCAGTTATCGACTACGCTATTGGCTCAACCCTTTGAGGACGTCGCAGATGACGCCTTTAGTTTGCTTTTGATCATTCCTTCAGCAATTTTTGGGCTTCTCCGTGGGTTTTTGGGGATTTTGGCCGGTTAGGCAGGTTTTTGTTAGTCTCATTCCCTTTTCTTGTATAATAAACTCTTTGTTATTCCTTTTTACTCTTGGGTTTGGCTTTAATTGGCATCTGCATCACGACAGGAACACTGGTTGAGTTTGGGCAAAATAGACCTTAACATTTGGGAGTTGTAGTTGCTGGGATTTATAGTTCACCCACAATCAGGGAGCATTCTGAACTCCACCAACAATAGAATTGGGCCAAACTTCCCACACAGACCAACAGAAAATACTGTGTTTTCTGATTGTCTTTGGTGACCTCTCTGATACCCCTTTGCGACACACACACACACACCCCCGCCCCGGGCCCCAGATTGAGAAACACTGCCCTAGATCAACTCTAATATGTCTCCTGCACACAATTAATTTCCAAATTCAGATTGAAGCAGGGAACATTAGAAAGGGCATTTTCCCACTGGGTTCTCCTTTATTCGGTTTATTAAACCAGCCAAGTGCTGACTCTAGATTTCTTTGGAGGAGAAGGGCGGGAGAGAGAGAGCGTTTTTCTGGACAGGGACTCTAAAGATGAGTCAACAATGCAACAGATCCTTGGCCTGCAAGAGAGAGCAATGTTTTCCTAGGTCTGGGACATTCACAGCCTTGGTCAAATGTTGTAATTGTTATCAAGAGCAACAATGAAAACCTTCACTGAGAGTACAGTGATATGCAAAATGTATTGGGGTTTTTTTCCTACCAACTCCTTATTTATTAATTAAAATATTGAGATCGAATCTTATACTCCAGTGTTTCCCAACCAGTGTGCCGTGAGCGATCATCAGGTGTGCCGTGGGAAATGGGAACCTCCAATCCCCTTTCTTCCCCCTCCTGCCGAACACGTTTTCTTCTCCACTCGGGCTTCCTTCTTCCCAGCCTCGCTCTGCTCGCTTTGCCCTGGGGAGAGTCTGTGCAGTAGCACCCGCATGGGTCACGTCTTCCTCCTTCCCTCCCCCCTCCCCTCCTGAAAACGCTCATGCTGCCCCCTCGGATCAAAATGGCGGCAGAAGTGGCAGTGTAGAAGAAAAAGTAAGTGTTTGGCAGGAGGGAGGAGAAAGGGCGCGAAGGGGGAGGAAGAGGTCTGTCGAAAGCTGGCATGGGCAAACTTGGACCTTTCAGGTGTTTTGGACTCCAACTCCCACCACTCCTAGCAGCCTCAGGCCCTTTTCCTTTCCCCCCTCCCCCCTCAGCCATTAAAGCAGGAAAGGGCCTCAGGCTGTTAGGAATGGTGGGAGTTGAAGCCCAAAGCACCCAGAGGGCCGAAGTTTTCCCATGCCTGTTTTAGGGACCTTAAAGTGGTGAGCCTCCTTCTAACATTGTGATTCTGGATAGATAACAAAGAATAACATAACATAACATTGTTTGAGTCCACAGCGCTCTCTGGGTGTAGGTGAACTACAACTTCCAAACTCAAGGTCAATTCCCAAGCAAACCCTTTCAATACGTTCTGTTGGTAATGAGAGTTCAATATGCCAAGTTTGGTTCAATTCCATTGTTGCAAGAGTTCAGGATGCTCTTTGATTGTGTGTTAACTATAAATCCCAGAAACTGTAACTCCCAAATGTCAAGGTATATTTTCCCCAAACTCAATCTCTGTTCACATTTGGGCATATTGAGTATTCATGCCAAGTTTGGTCCTGATCCAACATTGTTTGAGTCCACAGTGCTCTCTGGATATAGGTGAATTACAACTCCAAAACTCAAGGTCAATGCCCACCAAACTCTTATAGCATTTTCTCTTGGCTATGGGAGTTCTGTTTGGGAAGTTTGTGTCTTTCTACCATTCCTGCCAGGATTTCTATGTTGTGTTCATCGAAACAGGCCCAGGTTTCACACTGAATGTATAAGTACATTTAAAAACATATTAACTATATGTATTACTGTGTTAGAGTGTCATTTTGGTTGGTGGTGTGCCCCAAGATTTTCTAAATGTAAAAAATGTGCCGTGGCTCAAAAAAGGTTTGGAAACACTGCTATACTCAACAATCTCAGCGTGGTAAAATCAATTGAAAACAATAATCCCTAGCAATAATTTTATAAGGCTAAAAAAACATATCAAACTATCAGTTAAAAACCAGACACATTAAAATTGGTTTGAACAATTTGATATAATGCCAAATGAACATCATGCCAACTCTAGCACATGTGCTAGGGATAAAATCAATGAGGCCTAGAGACAGCTTGCTGCTGAAATGATGCCAGCTTTGCATTGTCGAAGGCTTTCATGGCCAGAATCACTGGGTTGTTGTGAGTTTTCCGTGATGTCTGGCCATGTTCCAGAAGCATTCTCTCCTGATGTTTCACCCCCATCTATGGCAGGCATTCTCAGAGGTTGTGAGGTCTTTTGGAAACTATGAAAATGGGTTTTATATATCTGTGAAATGATGTCCAGGGTGGGAGAAAGAACTCTTGTATTGCCTTATTGTTAGCTGTTTTGTTATTTTACTGATGTGATGTTATTATTATGTGTTGTGGGCTTGGTCTCATGTAAGTCCCTTTGGGAAGATGGTGACGGGGTATAAATAAAGTATTATTATTATATTGGGTACCTGTGCCAAATTCGGTCCAGTGAATGAAAATCCGTCCTGCATATCAGATATTTACATTACGATTCATTAAGAGTAGCAAAATTCCAGTTATGAAGTAGCAATGAAAATAATGTTATGGTTGGGGGTCACCACAACATGAGGAACTGTATTAAGGGGTCGCAGGATTGGGGAGGTTGAGAACTACTGGTTTAAACCCTTGTGTGGGCAGGACTGCGGACTGAAAGGTCACTGGTTCAAATTTGGGGAGTGGGGTGAGCTCCTATCTGTCAGCTCCAGCTTCCCATGCAGCACTAGGAAGGTTGAGAAACACTGTGCTAGGCCAAGGGATTGTCTCAGTTGGCCCCCCTTCCATATGCCCAGTGCGTGACCCCAAAGGATTCCTCGTCCCACCTCTCCAGGCCTGGTTTAACCCTCTGAGGAAGTAAATCCCCCCAAAGCAATCACCTCTGCCTGACCCCTGAAGCTGAGAACAGAGGTGCTTACCGCTCCCTCCCTAAAACCTGAGATGCCGACCCTATGATGAATGGCACTCAGCTGTTACGCCAGGATAAATAAAGGTTAGTAACTGGAGAGGCTGCCCAGGGAAAGCACTGGCATTAAATCCTCACTCTCAGGAGCGTACATACACAAGCGAGCACATGAACACGGAGAGGTCCTGCTTCCACTGCCTGCACAAACCATATGCACACTAACTCTTGTGCACGGTTAGTATATGCAATGGTATAATCAAGTATAACCCTATTTACAATATTTTTCAGCATGATGTTCCAAAGGGCTACGGCAGATCTCGAAGAAGAAGAAGACGGCATATATATACGCTATCGTACTGATGGCAGCTTGTTCAACATAAGCCGTTTGAGGGCTCGCACTAACACTCTAAACTATCTAGTTCGTGAGCTGCTTTTTGCTGACAATGCTGCCCTTGTCGCCCACACAGAAGCAGCTCTGCAGCGCCTCACATCCTGCTTTGCAACAGCTGCAGAGCTGTTTGGGCTGGAAGTCAGCCTGAAGAAAACGGAAGTCCTCTACCAGCCCGCACCACAGGAAAAACACCATCATCCCCACGTCAGCATAGGCAAATCTGTGCTTAAGTCCGTTCAGCACTTCACCTCCCTGGGAAGCATCATCTCTTCAGACGCCAAGATTGATAAAGAGATAGATCACAGATTAGGAAAGGCATAGAATGCATTTGGAAGGCTTCACAAAAGAGTCTGGAGCACAAGCACCTGAGGGAAAGCACCAAAATCAGTGTGTACAGAGCTATTGTACTGTCTATTCTCCTATATGGGTCTGAAACATGGGTCACCTATCGCAAACACCTACGACTCCTCTAACGCTTTCATTAGCACTGTCTTTGCACAATCCTAAATATACACTGGACCGACTATGTGACGAATGTTGCTGTCCTTGAGCAAGCAGGGATCACCAGCGTTGAGGCCATGCTATTGAGAACACAGCTGTGCTGGGCAGGGCACATCTCTAGGATGGAGGACCACTGCCTCCCAAAGATACTACTCTATGGTGAACTCGCCACGGGTCAGCGCAAGAGAGGTGTCCCAAAAAAGAGATATAAGGACTCCCTGAAACAACACCTCAGGCTCGGCCAGATTGACCACCAACAATGGTCCACCCTGGCCTCACATCGGGAGGCATGGAGACGCACTATCCACAATGCTGTGGAAAACATGCCAAACGGGTCTCGAAGAGAAACAACAACGCAGAAAGACCCGCAACTTGGAAACAAGATCGCCCAAGGAGACGTTCTGCTGTGCTTTCTGCAACCGGACTTGCCTATCTCGGATCGGCCCTTTTAGTCAGCTTGTAGAAAGCGTGGGCTGAGTCCTTCCTAAGAATCTTCGTTCACGAAGAAAAGCCAAGAGGGAAGAGATAACCAAACCTCTGGCAGTAGTGGTCAGCCAGAGCCAAACAACAAATGGTGTCTCCAGAGCAAGTCAAAATCAATGGAGGTCCTCAGACTTTACTTATAGAAACCGTGAGGCCTGAGTTCAGATACAGAACTTATTTAGACACTGAATAGCCAGAAGCTCACATCAAATAAATGTGAAAGAGTAGCTTTAACCAGTTCCTTAGCTGCCAACTGCCCAATGAGACCTCACTGGTCAACACTGGAGAGAACGCCACATTCAAACAGCCAGCCAAGCCCTACCTAGTTGATTGACTTTGGAAAGAATATGCTAGAGCGGACCAGATATCTGATCCAAGACTTTTTTCCCTTCGTATATCTTGACTCCATATGGAAGGGAGGGGAGGAATGGGGTCTAATCCAATCTCCTCCCCGCCTCTAAACTCGGCAGACGCCACCTGTTCCCAGGCAGTTTGATGGCGAATGTCCCACACCGGCAACAGAACCGAGCTCTAATTTTAGACCCTGCTGAGCTTGGTCAAGGGAGAAAGAGGAGAGGCCGAGCTCCCCAAGCCCACGACGTGCCACCCAAAAGAGGTCCAGAGCAGGTATCTGATTAGTCTGGTCTATCACTTACATCGAGACCTACAGAACTTTGGATCCCCATTTTAGTCATTTCCTTCCATATACTGTATTTATGAAAGGATATAATATTTGTATATGTATATATATATATATATATATATATATATATATTTGTAATGTATATGTATTTCTAATATATATATATCTAATATATATATATCTATATCTAATATATATATTTCTTTTATATATATATCTAATATATATATTTCTTATATATATTTCTAATATATATATTTCTAATATATATCTTTCTAATATATTTCTATATATATATATATTTCTAAAATATATATTTTTTTAATTTATTTATATGTTTCTAATATATTTATAAAATCAATAAAACATTTCAGATAATATATATAAATTCTTATATATATATATATTTCTAATATATATATACTGTATTTCTAATATATATGTTTCTAATATACAGTATATATATGTCTTTCTATATATACTGTATTTCTTATATATATATATATATAAATTTCTAATATATATGTTTCTAATATATTTCATATCTATCTATCTATATATATATATGAGAAATCCTTTCAACTACTTTCTCAAAATCAGACATTCCTCCTCAGGAAAGAGATTGAGAAAGAAAGGAGTAGCAAAAGAGTAAGTTGTGGGACTGAGTGCATGAACATAACCAGCAGCAATGGCACCAAGAAACAAGTGGCAGGCTTTGTTGCTCTCCGCCTGCCACCTGTTCACCTGCATTCGACAACACACCTTGGCTTGACCGTGCACACATCCGACTTGATGTTGGCGTTTCGGGTCTGTTCTCTGCCGCTCTAAAGACTCCCCCCAATAAGTCTGGCGCTCGAATCTCTATCCCCATCAGAAGCCCATCTTGCTTTACCTCCTCCTTTTGCCTTTCCTACATTCCTGTTCTCTTTGACCTTTCACCTTCCCATTTTCCTTTTCCCTTCTATTTCCTGTCTTTTCCCCTTTTGTCTGCTTCCTCTTCCTTTCCTTCTGCTGCTGCTTCTTTCCTCCTTCCTCTCCACCTTTGTCCCTTTCTCCTTTCCTCTTTCCCACCTGCCTTGCATTTCCTCTCTTCCTCCTTTCCTTCCTTCTTCCTCCCCACCTTTTTACCTTCCTTTCCTCTCCTAACCTCCAATTCCTCCTTTTCCTTGGATTGTCAAAGGCTTTCATGGCTGGAATCACTGGGTTGCTGTGAGTTTTTCGGGCTGCCTGACCATGTTCCAGAAGCATTCTCTCCTGACGTTTCACCCACATCTGTGGCAGGCATCCTCAGAGGTTGTGAGGTCTGTTGGAAACTAGGGAAATGGGGTTTATATATCTGTGGAATGATGTCCAGGGTGGGAGAAAGAACTCTTGTCTGCTTGAGGCAAGTGTGAATGTTGCCATTGGTCACCTTGAATGGCCTTGCAGCTTCAAAGTCTGGCTGCTTCCTGCTTGGGGGAAATACTTTGTTGGGAGGTGTTACCTGGCCCTGGTTGTTTCTTACCTGGAATCCCCTTGTACTGGCTACCAGTATTTAAAAACTCGAAAATCAAAACAGTCAATAAAGAGCAACATTCAGAAAACAGGAATTCTCTGAGGATGCCTGCCATAGATGTGGACCAAACGTCAGGAGAAAATGCTTCTGGAACATGGCCAGACAGTCCGGAAAACTCACAGCAAACTCCTTTTATTGTTTTTCCTCTCTCCCTTCCTTCTTTTCTACCTTTTCCGTCCTACCTTCCAGTTTCTTCTTCCTTTCCTCCTGCTTCTTTTGTTGCTTCTCTCTGTTTTCCCATTTTCCCTTCCTCTTTCTCACTCTCCTTTTGCCCTCCAGTTCCTTCTTTCCTTTCCACCTGTTTTTCTCTTCTTTCTTTCCTTCTCTCCCCTCTCTTATCCTCCTGCCCAGCAATTCCTCTTCCCCCCCTTTCCTTTCCACCTGTTCTTCTCCTCCTTCCTTCTCTCCCTCACTTGTCCTCCAAATCCTCTTTTCCTCCTGTTTTCTCCTCCTTCCTTACTTCTCTCCCTCTCTAGTCCTGCCCTCCAATTCCTCTTTTTCTCCTTCCTTTACTCCTGCTTTCCTTGTGGCTCCTCTTCCTTCTCCCTTTCCCCTTCCTCTTTCTCCCTCCCCTCTTACCCTCCAATTCCTCTTTTACTCCTTCCTTTCCTCCTGCTTCTCTTGTTGCTTCTCTCTTCCTTCTCCCTTTCCCCCTTCCTCTTTCTCTCCCCCTCCCTTTTGCTCTCCAATTCCTCTTTTCCACCTTCCTTTCCTCCTGCTTTTCTTGTTGCTTCTCTTCCTTCTCCCTCACCAGCCTGGTCCCCTTTCCCCTTCCTCTTTCTCTCCCTCCTTTTGCCCTCCAATTCCTCTTTTCCTCCTTCTTTTCCACCTGTTTTCCCTTCCTTCCTTCCTTCTCTCCCCTCTCTTGTCCTCCTGCCCAGCAATTCCTTTTTTCCTCCTTTCCTTTCCACCCTTTTCCCTCCTCCTTCCTCCCTTCTCTCCCTTCTTTCCTTTGCCCTCCAATTCCTCTTTTCCTCCTTCCTTTCCACCTGTTTTCCCTTCCTTCCTTCCTTCCTTCTCTCCCCTCTCTTGTCCTCCTGCCCAGCAATTCCTCTTTTCCTCCTTTTCTTCTCCTCCTTCCTCCCTTTTCTCCTTTGCCCTCCAATTCCTCTTTTCCTCCTTCCTTTCCACCTGTTTTCCCTTCCTTCCTTCCTTCTCTCCCCTCTCTTGTCCTCCTGCCCAGCAATTCCTCTTTTCCTCCTTTTCTTCTCCTCCTTCCTCCCTTTTCTCCTTTGCCCTCCAATTCCTCTTTTCCTCCTTCCTTTCCTCCTGCTTCTCTTGTTGCTTCTCTTCCTTCTCCCTCACCAGCCTGATCCCTTTTCCCCTTCCTCTTTCTCCCTCTCCTTTTGCCCTCCAGTTCCTCTTTTCCTCCTTCCTTCCCACCTGTTTACCCTTCCTTCCTTTTCTCTCTCTTGTCCTCCTGCCCAGCAATTCCTCTTTTCCCCTTTTCCTTTCCCCCTTTTCTTCTCCTCCTTCCTTCCCTCTCCTGCCCAGCAATGCCTCTTTTCCTCCTTTCCTTTCCCCCTTTCCTTCCTTCCTTCTCTCCCTCCTCTTGTCCTCCTGCCCAGCAATTCCTCTTCCTTTCCTTTCCTGTGTCCCTCCTCTTGTGTCCTTCCCACCTTTTGTCCCTTTCTCCTTCGCCCTCTTGCCCTGTCTCTCTCTCTCTCATTCATTCGTCTGTTCCCTCCTGTTTCCTTCTCTCTCTCTCTCTCTCTCTCTCTCTCTCTCTCTCTCTCTCTCTCTCTCTCTCCTTCATTCATCTTTCCCTCCTGACTCACCGTCCGGACGAACTGGACGTCGTCCTCTCCTTCTCCGCCTCCTTCGGCCATGGCTGGGGCTGGGCGGCTGCTGCCGGCCGACGGATGGATGGAAGGAAGGCAGGGAGGGAGGAGGGCGGCCCGGTGGGGAGCTTGCTTGGCCGCCGGAGGGAGAGACACTCAGGCTGGGCGTCCCGACTCAGCCAGCAGCAGGCAGGGGGGAGGGGAGGGGAGGGGAGAGGCCCGCCCCCGGGGAGGGACCAGGGGAGGCCAGGATTGGGCATTGGGGCGGAGAGACAGGCACAGAGGCTGAGAAGGAGGGAAGGAAGAGAGCAGGGACAGGAGGCAAGCCGGCAGAGAAAGAGAGAGAGAGAGAGAGAGAGAGAGAGAGAGAGAGAGAGAGAGAGAAAGAGACAGAGGCATTGCTTATTCTGGGGCTGAGAAGCTTCCAGAGCCTCCCTGGCCAGGCGCAGTCTATCTCAAGGTGCAGCTACACCAGGCAGGGGCAAACTTGGGCCCTCCGGGTCAGGGGTGGTCCTACAAGGTAGGCCAAGTAGGCGGCCGCCTAGGGCGCCATCTGGGAAGGGGGCGCCATCCTGGCCGCATGGGGCGCCATCCTGGCCCTGCTGATGTTCCTCAGACAGCGCCGCAGCTGGCTGCTTTTGGGCCCCGGCCTTGTGTGCTCCGCCGCCGCTTCTGGGCATGCGCGGAGGTTTTCGCGCAGGCGCAGTTGCTCCAGATCTGAAGTTGAGCGCAGGAGGAACTGCGCATCCGCGAAAACCTCCGCGCATGCCCAGTAGCTCCCTTGCGCAGAAGCCTGTGAGCAAAGCACTCCCTATCGGGCAGGCAGGGAGTGCTTCCCCTCTCCCTTTGTCTCCGCCGCGCGAGCATTTGCAGGGAAGGAGAAAAGAATCAGTGAAGGAAGTGTAAGTGAAGGAATGAATGAAGGGCTTTCCTCCTCCTCCTCTGTGACCCCTTCTCTCCCTCCTTCCTTTCTTCGGCTCTATTTTTGTCTAGACCTGAGGGGCCTGAGGCTATGAGGAGTTGTGGGAGTTGGAGTCCAAAACACCTAGAGGGAGGGCCCAAGTTTGTCTAGGCCGCGCTGCCTGTATTCGACCTCATTTGAACATTTTGGCTGTTTTTCTATTTACATTTACATTGGGATCCTAATTTTGGACTTATGGGAGACTCCTATGAATTATGATTCTGGAGGTAGGTAATATATTCTGATGTTGATGCATTTACATTGCATTTCTTGTTGATTATTATACAGTTCTGCTTAATATTGTCATACAATATAATACAAATACAATATAACAATAGAATAATGATATATTTTATATTACATGTAATATTACAAACAATATTGCAGTATAGCGGTATTGTACAAAATAGTAATATATAATATTTTATTTTACTTTATTTTGGGTTATTTGAGTTTTATAGGAGTCATGAAAATATTTAGTAGAGGATAATTTTATTGAAATAAATAATTTTATTTATTATTTTATAATAATAATATAGAATGTTATATTGTATTATAATGTCAATATATTATAATATAATTATATTGTAATGCAGTATAATATAATTATGATATAATATAGTATGAGTATGGTATAATATATTGTATATACATTGATACAATATAATTCTACTAATGGTATTGTGATATTATAATTGTATATTTGTTTTACATGGGGGGGGGAAATAATGTTTTTTGGGGGGGCACCAAAATAATGTTCGCCTACCATTTAAAATTACCTTAGACCGCCCCTGCTCCGGGTCATAGAATCATAGAGTTGGAAGCAGGGCCGTAGCCAGGATTTTGTTTCGGGGGGGGGGGGGGCTGAGACTGGGTGGAAGAGGGTCTACCCTAACAAACCTTTTGTATTGTTATCCCAATAACCCCATTAATGTGGGATATAATGAGCGTGGTGATCAGATCATGATATGAATAAACATAACAGTTTAAATAATGTACCAGTAAGGCCTTTTCGCGGACCACCTTGAGAATTTCGGGGAGGGGGGTTAAAGCCCCCTTAACCCCCCCCCCTGGCTACATGCCTGGTTGGAAGACACCTCGTGGGCCATCCAGTCCAACCCCATTCTGCCAAGAAGCAGGGAAATGACATTCAAAGCTTCCCTGGCAGGTGGCCAGTCAGCATATTGAGTATTTGTGCCAAATTCGGTCCAGATCCATCATTGTTTGAGTCCACAGTGTTCTCTGGATGTAGATGAACTACAACTCCCAAACTCAAGGTCATTGCCCACCAAACCCTTTCAGTATTTTCCATTGGTCATGGGAGTTCTGTGTGCCAAGTTTGGTTCAATTCCATCGTTGGTGGAGTTCAGAATGCTTTTTTAAATTGTAGGTGAACTATAAATCCCAGCAACTACAACCCCCAAATGTCAAGGCCTATTTTCCTCAAACTCCACCAGTGATCACATTGAGGCATATTGAGTATTTGTGCCAAATTCAGTCCAGATCCATCATTGTTTGAGTCCACAGTGCTCTCTGCATGTAGGTGAACTACAACTCCAAAACTCAAGGTCATTGGCCACCAAACCCTTTCAGTATTTTCCATTGGTCATGGGAGTTCTGTGTGCCAAGTTTGGTTCAATTCCATCGTTGGTGGAGTTCAGAATGCTTTTTTAAATTGTAGGTGAACTATAAATCCCAGCAACTACAACCCCCAAATGTCAAGGCCTATTTTCCTCAAACTCCACCAGTGATCACATTGAGGCATATTGAGTATTTGTGCCAAATTCAGTCCAGATCCATCATTGTTTGAGTCCACAGTGCTCTCTGCATGTAGGTGAACTACAACTCCAAAACTCAAGGTCATTGGCCACCAAACCCTTTCAGTATTTTCCATTGGTCATGGGAGTTCTGTGTGCCAAGTTTGGTTCAATTCCATCGTTGGTGGAGTTCAGAATGCTTTTTTAATTGTAGGTGAACTATAAATTCCAGCAACTACAACCCCCAAATGTCAAGGCCTATTTTCCTCAAACACCACCAGTGATCACATTGAGGCATATTGAGTATTCGTGCCAAGTTTGGTCCAGATCCAGGCATGTAGCCAGGGGGGGGGGGCTAAGGGGCTTCAGCCCCCCCAAAATTCTCAGGATGGTCCGCGAGAAGGCCTTACTGGTACATTATTTAAACTGTTATGTTTATTCATATCATGATCTGATCACCATGCTCATTATATCCCACATTCATGGGGTTATTGGGATAACAATACAAAAGGTTTGCTAGGGTAAACCCTCTTCCACCCAGTCTCGGCCCCCCCCGAACCAAACTCAGCCCCCCCCCCCAAACCAAAATCCTGGCTACGGCCCTGTCCAGATCCATCATGGTTTGAGTCCATGGTGCTCTCTCGATGTAGGTGAACTACAACTCCCAAACTCAAGGTCAATGCCCACCAAACCCTTCCAGTATTTTCTGTTGGTCATGGGAGTTCTGTGTGCCAAGTTTGGTTCAATTCCATCGTTGGTGGAGTTCAGAATGCTTTTTAAATTGTAGGTGAACTATAAATCCCTGCAAATACAACTCCCAAATGACAAAATCAACCCACCCACCCCCAACCCCACCAATATTCAAATTTGGTCACATTAGATATTTGTGCCAAATTTAGTCCAGTGAATTAAAATACGTCCTGCACATCAGATATTTACATTGTGTTTCATAACAGTAGCATTATTACCGTTGTGAAGTCGCAGCGAAAATAATGTTATGGTTGGGGGTCACCACAACATGAGGAACTGTGTTAGGGGGTCGCGGCATTAGGAAGGGTGAGGAAAACTAATCTAAGTCATTAATAAAGACCCTGAACAGAACCGGGCCCAGGACAGGACCCTGCTGATGGCACTCCACTCCTCACTCCTTCCCAGGACAAAGAGGAAGCCTTGGGGAGAATCACCCTCTGGGTTTGTTTGCTTAACCAATTGCAGACTTACCTAACCGTCCTTTTGCCTAGCTCACATTTTATTAATTTGTTTTTCAGAAGGTCATGGGGGAGTTTGTTGAAGGTCGGTAGGGTGTTAGGAATTGTGGGAGTTGAAGTCCAAAACACCTGGAGGACCATGCTTGATGTACAGAGTAGGGCTGGTTGATCCAAAAAAAAAAAGGTTCAAAACTCGTTTCGGATGTAGGGGGCGCTGGCGCTTCAAATATGATTCAAAACTGGGAATGAATCACCAAGTCTCAACTGCAAATGCCACTCTATATATATAAAAAGGGAATGGTCGTGCAACGGGGCAAATGGACAGCAAAACTATAAGCCCCAGAAGCACAAAAAAAAACCCCAACACATTACAACATACCACGAGGTACCTAGAGGGCAGGCATGTAGCCAGGGGGGGGCTAAGGGGGCTTCAGCCCCCCCCCGAAATTCTCAGAGTGGTCCGCGAGAAGGCCTTACTGGTACATTATTTAAACTGTTATGTTTATTCATATCATGATCTGATCACCATGCTCATTATATCTCACATTAATGGGGTTATTGGGATAACAATACAAAAGGTTTGCTAGGGTAGACCCTCTTCCACCCAGTCTCAGCCCCCCGCCAAACTCAGCCCCCCCCCCGAACCAAAATCCTGGCTACGGCCCTGCTAGAGGGCACAAAAAACCCGACCTAGATACCTCGCAAGACCCCCAAGGATCACCCCCAAAAAACCTCCAACGGGACCTGGCGTTGCGGCGCTTAGGGGATGGCAATGCCCTCCTTCCCCCACTAGGGGACAGGAGAGGAGAACAATGGCGCAGGCGCACTGAACCCCCCCCAAAACCCATCCCCTCGCCCTCAGTACTCGCTCACCGGGCCGCATCAAGTAAGTCCAGGCACCAGGAAGGGGAGAAAGACGAGGGAGACAGAGAAGGGGGGAGAAAGAACAAAAGACAGAAGCATTCTCTCCTGACGTTTCTCCCCCATCTATGGCTAAAGGCATCCTCAGAGGAGGTAGGGAGGTCTGTTGAAAACACTCCTAAACAAGGGAACTCCAAACAAGGAAAAAACAGGGACAACTAATCACCTCCCAACAAAGGATCCAACTGAAGCAGTAACCAGCCACACCTTGAAACTACAAGGCCATTATGTGCTAATCAGGGGCGGATTTACCATTAAGCAAAGTAAGCACCCGCTTAGGGCACCACGTAGTCAGGGGCACATCTGGCCACCAGGTTCCACGCATGTGCCATTGCTGCAAAGGGACTCCAGCTGGACTGAGACTCCGGCTCCGTCCCGGCTGCAAAAAGTTCCTCCTTTTCGGCCTCACTTAGGGCGATTGGTATCTCGGTCCATCTGGAGTCCCTCCGCAGCAATGGCGCACACGCAGAACTACCTGGCCCAGCGCATGCGCGCCCGGCATGCATGTGCACGCTCCACGAGGCCGGAGAGCGAGGGGGCGCCAAAATAATGTTCGCTTACCATTTTAAATTACCTTAGTCCGCCCCTGGTGCTAATCAAGGTGACCCGTTGCAACATTCGCTCTTACCTCCAACAGACAAGAGTTCTTTCTTTCTCATTATTCTACACGTATGCCCACCCCACTTTCATTCCTTTCCCTTCCTACTTTGCCTCTTTCCTACCTTTCCTGTCCACCAGACTACGCAACATCAATACCAACCCTTACATACTCAGACTTCCTCACATCTCCTAAATAGGGCACAGCAACGCGTGCCGGGTTCAGCTAGTATATTATATATCTCAAATGAGTGTCTTTCATTACAATATATCACAATATTTACAAACTAGCTTGGGGACCCGGCGGTGCCCGGGTTATTTGATAAAGGCATTGTGTGCCAAGGTTGTTCCTTATCAGATGTTAATGTGGCTCACATACTGCAAGTCCCATCGGCCATGGTCCTTCCCCCTCCAAACAGCACCAGGATGTAGAGTGGGTCATGGGGGCTCTGTGTGTCACATTTGGTCTTGATCATTCTTTGGATGAGGGTTGCAGCGGTCTCGGAAGGTGAGTTAAGGTATTTCAAGTCCCATCATCTGTGGTCCATCCTCCTTGAAACAGCACCAGGGTGAAGAGTAGGTCAAGGGGGCTCTGTGTGCTAATTTTGGTCTTTATTGGTCATTGGGTGAGGGTTGCGTTGTGAAGTGGGCAAGTTTGGTCCTGATCCGTCACTGCTGTGGGCCGCAGTGTCTGAGGGCCTGAGGCCTTTCCTTTTCTCTCTGTGTCACCTTAGAATGTTAGAATGTGGATGGCCAATCAGAGTTCTTTATGCAAATACCATTTTAGTGGCAACCAATCCCTTCTGTCTGGGGCTGTAGAATGTTGGAGTTCTGAGGCTGGCCAATCAGAGTCCTTTATGCAAATAATCCCACAGTGGCAACCAATCGAAACGCTGGCACATATTCCTCCGCACGCACCGCCGCACCACTGCAAACACTGACTTTTATTATATAGATAGATAGATAATAGATATTACCACAAATAACAATTTCAAAAAGTGTTGGAGAGTAGACTCCCTGCAAATACACAATCCATATAAAATGAGTTCAATATCCATAAAGAGTTCATAAAGCTGCGGTTTGTATTAATCACGCTACCCAGTTGCATTCAGTTCTGGTTGTAATAAGGGAGATTGGACAACAACCCCGAAAGTCTGATATCTCCCAATGTGTCCAATCATGCAATTGTAGCAATCTGTACAACAAATGTTGCAAGTGGCAGCAAAAAAGGAGCTGACGATGCTCAAAAGCCCCGCGTGTCAACTTCCGCGTCTCCGGGGAGCAGCCACTCTAAATCATCGAATTCTAGGCGAACCCATGGGTGTATCCACAAGTCATCCAAACACTATGCTGAAGCCCAGGCCGCCTACGAGTAAAGGTGGATGGATCCAGCCCGTTTCGTTCAAAACTGAACTTCCTCAGGGAAGTTGGTAGTATATACGCAGCACAGTTTAGCGTAAGTTACTTGTTGCTTCAAATATGATTGACTTCCGAAAATTTCTGGAAAAATTTCAAAATTAATTCGTAAAAATTTAGAAATGGCTTCATTAAGGGTGGACACGTGTGTTTAACCCAGATTGGACGCAGGATTTCTTCCCTCCACATGAGAACTGGAGGAAACGCGGGTTTCCTCCAGATCTCATGTGGAGGGATGTTATCTCGCATCCAATCTCAGTGTTTAACCCAGATTGGACACGGGATAACATCCCTCCGCATGAGAACTGGGGAAAACGCGGGTTTCCTCCGGATTTCATGTGGAAGGATGTTATCCTGTGTCCAAACTCAGTGTTTAACCCAAATTGGACGTGGGATATCATCCCTCCGCATGAGAACTGGGGAAAACGCGGGAATTGTCTTTCCCCCAGTTCTCATGCAGAGGGATGTTATCTCGCGTCTAATCGGCAGCCAATGAGGGGAATCCAACTCTAGAAGGGTAGAAATCTGATCCGAGCCCTTTTCGAAAATGGCGGATGTGGCTTCAAATATGAGATTCACTTCCTGGTTGCTTAAAGCAGTGTTTCTCAACTAGTGTGCCGTGAGCGATCATCAGGTGTGCTATGGGAAATTGGCACTCTCCCCCCCCCCCTCCTAGCAGCCCCCTCACAGGTTTCCAAGAAACAAATTGTGCCTCTCCGCTTGGGAATGGTTTTTTTGGTACTATTTTACTGGATTTTTTTAGTCCCCCCCCCCCCAAAGGAACTGTTTATAACAGCTTCATGACATCCATAGTTAACTAGAAGCAAGTTTCACTCAGGGCGAAATTTCACAAAGGTCTGGAGAACAAGCCCTATGAGGAGCGGCTTGAAGAGCTGGGCATGTTTACCCTGAAGAAGAGAAGACTGAAGGAAGACATGATAGCCATGTATAAATATGTGAGAGGAAGTCATATATATGTTGTGTTCATCAAAACAGGCCCAGGTTTCACACTGAGTGTATAAATACATTTAAAAACATATTAACTATATGTATTACTGTGTTAGAGTGTCATTTTGTGTCATTTTGGTTGGTGGTGTGCCCCAGGATTTTGTAAATGTAAAAAACGTGCCGCGGCTCAAAAAAGGTTGAAAACACTGGCTTAAAGCACTTCAAAAACGCTGCAAAAGTAAATTAGAAAAGAATTTATTACGACTTTCATAGCAATACGAAAAACCTAGTACAGAGTATCCTCAAGTCACTACTAACTCGCTTGAGGGATGGAAATATGTCTGAGGTACTTTGACCGTGCTTTTCCTGCAGGGCAGGGGGTTGGACTAGATGGCCCACGTGGTCTCTTCCAACTCTATTAATCTATGATTCTATGAAATGTGTTATTCTGTGCCTTCCCATTAACTCAAAACCCTAATTCTCTCCTTTTCACAGCAGGATTTCTTCAGAGGTAGTTTGCCATTGATTTCCTCGGAGCTGAGAGAGTAGGGCTTGCTCAAAGTTTATTTATTTGTTTATTTATTATTTATTTATTTACTATATTTATATACCGCTTTTCTCAGCCCGCGGGCGGCTCAAAGAGATTAACAATAGCAAAATTCCATGCTCAAAACATCATAAAACAGTTAAAAACAATTAAAACAAAGGCTTAATAAACATCAGTAAAATTCCTCATTGGCATCTCATACTTAGAATCAAGATCCAGTCTCATCATCCGATTGTTCCATATTCCTATGTTCATTACCCTGCCTCTTCAAATGCCTGCTCGAACTGCCAGGTCTTGACTTTCCTCCGAAATGCTAACAGGGAGGGGGCTGATCTAATTTCTGTAGGAAGGGCATTCCACAGCCGAGGGGCCACCACTGAGAAGGTCCTGTCTCGTCCCCACCAGACGCACTTGTGATGCAGGCGGGACTGAGAGCAAGGCCTCCCCAGACGATCTTAACGTCCTTACTGGTTCATAGGAGGAGATGCGTTCGGACAGATAAGTTGGCTCAGAACCGTTTAGGGCAGGGGTTCTCAACCTGTGGGTCCCCAGGTGTTTTGGCCTACATCTCCCAGAAATCCTAGCCAGTTTACCAGCTGTTAGGATTTCTGGGAGTTGAAGGCCAAAACATCTGGGAACCCACAGGTTGAGAATCACTGGTTTAGGGCTTTATAAGCTAAAGCCAGCACTTTGAATTGTGCCCGGTAGCAAACTGGCAGCCAGTGGAGCTGGCGCAACAGAGGAGTTGTATCCTCCCTGGTTGCCACTCCTGTTAGTAACCTGGCTGCTGTACGTTGGACCATTTGAAGCTTCCGGACAGTCTTCAAAAGCAACCCCATGTAGAGAGCATTGCAGCAGTCTATACGGGATGTAACCAGAGCATGGACTACCGTGGCCAAGTCAGACTTCCCAAGGTATGGGTCAGCTGGCACACAAGTTTTAACTAAGCAAATACTCCCATGGTCACCGCTGAAACCTGGGGTTCCAGGCTCAGCGATGAGTCCAAGATCACTCCCAAGCTGTGAACCTGCATCTTCAGGGGAGTGCAATCCCATCCAACACAGGCTGCAACCCTATGCCCTGTTTGGCCTTACAACTGACCAGGAGTACCTCTGTCTTGTCTGGATTCAATTTCAATTTGTTCACCCTCATCCAGACCATCGCAGTGGTCAAGCACCATTTCAGGACTTGAACAGCCTCCTTAGTAGCAGGTGGGAAGGAGTGACAGAGTTGGACATCATCCGCGTACAGGTGACATCGCACCCCGAAACTCCAGATGATCCCCCCCAGCGGCTTCATGTAACAACATGGGAGACAGTATTGAGCCCTGAGGAACCCCACAAAGCCCTGAGGATCCCCACAAGTTGCCCATTGGGTTTCCTTGGATGACTTTGGATCCTGATTCAAAAGCGAGCCCTTTGTTGAGCTAGCTTTCCCGATCCTGGCCCACAGCCAGCAGCAGAGAATGTTCAAACTGGCAGTGTAAACAATCCCAAGGAAACTCCCAATTCCCCAGCTCTGATAAGTATTCATTTTAGGAAACACCGAAGGGGAGGGTTATGAGACGCATGCACACTGCCATCGTTTTGAGAGCGGCAGCCGATGTATCACTTGGGAAACCAAACCAGACCAAAATTTTTCAATTCTGCAGAGTCATTCCAGTGGCAGAGCAGCAAACAGCAGGACAAATCAAAGCCATGGAGTGATTTTGGCATCCCTTCCAAGGTTTCTCAGGTGAAGACCGTAATGCATGAGGGCAGGCAACGTCAAAGTGTCGTCAAGATGGCCAAAGTTATGAAAAAAAAGGAAATAGACACAAGCCAGGAGAGGATGCAGCAGTTTGCTTTTGCCAGAACCGACTAAAGATTCAGTCCCCGATTCTCCCATTAATTCAGCAAAAATGGCTTTTTCACATGGAGCTCAGTTTGCAGCAATTTAAGTAAGCTGTAAAGCAGTGTTTCTCAACTTGGGGGTCGGGACCTCTGGGGAGGGGTCGCAAAGGGGTGTCAGAGGGGTCACCAAAACCCATCCGAGAACACAGTATTTTTGTTGGTCATGGGGGTTCTATGTGGGAAGTTTGGCCCAATTCTATCATTGGTGGGGTTCAGAATGCTCTTTGATTGTAGGTGAACTATAAATCCCAGCAACTACAACTCCCAAATGTCAAAGTCTATATCCCTCAAACTCCACCAGGGTTAACTTTTGGGCATGTTGAGTATTTGTACCAAGTTTGGTCCAGATCCATCATGGTTTGAGTCCACGGTGCTCTCTGGATGTAGGTGAACTACAACTCCCAAACTCAAGGTCATTGCCCACCAAACCCTTCCAGTATTTTTTGTTGGTCATGGGAATTCTGTGTGCCAAGTTTGGTTCGATTCCATCCTTGGTGTAGTTCAAAATGCTCTTTGATTGTAGGTGAACTATAAATCCCAGCAACTACAACTCCCAAATGCCAAAGTCTATATCCCCCAAACTCCACCGGGGTTAAGTTTTGGGCATGTTGAGTATTTAGGCCAAGTTTGGTGCAGATCCATCATGGTTTGAGTCCACGGTGCTCTCTGGATGTAGGTGAACTACAACTCCAAAACTCAAGGTCAATGCCCACTAAACCCTTCCAGTATTTTCTGTTAGTCATGGGAGTTCTGTGTGCCAAGTTTGGTTCGATTTCATCATTGGTAGAGTTCAGAATGCTGATTGTGGATGAACTTCAAATCCCAGTAACTACAACTCCCCCCCCCCCCCAATCCCACCATTATTCAAAATTGGGTGTATCGGGTATTTGTATGTATGTATGTATGTAATTTGTATGCATGTAATTTGGTGTTTAAGTTTTTAATAATGTTGTTGTAACAGGTTTTAATTTGTATAGCATTGAATTTTTGCTGTAAGCCGGTCTGAGTCCCTCTATAGAGGTGAGAAGGTCGGGGTACAAACATTTTAAATAAATAAATAAATAAATTTGTGCCAAATTTGAATGAAAATACATCCTGCATATCAGATATTTACATTACACTTCATAACAGTAGCAAAATTACAGTTGTGAAGTAGCAACAACAATCATTTTATGATATGGGGTCACCACAACATGAGGAACTGTATTAAGGGGTCATGTCATTAGGAAGGCTGAGAACCACTGTATTAAGGGGTCACTGCCATAGGAAGATTGAGAACCACTGCTGTACAAGAAAAGTGGGAAGAAGATTTTTTTTTCTTCCCACTCTCCCCCTTTGTCCTATTCCCCTTGGTCCTCTTCCTTGGCCATACGCATATCCAGTTTTCATCACTGATTTGGTTCAAGATTGAGCAGCGCACCATACATCTATATATATTAAAAGAGAGCTGTCATCCTAAGTAGCCTATAGACAGCAAAACCACACAAGGCAGACACACCAAATCAGCCCACATACACACAAACCCCCACGAGGTATGTTTACCACCCAAAAAAATTAAATAAAAATTAAACAACACGACCAAAAATATAAAAAAAACAATTGGACTACAACTCCCATGATCCCCCACGTCACCCCTTCTGGCAGTTTAGAGTGTCAGAATGTTGGTGGTGCTGGCCAATTAGAGGCATTATGCAAATACTCCCTCAGTTAGAATGTAGAGGCTGGGAGCCACCCCCCTCTGGCAGTTTAGAGTGTTGAAATGTTGGTGGTGCTGGCCAATCAGAGGCGTTATGCAAATAATCCCACAGTGGCAACCATTCAGAAAGCTGGCACATATCCACATACATACAAACATTCACTTTGTTGTCCCAGGCCTGGGAATACAGTGGGACAGGACTACAATACAACAAAAGGAAGATACAAATCCCAACTCATCCTGAGCAAACTGCTAAAGGTCTCTTAATGTTATCAACAAGAGGCAAAATGGCCATCTGTCAAGAGTCCTTTGATTGTGCTTTCCCACCATGTGGGTAGAAGGGGTTAGCCACAGACTATGGCACAATGCATGCATGGGTCAGCTAGTTTCCTATAAGGATTTCTCTGAGAATGCTTTGGGACCACTTCTGAACACTCAGAAAGATCTCTATGGAAATGCTAAGTTATTATTGCAGTAGTAATCATGGAGAAATGAACTAGTGCTCCTATATATTATGTACCGCGGGGGCGGCTTTGCCCACCCATGAACTAAAAAACATAAACTCCTTGGGTTCATGTGCTGCATAATTTGACTTAACAAAAGAAGAATCGTTCTGCAAATAAATTACCATTGATGTCAATTAAATAATGGGGGGCGGGGAGGACCTTGCTTTTGAAGGCAAGTCTTCCTACTACAAATGAGCAGCTTTCCATTTTTGAGACTGGACTGCGCAGCAAAGCTTACACCATCCAATAGTAAGTAGCCACCTATTTTAATTGCTCTTTGGGTCCCACAATAACATTTGGACACCAAATGATTCACGGTAGGATCATTGTAGGTTTTAGGGCATCTCTCATCTAAACAGAATTGGCAAGGAAAAGACTAATGTTTCCGTATCCGCAGTTTAAGGGAATGTAGTTTCGGCCTCCCTGGAACGCTAAAGAGGTGTCCCGGGTGAGCCTGCTGTGCTCTGCGGCCCAGAAAATGAGAGGTTCATGCTTGGAATGAGCTTGAGACAGTAAAGGACACAAAGTATCACTATGGAGAGAGAAAGTAGCTAAACTTAGAGTTTCCTTTATTGGGGAATTAGTTACATTGTTAGGAGGGGGGGGAGGAAAGAAGATCCCTTAGTTGAGCTGCTACTGCAGCCTCACTCCCAGCGATGCTTGATCCAATTGGCCAGGAACTGTGGAACCCCCTGGTGCAGGTCAAATCAACTTGAACGCAGGGGGGAGCAATGGAGGTTCGATCTCAGACTGTGCCTGAAGATGATGTTTGCAAAGCTTCAAAACTAGCATGCTGTATTTTGCACCTTTGGGTTGGCCTAATACAAGCACTATCAAAGGATGGAGTTTTAATGTTTTATTATGGCTAGGCATAGCAATACCTGCAACACAGTTTTAAGATACTTTGATTTATGAGTATTGTATATTTGTATTAGGGCCCCCTGGTGGTGCAGAAGGTTAAACCGCTGAGCTGCTGATCTTGCTGATCGAAAGTTTGGCAGTTCGAATCCAGGGAGAGAGAGCTCCCGCTGTTAGGTCCATCTTCTGCCAACATTTGCAAACATGCAAATGTGAGTAGATCAATAGGTACCGCTTCTGCGGGAAGGTAATGGTGCTCCATGCAGTCATGTTGACCACATGACCTTGGAAGTGTCTATGGACAAGGCCAGCTCTTCGACTTAGAAATTGAGATAAGCACCACCCCCAGAGTTAGACAAGACTAGACTTAATACAGAAGGTGCAACGGGGAAGGTTGCTGTGATAACACTCAACAAACACTGAACCAGTGAATGGAAATAAATAATATATATATTGAGACAGTAGAAAGTGCCCCTAATTAACAGAAATGGCCACTGACTAACCAATCCAATCAGATAATCCGGATTGTGAAGAAATATTGGCCTTTGATACAGGAGATACCCGGCCTAGAGTCTCCACCCATGATCGCCTTTAAGAGAACAAGAAACATCAAAGACATTCTGGTGCACACCAGCATGCGCACTCCGACCTGCAAAGGCATACTTCCTCCTAAGATGCATCCTTGTGGCCATTGTGCCCAATGCCCGTTTGTCTACACTAAGAAGGAAATCTACAGTAAAGGCAGATCTCGACATTTCAAATTATATCTATTCTGTACCTGCAATATGGAATCCTTAATTTACCGCTTGGTCTTTCCATGTGGACTACTTTACGTGGGCGAGACTCAACGTAGTCTCCGCACACGGGTGTCTGAACACCGTTCACGCATCAGACTACATTCGGAAAATTCACCTCTTTATCTCCATTTTAAACAACATAGGCATAGTCCAAATGACCTGAGATTTTTCGGCCTGGAACATATAAGCACGTCCCCCCATGGGGACCTACAAAGAGCCTCTTGAGGGCTGAAACAAAATGGACGGTCACTTTAAGAACAGAGCAACCCTTCGGGTTTATTTATTTATTTATACATCAAACTTGTATACCGCCACTCCCCGAAGGCTCGGAGCGGTTTACAGAAGTTTGAGTGGCCCAGCGGCAACATCAAAACAACACAATGTACAATAGACATGGAAAAAAACAGAAGGGTGGGGAGGGGGGAGGAGTGGAGGGGAAGGAGTCAGCAGCAATGTCCACTAAGGCACCACCCCACCATCGAATGGGTTGAATGAAAAGATACCGGTTAACACCCTACTTTTGTAACCATCCACCTGAGAACCCTTATATAGTATATATTACCTCATTCCTGGGTTACTCTTTGCATTTGCCCTATCCACTCAGGATAGCACGCCCGCTGGATCCAAAGCTGGGCCATAAGACAGGAAATTTTCAGACAAAGGGAAAAAATAAGAGAACGAGATAGTCCATTTGAGAAGGTGATTAGGAAATGTTTGAGAGGGGAGAAGAAAGTGGCAGGAGATCTGTACGAACAAATCATAACAATAAAAGAAGAAATAATTGTAGCACAGCAGTTCTCGTTCGTGCCTGGGGGGCAGGGGACAGGACCAGGGGTCCCATTGGCATTAGGGCCTGCAGCAGCAGAGATAGATTCTGAAGAGGATTTGGAAGGGTTAGCTGAAGGAGAGTTTCCCATCACTGGGCCTCTTTCTCCCACTGAAAGCTTGGCTTGGGATGAAGGTTGGCCTGACCCTTACGATGAGACAGATCACCAGGTGCAAATGGAAAGCAGTGATAGCGAATCTTATGAACGGCCGGGAGGTAGAGGTTCACAGGATCTTCTGAGTGAAAACATGGAAGAAAGCGGCTGGGAAGAATCTAGGGAGGAGAGCTCCACGAAGATAGGGAAGCAGATGTTGGGAGGCAAAGCCGTGCTTCGATAGGAGACGGGACATCGAGACTAGCAGAAGGGGCTGGTATCATAGCCTGGACAGGCCAAGGTCCGACAACAGAGATTGGAGACGAAGCCTAGATCGTCGGGGACCTCGGCTGAAAGATTAAGTATAGGAGCCGTGGGAACGGGTCCTCAGTACTTCGCCACGTCTCATCTGAGCAGACGTGTAGCGGCTCGACCACTGAGCCAAGCTGGGCTAGTGGCCTATTCAAGCCTTGTTTTGTATCTTGCAACTTTGCTTTGTTCCTTGATCCGCGTTGCTGAGCGGAGCCTTGCCAAGCCTTTGGAAACTTACCAAGTGTTTGGAACTATTGCACCTTTTGCCTTTGGATTTGCTTTTGCTATTTTTATGGACAATTTACCTTTTGAACTGTTTCTATATATTCAATAAAGTAGTTAGCCTTCAGATCGTCTCTGTGTGTGTGATTAAGGGGCCGGTCAAGTCCGTGCATCGTGACAATAATAGAGGAAATTTTCCTGACATGGAGATTGGACATGGAAATTGAGAGGGAAGACATCCAGAGGGAAATAAGTGATATAGCAAGAGAAAAGTATAATGCATTAAGGGAAACCAGAAGGAAAATGTTACAAAAATGGTACAGAACTCCTGCACAAATTTCACACTTTGTACGAGGGATGAAAGATCAGTGTTGGCACGGCTGTGAACAAAGAGGGGTGTTCAATCATATGATATGGGAATGTGATAGAGTGCAAGATTACTGGAAAATGATTGAAGGAGAAATCAATAGAATGTTAGATTTACATATTGTAATAGTTAATAGAAATGTATTACATGCACGGATAATAGGAGTGAAGAATATGCAAAAAGAAAAATTGATTGATAAATTAATAGCGTGTGCACAGATAGTTTTAGTGAGGGGTTGGAAGGATAAAACAAAATGGACATTGACCAACTGGTATAACTATATAATTAATATGTTAAATGTGGAAATAACAAATTGTAAATGGAATAAAATAGATAAAACTGAAAAGATAATAATAACAAAGAGGATGTGGGAACCAGTTAGAAATTATTTAGAAAATGTGTTAAGAGGTGGAGTAGAAAAATTAAGACTGAGACTGATATTTCAAATGTAACCTCTGTAGTTTGATGTATAAACTGTATGTACAAGGAGGGGAGGGTGGGAGAGGGGAAAAAACCAATAAAATATTTTTAAAAAGGATAGCACGCCCGCATCTCCACCTAGAAACTAATTCACCTTAAACTGCACACATTGCCACCTATATGTTGCTCTTTGATTGGTTTATATTTGATATTAAGAAATATGGTTGCTTTAATGAACCACATATGTTGAATTTAATTGTATGATTCATCGGATATTGTTGTTTCTATGACAGATGCGCATACCGCTTTACTTCTAATCCGCTTCATGAGGACACGCTAAAATTTGGATGGCCTTGAAAAAGACCCTCTTAGGGTCGAAACGAGAGTGGAGTCCATAGAATTGTCTTCCTCGGCAGCGAAACCACATCCACGGGACATTCCGGGACGCGCTGGAAAATTTCCATTGTGGATTTACAACTCGTTCTATTGGCGCATTCCGTGGGAATCCTTGTGTGTTGCTCCTCTTTTGATTACTCACTGTGGATTACAAATTCTGTGGCAGTACACAGCCAAGGACCCCCTCCATTGGAATAACATTTGAATTATCCTACCTTGAGCAAAAACCATTCTCCGCAACGTGTTTAGACTATCATTCATGAGTCAGGACTAATGTATATTCACATGTGGGTAGGAGCCCTATTCAGGGCCATTTCTGTTAATTAGCGGCACTTTCTACTGTCTTAATATATATATTATTTATTTCCATTCACTGGTTCAGTGTTTGCTGAAGACTAGACTTAATTTTAATTAAGCCATAATAATTATTGAGTCAGTGTAGCATAGTCGTTTGAGTATTGGACTACCACTGTGGAGACCAGGGTCCAATTTCCCACTCAGACCACACACTCTCAGCCTCAGAAAACATCATTATAGGTTCGCAATAACTCAGAAACAGCTTGAAGGCCCACAACAATATCAAGTGGGGATTGTTGTATTTCCAAGGACAAAGCAATTTACAGTACCTTGATTTGGGGGCTGATGCCTATCTGTTGATGCCTCCAGGGAACACAATATCTCAGCAATGTCCCCTCCACACTCCGGAAATGCACTTTCCCCCAATGTTAACCACACTGCCCCTGAATAATGAAACTAATGCAACTATGAAACTAATTAAGAGAAGACCAAACCTCATGATTTTTCTTGGGAAGTTTAATTATTTTGTGGTAGGGTTAAGAAAAAGGCACATGAGAGACAAACACACCAATCATCATAAAATGTCAAGGGTTTATTAAAATGACATTTGGGCACTTGACACCTTTCTAAAGGAGGATTGAAGTGAATGGATAGTGAACTACAAACACCATCCAGACCTCACCGTTAATGATCCATTTCTTTCCCAACCTGGTTTGGTTAAGTTGTTCTTGGACTATAGGCCTTTTTTATTCCTGTGGAACACATTTGGCGAACACCAGGTCTGAGAAAAATTATTCTGTCATATGGATAACATAATTAATTTATATTTGTGTCTTAGTATCCCTTTGTGACCACCGTCATTTTGGGTAATTTTGCAGGTGGTCTTCCCTTTTTTTTTGCTATAAATGTGCAAGTCCAAAAAAGGTATGAGGAGCCAAACAACATGTTCAATATCTCAGCAATGTCCCTTCGACACTCCGGAAATGCACTTTTCCCCAATGTTAACCATGCTGCCCCTGAATAATGAAACTAATGCAACTATGAAACTAATTAAGAGAAGACCAATCACATGATTTTTCTTGCTTTTAATTATTTTGTGGTAGGTTTAAGAAAAGGCACATGAGAGACAAACACACCAATCATCATAAAATGTACAGGGTATATTAGAAATGACAGGGGCACTTGACACCTTTCTAAAGCAGGATTGAAGGAATGAAGTGCATACAAACACCACCCAGACCTAACCGGCATGATCCATTTCTTTCCCAACCTGGTGTCCTTAAGTTGTATTGGACTATAGGCCTCTTTTATTGTGGTGCAACACATTTGGCGAACACCAGGTCTGAGAAAAATTATTCTGTCATATGCATAACATAATTAATTTATATTTGTGTCTTAGTATCCCTTTTGTGACCACTGTAATTTGGGGAATTGAAGCAGTCGAAGTTATATTCCCTTTTACCTTTGCTATAAATCGCAAGTCCAAAACAGGTATGAGGAGCCAAACAACATGTTCTCATATTCAGGCTCTGTTGGCAGTAAATCATAGGCCCAATAGCAAAATAATATTATTGCAGATACAATAATTCAAATAATTCAAAACAAAAACACACAGCCGTGGTCATTCAAGGCCACTAGAAGTAGCTTATTTGGATGGAGGGCAGGATGGCGAAAGGATGACTAAATACTAGGCCTGGGAAATCATGGTTTTAAAGTACTTACAAACTAAAGTTCTGGTGGTGAACACTAGGTGGTGCTGGTGCTTTGCTTCTACAGTGTTGCTAAAGTTCTGGTGGTGAACACTAGGTGGCGCTGGTGCTTTGCTTCTACAGTGTTGCTAAAGTTCTGGTGGTGAACACTAGGTGGCGCTGGTGCTTTGCTTCTAGAGTATTGCTGAAGTTCTGGTGGTGAACACTAGGTGGTGCTGGTGCTTTGCTTCTAGAGTGTTGCTAAATTTCTGGCGGTGAACACTAGGTGGTGCTGGTGCTTTGCTTCTACAGTGTTGCTAAAGTCCTGGTGGTGAACACTAGGTGGCGCTGGTGCTTTGCTTCTACAGTGTTGCTAAAGTTCTGGTGGTGAACATTTCAGAACTCTAACAAAACTTTCAAAACTTCATTATTATTTCATTATTGGGGATTTTTAAGACAGAACCAATTAGGAACTGCCATTTATAATGAACTTTTGAAAGTTTTGTTAGAGTTCTGAAATGTTCACCACCAGAACTTTAGCAACACTGTAGAAGCAAAGCACCATCGCCACCTAGTGTTCACCACCAGAACTTTAGCAACACTGTAGAAACAAAGCACCAGTGCCACCTAGTGTTCACCACCAGAACTTAACAACACTGTAGAAACAAAGCACCAACGCCACCTAGTGTTCACCACCAGAACTTTAGCAACACTGTAGAAACAAAGCACCAGCGCCACCTAGTGTTTACCACCAGAACTTTAGCAACACTGTAGAAGCAAAGCACCAGCGCCACCTAGTGTTCACCACCAGAACTTTACTTTTGTAAGTACTTTAGAACCATTTAGAACCATGATTGCCCAGGCCTACTAAATACATAATTTTTTAACATCTCCAATCAAAATATGGTTTTCTAGAAGACACTGATGTTGTGCAAGAGCACGAGGTGAAATTCTGGAAAAGGAGAGGATTGGCTTAAGGTGGATTTAAGGGCAACAGAATGGACCGTGTGAAGGCCGGGAGACCAGGGCCAACATCAGTCTCGTCTTAAGGGAAGGATTATTTATTTTGGAGAGAATAGCTGTTACCGGCACTTTTCTTTCCAGAAACCTGCCACCCTTATGAATTCCTGCTACCCAAAATTGTGCCAAAAAGCTACAAGGAAATGCAATGAAGTTGGGCTGTGCAAATTAAACGTTCCACCTGTAACAGCAGCCAAAAATAGAACTCTAATCCCAGCAGGGGAAATGGCTGAGTACATTGGGCCAGGTTTTGCTACACATCTGGTTTTTTTATTATTGACAAAGATCTATGCTTTACCCAAGGGCAGAATCTGGTAGACCATTATTACGATCTTATTTTGTTTTCCTTCTCACAGCTATTCCTAGTTAGGGTTCTGGTGTGGTCACAGTTGGCCCTTCAGTCCCCCGAGGGCATGGCGCCTCCTTTTTGCCCCGAAGCCCAGCAAAAGACATCATGATATGTTTGCGGCTTATGAAGATTTGCCTCCCATAAGCCTTGAAGGTCTGCAAGGGGCTCCTGGGAGGCTGGACAGGGGCCCCCTTCTTGGCATAGCTGCTCTGCCCTGTGGGCAGCTCTTGTTCAGCCTGCAAGGGCAAGCCACTTTCATGGCTGATCGAGCGACCAAATCGGCGCCCACCTTTACGTTTGGGAACCTTGGATGTCTCACTGGCTTGAAAATTGAGGGTCAGGTGCTTGAGCCTGCTTTTGGGCACCTCACTGAGTTGATGGAGGCCTTCACCAAGAGGGATTCGGCTATCACACACGTTTGGTGTGGAGGTAAGTGGATTGCGAGGCCTATCCTCTGGGAAACCAGGATCACAGCTCTCCATCGGTGTTACACACACAGCAGGGATGCCCAGCTGCCTCACGCCAGCCACTAAGACTTCCATATCGAGTTGAGCTGCATCTGGTAGGTCAAATGGGAAGGCCTCACCATGCCCAGGATTCAGAGGAATTTCGTCTGGAGAGAAATCCGTTTCTTCGGCGGCAATTTTCATTGAGAGCCCTTCAGACCAACTCAACGACCGACGGATAGGTTTGTCTTGCTTGGCTGGAGGAGCCAATGGCTGGGTCTTCCTTACCAAATAGCCTGCTTTGTCCAATACCCCTCTGTTTTCAAACCCGTCATCCAAACCCAACTCTTGGCATCCTGAGATGACGTAATCAGAGCCTGGGCTTGGCACCTTACAGTTTTTACATTTCACAGCAACGTGTGGAGTCTCCGGTTCTGTAGAGATAGGGGTGCAATTGCTTTCTTTGGCCAACTGTCTTGGAAAGCCTAAATATACAAATGAATAAATAATCAGCAGCTAAATCAAGGGTGGGCAACCTACGGCCCACTGGCCGGATGCAGCCCGGTAGCCGATTCTATCCGGCCCGGGGAGAAGGGCATCGGGGGCGGGGCCAAGAGGAAGGGGTGCCGCTGCCGCCATCCCATCGCGGGCTCTGTGGAGCGGCGGCTTAGGAGTGCCTGCCATCCCTGGAGGCGATCCGGGCCTGCAGTGGGAGCAGTCGGTGACTTGCGGTGGCTGATCGCCCTGGCGACCCGGAAGACCAGCCGACCGCTCCCCCTGAAGGCCCTGATCACCTCCAGGGATGGCAGGCACTCCATAGCAGGGCGATGATCTGGGGAACGGCTGCAGGTGAGAGCCTGCAGAGGCCTCTGCAGCCTCTGATCGCCTGCTGCTCTGCTCTCCTCTGCTGTGGCAGCGGCTGGGTCCGCTTTGCCATCCTCTTGGCTGGGTCCATTGGGCCATTCCATCTTGGTTCGCACCTTGTCTTCTTGAATTTAATTTAATTTAATTTTAGTGGTTTTTATTATTATTTTATAAGAATTTTATTATAATAATATAATAATATATTATATTATATTATAATTTCAATATATTATATATATACTATAATATAATTATGATATTAATACAAATAATATATGAATATTTCTTGATATATTAATATGTTAATATTAATGATGTGTAATATATAGTAAATATAGTAAATAAATAAATAAATAATGTAGATTAGAATGTAGTTCAGCCTTTAGGTGCGGCCCCCCATAATATTTTCTGGCTCTCGTGTGGCCCCTTGGAAAAAATAATTGCCCACCCCTGAACTAAATACTGCGACAGCTACTGTGATTGTTATTATTCCAGGGGGAACCATTTATTAACTATTTACCATATATACTCGAGTATAAGCTGACCCGAATATAAGTCGAGGCACCCAATTTTACCACAAAAAAACTGGGAAAACTGAATGACTCAAGTATAAGCCGAGGGTGGGAAATGCAGCCACTATGGGTAAATTTCAAAATAAAAATAGATACCAATAAAATAACATTAATTGAGACATCAGGAGGGAAACATAATAACAGTAGTAATGGAAATATAATAATAAAAAAATATTAAATAGAGTAAAATATAAATGTAAATAAAATAATTATAGAGTAAAATAATAAATGTAATAATAATGGAATAAAATAATAAATGGAATAAAAATAATAATAGAGTAAAATAATAAATATAAAAATAACTGGAGTAAAATAATAGATGGTATAATCATAAATGGAATAAAATAATAAATGGAATAGTAACAATAACAGTAAAATAATAAATGGAATAACAACAATAATAGAGTAAAATAATAAATGGAATAATAACAAATGGAATAAAATAAGAAATGTGATAATAATTTAAGCTAAGACTGTCCAACTCTGATTAAACCATTATTCTAACCTTCTTCAAGGTAGATATGCTTACGTAACCTTCCAATAATAATAAAGAGTAAAATAATAATTGTTATAAAAATAATAATAGAGTAAAATAATGGAAATGTAATAACAACAACAACAACAATAAATAGAGTAAAATAGAAATGTAGTAAAATAATAATAGAGTAAAATAATAAATATAATAATAAATGGAATAAGAACAATAATAAATTAAAACAATAAATGTAATAACAAATAGAGTAAAATAATAAATGTAATAATAACAATAATAAAGTAAAACAATAAATGTAATAAAAATAGAGTAAAATAATAAATGTAATAATAACAATAATAAAGTAAAACAATAAATGTAATAATAACAATAATAAAGTAAAACAATAAATGTAATAATAACAAATAGAGTAAAATAATAAATGTAATAATAACAATAATAAAGTAAAACAATAAATGTAATAATAACAAATAGAGTAAAATAATAAATGTAATAATAACAATAATAAAGTAAAACAATAAATGTAATCATAACAAATAGAGTAAAATAATAAATGGAATAACAACAATAATAAAGTAAAACAATAAATGTAATAATAACAAATAGAGTAAAATAATAAATGTAAAATAATAACAACAACAACAGAGTAAAATAATAAATAACCTTGACTCAAGTATAAGCCGAGGCGGACATTTTCAGCCTACAAAAAGGGATGAAAAACTAGGCTTATACTCGAGTATATACAGTATTATTAGAAGCAGTTATTAATAATTTCTTTTGACACCAGGATCCAAAATAAATCAATAAATATGAAAACATGATGCAAAACCGATAAATAATGATATCACGGTTCCTATAGTTACTTCTAGTGATGCAGCTAGAAGTTCTGAGATCATTCCACACCCGCTGAGCTATTAAAAATCCAGAAAACCTGCATGTTCAAGAAACAGCGGATTCTGTGAAATGGCCTTACCTGCTGCATTTTCTCTGAGCCTGTACGACTGCAGCTGGGCCCATTTCTGTTGAGAAGTGGGACTTTCAATAGTCTCTGGGACCGTCTTCTTCATCAGAAGCCAGCTTGGTTCTCCTGCCTTAGCAGAGGTGGAAGGAAGTTTCCGGGTGAGTTTTAGAAATAGGAGTAAGTAATAAGGCAGTGATTTTCCACCAGTGTGCCGCGGAACACTAGTGTGCCGTGAGAGATCATCAGGTGTGCCCAGGCCCAGATTAACACGTTTTTGTGCCCTAGGCCACACTTTGAAATTACGCCCCCTTTAAGCCAACCTCTACTGCAACCCCCCCCCCATCCTTTCATCCGCTCGTCCCCCTAGGGGCCCTGCATCCAGCTCTCCCGGTGTGGCCCCACTAGGTCCGCCACAGGAGTTTTCCTCTCGGCAGGCACTATGGATGCAGGCATGGGGGGAGGAGCCTCCTCCCCGATGCCGGGGCTTGAGGCACTTGGCTCCTACCCGGTATCGGGGATTGCGCATGCGTTGTAGTCAGCAGCTGTACCGATGCCGCGCTTCTCCCCGATACCGGGGACGCCGTTTGCACAACAATAGCAGAGGCAGGAGCTGGTATTCAGGAAGGGGCAGGGGTGGCGCCGAAAAGGAGGACCTCCGATATCCTTCCTTCCTCATCTCCATGCGTGTTTGGTCCGTGATCTGCACCCCCCCCCCCTTGGCTTGCACCCCTAGGTCATGGCCTAGGTTGGCCTTATGGGTAATCCTGGCCTGGATGTGCCGTGGGAAATTATTTTCGAACTTCATTCATATATAAACGATAGGGCGCATCTGTCCCTTTAAGAAATGGAACCATAGCACTCTTGCGCCACCTAAGAAGTGATGTGAGAGTGCTATGGTCGCGCCATCTTGGATTTGCTCAGACGCATCTTTCTACCTTTCCTGCCAGGATATCTATGTTGTGTTCATTGAAACAGGCCCAGGTTTCACACTGAGTGTATAAATACATTAAAAAAAACATATTAACTATATGTATCACTGTGTTAGAGTGTCATTTTGTGTCATTTTGGTTGGTGGTGTGCCCCAGGATTGTGTAAATGTAAAAAATGTGCCGCGGCTCAAAAAAGGTTGAAAATCACTGTAATAATGAATGCAGGTTCCACAACCGCTCAGTCAAATCTGTCCTTCTGGAGGCAGGTGGGGACTTTTTATTTGTGACTTCTCCCTGGGAATTAACTGTCATAAATACTTTTTTTCAAGAAATAACTAGGTATTTTTAATTACAAAAATGTGAATCAAGCACTGAAAGTATTAAATGGATGTAATGACTCAGCAAAAGCTGCAGTTCAATATAAGCAGGTGTCTCTGTAGTTTAGTAGACTCAGTCTGTGAAAGGCCTCTGTGGAAGAAAGACCTCAGTGTGTTAGTAGGACTCAGTATGAGTAGGCCTCTGTGTTAGTTCGCCTCAGTATATGAGAGGTTTCAGTGTGAGGTAGGCTTCCAGTGTGAGGTAGGCCCCCAGTGTGAGGTAGGCCCCCAGTGTGAGGTAGGCCTCAGTGTGAGGTAGGTTTCAGTCTGAGGTAGGTTTCAGTGTGAGGTAGGCCTCAGTGTGAGGTAGGCCTCAGTGTGAGGTAAGCCTCAGTGTGAGGTAGGCCTCAGTATATGAGAGGTATCAGTGTGAGATAGTCTTCAATGTGAGGTCGGCCCTCAGTGTGAGGTCGGCCCTCAGTATGAGGTAGGCCTCTGTGTGAGGTAGTTTTCAGTATGAGGTAGGTTTCAGTGTGAGGTAAGCCTCAGTGTGAGGTAGGCCTCAGTATATGAGAGGTATCAGTGTGAGGTCGGCCCTCAGTGTGAGGTAGGCCTCAGTATGAGGTAGGCCATCAACGTGAGGTAGGCCCTCAGTGTGAGGTAGGCCTCAGTATATGAGAGGTGTCAGTGTGAGGTAGGCCTCAGTGTGCGGTAGGCCCTCAGCGTGAGGTAGGCCCTTAGCGTGAGGTCGGTCTCAACGTGAGGTAGGGCCTCAGCGTGAGGTAGGGCCTCAGCGTGAGGCAGGCCCTCAGCGCGAGGCAGGCCCTCAGCGCGAGGCAGACCCTCAGCGTGAGGTAGGGCCTCAGCGTGAGGTAGGGCCTCAGCGTGAGGTCGGCCCTCAACATGAGGTAGGCCCCCAGCGTGAGGTCGGCCCTCAGCGTGAGGTAGGCCCTCAGTGTGAGGTAGGCCCTCAGTGTGAGGTAGGCCTCAGTATATGAGAGTTGTCAGTGTGAGGTAGGCCTCAGTGTGAGGTAGGCCCTCAGTGTGAGGTAGGCCCTCAGCGTGAGGTCAGTCTCAACGTGAAGTACGGTCTCAACGTGACGTACGGCCTCAGCGTGAGGTAGGGCCTCAGCGCGAGGCAGGCCCTCAGCGTGAGGCAGGCCCTCAGCGCGAGGCAGGCCCTCAGCATGAGGTAGGGCCTCAGCGTGAGGTAGGGCCTCAGCGTGAGGTAGGGCCTCAGCGTGAGGCAGGGCCCTCAGCGTGAGGTAGGGCCTCAGCGTGAGGTCGGCCCTCAACATGAGGTAGGCCACCAGCGTGAGGTAGGCCCTCAGCGTGAGGTAGGCCCTCAGCGTGAGGTAGGCCCTCAGCATGAGGTAGGGCCTCAGTGTGAGGTTGGCCTCAGTGTGAGGTCGGCCTGGTGTGTGATAAGCTTTGGTGAGAGAAGCCCCAGGTTTAAGGCCATTGTGTGTGAAGCTCCGGTGTGAAGGCTGCTGTGTATAGAGCTACTATGTGAAGCTCCTGTGTAACTTTGGTGTGAGAGGAGGCTCTGTGAGAGTGAAGCCGTTTATCTGCATGAGAAAGAAGCCCAGTGTGGAAGCAAAGAAGGAAGTATAAAGAACTTTCTTTGTGTTATGGAAACCTTGCTCTTATTAAATAGTGCAACCATTTTATTTTACAACAAAGGGAAGCCTCCCAAGGAAGATATAACATTGGTCTATGTGTTTTTTGTTATTTTTTTATCACTTTGGCCTACTGGTACTGTTTGACTTTGCTGCTAATAAGTTACTCTGCTATACTTTTATGAGGAGGGTCTTTTGTTATTCAGCCCACTCGCCCAACATTAACCACTGATGGAAAAATATGCTGTATTTGTTGATTTTGTACGGGGAGTTTTAAAATGTTTTGTCCGTTTTACACGACTATATAAAATAGTCATAGTGATATGAATGATTATATAATAAATAGTTATATGAGTAGATAAATTTGATTGTATAGTCTAATTAAGATAATTTTTGCTTAACATCTGGATTGCTAAAGGTTGCGCTCTTTTGATATCAGCCATTTGCTGCCCTCTGCTGGTTGGAGTGGGATGTGCAGAGATCACATGCAGGTAACATATACTTACAAAACTAAAGTTCTGGTGGTGAACATTTCAGAACTCTAAAAAAACTTTGAAAATTGCATTATAAATGGCAGTTCCTAATTGGTTCTGTCTTAAAAATAACCAATAAGGAAATAATAATGAAATTTTGAAAGTTTTGTTAAAGTTCTGAAATTTTCACCACCAGAACTTTAGCAACACTGTAGAAGCGAAGCACCAGTGCCACCTAGTGTTCACCACCAGAACTTTAGCAACACTGTAGAAGCAAAGCACCAGCGCCACCTAGTGTTCACCACCAGAACTTTAGCAACACTGTAGAAGCAAAGCACCAGCGCCACCTAGTTTTCACCATCAATACTTTAGCAACACTGTAGAAGCGAAGCGCCACCGCCACCTAGTGTTCACCAACAGAACTTTAGCAACACTGTAGAAGCAAAGCACCAGCGCCACCTAGTGTTCACCACCAGAACTTTAGCAACACTGTAGAAGCAAAGCACCAGCACCACCTAGTGTTCACCAACAGAACTTTAGCAACACTGTAGAAGCAAAGCACCAGCGCCACCTAGTGTTCACCACCAGAACTTTAGCAACACTGTAGAAGCAAAGCACCAGTGCCACCTAGTGTTCACCACTAGAACTTTAGCAACACTGTAGAAGCAAAGCACCAGCCCCACCTAGTGTTCACCACCAGAACTTTAGCAACACTGTAGAAGCAAAGCACCAGCGCCACCTAGTGTTCACCACCAGAACTTTAGCAACACTGTAGAAGCAAAGCACCAGCGCCACCTAGTGTTCACCACCAGAACTTTAGCAACACTGTAGAAGCAAAGCACCAACGCCACCTAGTGTTCACCACCAGAACTTTAGCAACACTGTAGAAGCAAAGCACCAGCGCCACCTAGTGTTCACCAACAGAACTTTAGCAACACTGTAGAAGCAAAGCACCAGCGCCACCTAGTGTTCACCATCAGAACTTTAGCAACACTGTAGAAGCAAAGCACCAGCGCCACCTAGTGTTCACCACCAGAACTTTAGCAACACTGTAGAAGCAAAGCACCAGCACCACCTAGTGTTCACCACCAGAACTTTAGCAACACTGTAGAAGCAAAGCACCAGCGCCACCTAGTGTTCACCACCAGAACTTTAGCAACACTGTAGAAGCAAAGCACCAGCGCCACCTAGTGTTCACCACCAGAACTTTAGCAACACTGTAGAAGTAAAGCACCAGCACCACCTAGTTTTCACCATCAGAACTTTAGCAACACTGTAGAAGCAAAGCACCAGCGCCACCTAGTGTTCACCACCAGAACTTTAGCAACACTGTAGAAGCAAAGCACCAGCGCCACCTAGTGTTCACCACCAGAACTTTAGCAACACTCTAGAAGCAAAGCACCAGCGCCACCTAGTGTTCACCACCAGAACTTTGCAAGTACTTTAGAGCCATTTAGAACCATGATTGCCCAGGCCTATGGCTAGAGGAGAATCCAGTTCTTTTCCAGGTCGAGCTTTGCAACCCAACACCGAAACTCTGTTTTTTCCTGTCCACCACCTTCATTGCGCTCTCAATGTTGTCAGGCCCCAGGCCTTGGTTTCCCTCACTTCCTCCGAACCACACTGCAGCCATGTTGGCATTCAGAAATCCTCCAAGCCTGTCTGTGTTTCCCATGTGAACTCTGTGCATTGCAAGCTGGGTCAAACATTCAAGGCCGCGGCTGTTATTCCTGGGACCAGGAGCTCCGCTGCCTCCTCTTCACAGATGTGGGCACCAATTGGGATCACATACTTTGCCTCTGAGGTTTACCTAAACAGCAGCTGCAGCCCATCATGGGAACCATGATGTTCGACGCAGTCACGTCGAATAGATCAAAGGGTTTGGACACCATAACCGTTTGGTCTGAGCAAGGCTATCCATCTCGAGCCAACCATTACATCTCCAAGATCATGGATTCCTGAACGGGCCTTGTGGCCTTCCTGCTTAAGCTTTACCTACCGGCTCGCTGGCGGCTTTGGACTCAGCCTGCTTGGGCCTCCGTTTGCCTTGCTGCCTTGTGCCTGATTGCCACGGAAAGACTTTGCCTTTGTATCCTGCTTGAACCTGGTTTGCTTCGGGTCTATATCCAATTGCTGCTACCAGTGAACGTTGCTGCTATTTCACCGGTGCCACTTTAAAGGCATCTTAGCTGACTTCTAGCCTCTTTCCTATAACCTGCTATTCTAAATAAACCTGTTGTACCTCAGCTGAAGGGATAGGCCCGGATTACCCATAAGGCCACCCGAGGCCATGGCCTCGGGCGGCACAAATGGGGGGGGGGCAGCGGATTAGGACCCCCGAAATATTTTTTTTGAAAGGTTGATTTTTTGAGTGAAGGGAGGGGGAACCGAGGAAGAGAAAGGGGAGGCGCGAAGGGGCGGCGCGTCAGAGGCCTTGATGTGACGCGACACGCCTTTGCGCCGGGAGAAGGAGGCAGCGCAAAGGCGTGCCGCGTCACAGCAAGGCCTCTGATGCGCCGCGCCTTCGCACCGCCTCTTTCTCGGCCCCCCTCCCTTCCTTCACTGAAGGGAAGGGAGGGGGAACCGAGGAGGAGAAGGAGGCGGCGCAAAGGGGCATCGCGTCAGAGGCCTTGCTGTGACGCGGCGCGCCTTTGCGCCGCCTCCTTCTCCTCCTCGGCCCCCCCTCCCTTCCTTCACTGAAGGAAGGAAGGAGGACCCTCGGGGCCGCTGCCGCGCATGCGCAGCACGCCCTGGGGGTGGGGTTTTCCCTGAGCTGGGGGCGGGGTTTCCTCGCCCCCTGGGGGCGGTGGTGCTTCTTTTGGCCTCGCGCGTCAAAAGGAGCTAATCTGGGCCTGTCAAGGGAGGTGTCCAAGTGCCCTGGAGGGTGATAATGCTGATGTTAAAAAATTTCATCTAGACAGAGGATGGGGTGACAAAGTTAGGGCAAAACTGGCTTTAAAAGCCTCTGGATGAAATGAGCTTCACTGTCATGGCTTTGTGAAAGGCCCTGTAGGTTGCAAGAGACCCTTCCACCCAAGAAAGAGCTTACCAGATCTTTGCTCTGGCGGGAGAAGATGCGTAAGGATTTGCGTCCTGTGTCCTTCCGCTCCATAGAGGTTGGGGAGTAACCAGGGCAAGTCTGAACAGGGTGTTTTCTGAAAGAATAGGGAAAACTGGGAAGTGGCCCTGACTCTTTTATTATTTATTTATTATTTACAGTATTTATATTCCGCCCTTCTCACCCTGCAGGGGACTCAGGGCAGATTACAATGTACACATACATGTCTAACATTCAATGCAATAGACATACAACACATATAGACAGACAATCAGAGGCTATTTAACTTTTTTCTGGGCACCAGGGGAGCTGTCGCTTCACCATCCATCTACAACACTGATGAAGTACTTTCCGCATTCCCTGCATGCTTTTTGCATGCTTTTTGCTGGAGATTTTTTATGGCCTCGTAAATTTTGTTAAATTAGTCTCCCCACACATAGGTGGTACCTAAATCTCCTACTTGACAGGTGCAACTGTCTTTCGGGTCGCAAAGGTCGACAACAAGCTACACAATTGGCCGGAAGCTCACTCCAACCCGGGCTGGCTTCAAACTCATGACCTTTCGGTCAGTAGTGATCTTTAATGCAGCTGACACACAGCCAGCTGCGCCACAGTCCCAGTACAGTCCCAGTTACGATTCCTGCACAGCAGAGGGTTTGATTAGATCACCTTTGTTGTCACTTTCAATTCCATGATTCTATAAATTTCCCAGCCAACCTCGTCAATGGTCATGTTGGGTGGAGGATTCTGGGAATGGAATGAATGCATCAACAGTACTCTTCCAAACTCTTGCAAAATCATGACCCCCAGTGATCTGAAGAGTCTGGTCTTAACTTACTCAAAACGTAGGCCACTAATTACCCGTATTTTCCGGCATATAAGACGACTGGGCGTATAAGATAACCCCCAACTTTTCCAGTTAAAATATAGTTTGGGATATACTCGCTGTATAAGACTACCCCTCTTCTAACGCACACCAAATAAATTTTTTTAAAAGCATCAGATTTGATTTCAATATGGTAATTTTCCTATTACGGTACCTCCTTCTCTGCCTCTCAGATCTCGCACATGCGCACCTGCACCGCTTCACTGCCATCTTCAGGAGCGAGATCTGAGAGGCAGAGGAGGAGGGACGGTCATAGGATACAAGGGCGGGCCAGACAGGTCAACAAGGTGTGTTTTTCTGGGCCCAGAGACACTCTATCTCTTTTTTCCATACCCGTGCGTCCCAGACGCCTGCCGCTTGCTCCACCCTTCATTTACACCTTCCCGGTGAGGCGCCCCTTCACCTCACCATCGGGACCACATTAAGTCCACGAATCCTGATGAATGGATTTTCTTCTACCGTACCTGTACAGCGTCGCCCTTAATGCTTTCATACAGTCACTGCATAAGGCAGGGACACGGCCACTGCCATTTTTGAGCTCCCCTTACCATATGCAGCAACCACAGATTCTCCAATCCGGATTGGAAGTTTCAGCACCCGCTCAATAAGACGATTCCCATCATATAAGATGACTCCTAGTGTATAAGTCGACTCCCGCGTATAAGTCGACTCCTGGTGTACAAGTCGACTCCCGCGTATAAGACGACCCCAGACTTTTGAGAAGATTTTCCTGGTTTAAAAAGTAGTCTTATATGCCAGAAAATATGGTACTTTTAGCAGATTTCCCTCTGAAACCGAGAGTGTGTGACTTGATTAAGGCTATCCAGTGGGTTTCCATCGGTGAGCATGGATTCAAACCCTGTATTCACAAAATCCACACTGTGTGATAGGTAGGATATCTCAAATATGACATCTTCCCATTTCCACCTTCACCACAAAGCCCCTTCCTCCCCAATCCTATAGAAAAACTCATTTTCTATACCATGTACCTCTGAGCGTGTCTTTTCTTGCTCAGTTTCCTTTGAATTTTTACTGTTGCACTCGAAGGGCTGAGTGCCTCTTTTCCTGTATCAGTGACACATAATCAAACTACAAATTAAGATTCAATCGCTTTACAAAAACAAAATCAGTATGTGTTGTCGAAGGCTTTCATGGGTTGCTGTGAGTATTCCAGGCTGTGTGGCCATGTCCCAGAAGCATTCTCTCCTGACGTTTCGCCCACATCTATGGCAGGCATCCTCAGAGGTTGTGAGGTCTGTTGGAAACTAAGCAAGTGAGGTTTATATATCTGTGGAATGTCCAGGGTGGGAGAAAAAAAAAACCTCTTGTCTGTTTGAGGTAGGTGTGAATGTTGCAACTGGCCCCCTTGCCTCTGTCAAAAAGGTCTCAAAAGACTTCCTGCAGCAATAAAGAATCTAAAGGTGGCAGCATACATTTTGGAAGGGGAAAGCACTTCGACTTTACCTCAGGGCACAGGCCTGAATGCAAGTCCAGAGCATTCTTGCTTGCAGGACATCCAGTAAGCCAAAGTCTCAAAAGTAAATGTAAGTTTGGTGGTGACCAGTGGGTCTTTCCAGGGGCGGTCTCACCATGTAAGCAAACTACGCGGTTGCGTGGGGCGCCATCTTGGATGGGCACCGCCACGCCGCCCGTGCCGCCCGCGCCGCCCGCAAACGCCCTGCTGCAAACCTCACTAAACCTCAGTTCCGGAGCTTCTGGGCATGCGCTCCACGCATGCCCAGAAGCTTCTGCAGGCAGCAGCAGGGATGGGCGCCGCCGTAGCAAACCTCCCTGCTGCTGCCTGCAGGAGCTTCTGGGCATGCGCAGAGGTTTTCGCGCATGTGCATTCGTGGAAATCTCCACGCATGCCCAGAAGCTTCTGCAGGCGGCAGCAGGGATGGACGCCGCCGTAGCAAACCTCCCTGCTGCTGCCTGCAGGAGCTTCTGGGCATGCGCAGAGGTTTTCGCGCATGTGCATGCGCGGAAATCTCCACGCATGCCCAGAAGCTTCTGCAGGCAGCAGCAGGGATGGACGCCGCCGTAGCAAACCTCCCTGCTGCTGCCTGCAGGAGCTTCTGGGCATGCGCAGAGGTTTTTCGCGCATGTGCATGCGCCGAAATCTCCACGCATGCCCAGAAGCTCTGCAGGCAGCAGCAGGGATGGACGCCGCCATAGCAAACCTCCCTGCTGCTGCCTGCAGGAGCTTCTGGGCATGCACAGAAGCAATGTTGGATGCCGCTTCTACTTCTCCTACCCGCTCTTCCGCCTTCGCGCTGCTCCGTTTCCTGGCCTCCCCGCTGGGGCTGTTCTTCGCCTGGCTTATGGCCGCCGCCAAAGGACGAGGCCGGTAAGTCAGGGAAGGCGAGAGGGGCGGCAGAGAATAGGGAGCCGCCACCGCCGCCTGCCGAGGGAGCCGATTGGAAGGAGCCGGTGGAGGGGGGGGGGGCGCCAAAATAATGTTTTTTGGGGCAAAAATAGTGCTTGCTTACCACTTAAAATTATCTTAAGACCGCCCCTGGGTCTTTCGAAAGGTGTTTTGGCCAGAAGAGCGACCCAGCTCAGTGCAGTTCTATATTCTGAATATACAAACCCTTAACTTATTATATTTTGGTGGCAGCCAAGGGTTCCAGCCTTGATCCCTTATAAGAGGTGGGATAGAATAGGAAGGTTTCCTCCTGCCCTAATTGGAAAACTCCCCTCTATCCTTTATACCAGGGCTGCCCAAGAAGTCGACCGCGATAGACTCGTCAATCGTGAGACCAAATGAGGTTGATCGCAGCCGGATGGTGCGCAGCCTCCGGAGGCCCCACCTCATGCTCTGCCCTACCTCTCTCTCATCCGGAAGCAGCCGTACAGCCTCTGCTGCCGGCAAGAGAGGCAAGGCGGAGCTCGAGGTAGGGCCTCCGGAGGCCCCGACACGCGCTCCCTCCTTTCCGCAATATCCCACGGTCAGAAGAAGCGCCGCGCGGGTGGAAGGCAGCAACATGAGCAGGCATGTGGTGACGGGAGCGCGCGCGGCAGGGTCAGGTAGATCTTTTCGACTTGGTTGCTTTAAAAGTAGCTCGCTTGCTGAAAAAGTGTGGGCACCCTTGCTTTATACCATTCCATGCTAATCAAGGTGGCCAATTGCAACATTCACACTTGCCTTCAACAGACAAGAGTTCTTTCTCTCACCCTGGACATTATTCCACAGATATATAAACCTCACTTGCCTCATTTCCAACAAACCTCATAACCTCTGAGGATGCCTTCCATAGATGTGGGCAAAGCGTCAGGAGAGAATGCTTCTGGAACAAGGCCAGACAGCCCGGAAAACTCACAGCAACCCAAAATCAGTACGGCTCGACCTGTGACAGGTACCCTGGGAGCAATTCCAAATGGACTAGCAAACTATGATCAGAGGAGATTACAGTGATTCCTAGATCAGTGTTTCCCAACCTTTTTTGAGCCGCGGCACATTTTTTACATTTGCAAAATCCTGGGGCACACCACCAACCAAAATGACACAAAATGACACTCTAATACAGTAATGCATATAGTTAATATGTTTTTAAATGTATTTATGCACTCAGTGTGAAACCTGGGCCTGTTTCGATGAACACAACATAGATATCCTGGCAGGAATGGCAGAAAGACACAAACTTCCCACACAGAACTCCCATAACCAAGAGAAAATGCTATAAGAGTTTGGTGGGCATTGACCTTGAGTTTTGGAGTTGTAGTTCACCTATATCCAGAGAGCACCGTGGACTCAAACCATGATGGATCTGGACCAAACTTGGCATGAATACTCAATATGCCCAAATGTGAACACAGATGGGGTTTGGGGAAAATAGACCTTGACATTTGGGAGTTACAGTTTCTGGAGGGGAGGCCTCGAAAGACCAGCAGTCTCCCTCTCACTTAGGTTGCCCCCTCCCTCCCTGCCAGGCTTGAATTGGGGTCGTGGGGAGCAGAAGCCTCACTCACCACCTGCACAGCTCCTCAGGGGTCTGCGGGGCGGCCCGGGCATGTTGGGGCTGGCAAAGCAGGCAGGAAGGAAGGTGGTGGTGGCGGCAGGCAGGGAGCCGGAGGGAGGCCGAGAGCGGTTTCGCGTACACCAAGGAGGAGAGGGAGGAGGGAGGAGGGAGGAGGGAGGGGCGGGGCTGGTGCTGGACTGAAGCATCCGGCATTAGGCCCGGGGGGAGGGGAGGCAAGAGGAGGTCTCTACTTGGGGAAAGGGAGACGGGCCTTCCCAATGCATGGAGAGGAGAGACCGAATAGACAACGGGGGTGTTTGTAATTTTGTGCCTTTATCGAGGTAGGTTTCTTAGGGTTTTTATACTTCAACACACTAGACCAGGGGTGGGCAACTATTTTTTCCAAGGGGCCACACGAGAGCCAAAAAATATTATGGAGGGCCGCACCTAAAGGCGGAACTACATGCTAATCTACATTATTTATTTATTTATACACTTACTATATTTACTATATATTACACATCATTAATATTAACATATTAATATATCAAGAAATATTAATATATTATTAGTATTAATATCATAATTATTATATTATAGTATATATATATAAACATAATATATTGAAATTATAATATATCTTATAACATTATATTATATTATTTATTATATTATTTTATTATTGTTATAAAATTATTATACAATAATAATAAAAACCACTAAAATAAAATAATGCTTCCTTATAGTCCCCTTCTCTGGAGATTTTTATGCGGAGGCCAGGCAGGGGAGGCAAGCCAGGGGCCCTTAGGCGGGCCGGATAGAATCAGCCAAAGGGCCGCATCCGGCCCCCGGGCCGCAGTTTGCCCACCCCTGCACTAGACTCTCCCCCTTCCCCTCCTGGAGGTTCCAATTTCCCACGGCACACCTGATGATCGCTCACGGCACACTAGTGTGCCCCGGCACACTGGTTGGGAAACACTGTCCTAGATTCTTAAACAGAATTTGAATGATTGATTTCCAAAACGACAGCTAGTAATTGCTGCACTTTTAACTGCTTTTAATCTAACTGTGCTTTGGCATTACGGTTAAGTTTAGTTTAATCATAATCACTTTTCATCTGCACCTGTTTTTAATCTCATGATACACTTTGGGTCTCTGCTTTGGGAGACAAACAAGATAAAAAGCAAACAATGACCAGACAAACAAAAATAGAACAGGTAGTGTAGTATGCTCTCAGCTGGGAGAGAGAGAAAAGCAATCACCTTGGACTGGACCCCAATCCGCTGGTTTAGTACATGGGTCCCCAGCGTCATTCGCAAAGGTATCACAGCTCAGTGTATCCAAGCCTGATCTCCTACAATGAAATAATTGATTAAGTTAGAGCCAGCCTTTGGTATTTGTTGGGGTTTTGTTCCAGGACCCCTTGTGGGTATCAAAATCCATGTATGCTCAAATCCCATCACATAACCAACACAAGCAGTTCCATCTAGACCAGGCATGTGTAAACTTGGGCCTTCCAGGTGTTTTGGACTTCAACTCCCACAATTCCTAACAGCCTCAGGCCCTTTCCTAATCATGGCCAGATTACCCATAAGGCCAACATAGGGCATGGCCTAGGGGCGCATGCCGAGGAGAGCTTTTGGGAAGTCTGATCTGGCCATGGTGGTCCACGCTCTGGTCACATCCCATATAGATTACTGCAATGTGCTCTACGTGGGGTTGCCTTTGAAGACTGTTCGGAAACTTTGACTAGTCCAACGGGTGGCAGCCAGATTGCTCACTGGAGCGTCATACAGGGAGCATACCACCCCTGGTTATGTCAACTCCACTGGCTGCCGGTCCATTTCTGAGCAGAATTCAAAGTGTTCGTCTTGGCCTATAAAGCCCTATACGACTCCGGCCCAGCTTACTTGTCTGAACTTATCTCCCTCTACGTTCCGCCTCGTAGCCTAAGATCCTCCGGGGAGGCCTTGCTCTCAGTCTCACCAGCTTCGCAAACACAGCCGGTGGGGACAAAGGACAGGATCTTCTCGGTGGTGACCTCTCGCCTATGGAACTCACTCCCCAGCGAAATAAGATTGGCATCCAGGCCCGGATTACCCATAAGGCCAGACTAAGCCATGGCCTCGGGTGGCAGGTTTTAGGGGGCAGCGGATTCGACCCCCCAAAAACTTTTTTTTAAAAAACCGCCCCCTCGCAACGCTTTCCCCCCGCCCTCTCCTGAGAGAGTCATCATACCTCGGGAGGGGGTGGGGGGAGACCGCTGCGAGGGGGTGGGGAGGAGGGAATGGTGCCCTCCCCTCGCCTGGGCCGCCCCCTTGCAAAGGAAGGAGGTGGCGAGGAGGAGGAAGGGAAGCTCCGCCGGCGGGCATGCATGCATGCAAACGCATGCCCGCCAGAGGGGTTCCCTTCCTCCTCCTCCTCCTGGCCACCTCCTTCCTTTGCAAGGGGGCGGCCCAGGCAGCCAGGAGGAGGGCGGGACTTCCCTTCATCCTCCTCGCACCTTCCTTTCGGTCGCGGGAGGAGGAGGCAGCAGCGGACGGAAGCCCCACGAGCAGTGCCGCGCGGCTTCCGTCCACCTCCTCCTCCCGCGACCGAAAGGAAGGCGCGAGGTGGACGGAAGCCGTGGGGCCGGTGCCGCGCGGCTTCCGTCCACCTCCTCGGGCCCTCCTTCCGGTCGCGGGAGGAGGAGGCAACGGAAGCCGCACGGCCGGGGCTGCTGCCGCACATGCGCAGCAGCACCCTGGGGGCGTGGCTTTCCACGCCCTGGGGGGGCGGCGCGGGGCATCTTGGCCTCGGGTGGCCGAAGAGCCTAATCCGGGCCTCTTGGCATCCTCCCTCCTTTCTTTTAGAAGAAAACTAACCACGTGGTTGTGGAACCAGGCGTTTTTGATATAATGGCACTGAACATTGAATCTGACCTTGTGATTGTTGTAATGGAAAAGGCTCTATGACTGTACTAATGTTACTAATATTGTTTTTAATCAATAATATTTGTATGGTTTTATTTTGTTTTTATTGTATTTTACTGCGGCATCGAATCGTTGCCATCGTTAGCCGCTCTGAGTCCCCCTACGGGGGTGAGAAGAGCGAGGTAAAGGTGATGTAAATAAATAAATAGGAGCCAAATATGTGATCTAAAACTCACTGGAAGAAAGGTAAGACAGAAAATAAATAAACTAAAAAGCCAACTATAATATGTAGGAATCCCTACCTCTTCTTGACTGAGAGTTCAGTAGCCCAGGCAGCATCTTCAGAAGCTTTCCGCTTGGAATTGAAAGACGTTCTCAGAGTAGTGTCCGTTGAGGAGCCTGTGAGAAAAGGATAGTTTCAAGGCAACCACAGACCAAGCCAGTGCAAATTTGGTTTTTTGTGTACTTAGCACTGGGACTGTGGTGCAACTGGCTGGAGGCCAGCTGCATTAAGATCACTGCTGACCGAAAGGTCATGAGTTTGAAGCCAGCCTGGGTCGGAGTGAGCTTCCAACCCAAATTGTGTAGCTTGCTGCCGACCTTTGCAGCCTGAAAGATAGTTGCATCTGTCAAGTAGGAAATGTAGGTACCACTTTGTGGGGAGGCTAATTTAACTGATTTACGAGGCCATAAAAATCTCCAGGAAGTATGCAAAGAATGAGGAAGAGACAGCTCCCCTGGTGGCCAGAAGCTGGAATGTTAAATAGCCTCTCACTGTCTGTCTATATATGTTGTGTGTCTATGGCAGGGGTGGGCAACCTACGGCCCGCGGGCTGGATGTGGCCCAGCAGCCGGTTCTGTGCGGCCTGGAAGAAGGGCGTCGGGGGCGGGGCCAAGAGGAAGGGGTACCGCTGGCGCCATCCTATTGCGGGCTCCAGGTCGACACGCCAATCAGCCCCCGCAGGTGCTCCCCCTGCAGGCCAGGATTACCTCCAGGGATGGCAGGTACTCCAAAGCCACCGCTCCTCCGGCCTGTCTGCCAACACAGGCCGCACAGAGCCCACAATTGGATGGCGGCAGCGGCACCCCTTCCTCTTGGCCCCGCAGAGTGATCAGCTGGGGAACAGCTGGGGGTGGGAGCAGGTGGAGGCCTGCAGCCGCCGATGACCTGCTGCTCTGTTCTCCTCTTCTGCGGCGGCGGCTGGGTCCGCTTTGCCATCCTCTGGGCTGGGGCCATTGGGTCATTCCATCTTGGCATCCTTCCTCTCTTCAGGATGTCAGCCTTCATCTTGGTCCGCACCTTGTCTTCTTGAATTTAATTTAATTTTAGTCGTTTTTATTATTTTATAATAATTTTATAATAATAATATTATAATATAATAAATAATATAATATGTTATGTTATATTATAATTTCAATATATTATAATGCCTATATATATACTATACTATAATAATTATGATATTGATACTAATAATATATGAATGTTTCTTGATATATTAATATGTTAATATTAATGATGTGTAATATATAGTAAATATAGTAAGTAAATAAATAAATATATATTATGTAGATTAGAATGTAGTTCAGCCTTTAGGTGCGGCCCTCCATAATATTTTTTGGCTCTCGTGTGGCCCCTTGAAAAAAATAATTGCCCACCCTTGGTCTATGGCATTGAATGTTTGCCATGAATATGTACATTGTAATCCGCCCTGAGTCCCCTGCGGGGTGAGAAGGGCAGAATATAAACACTGTAAATAAATAATAATACATACTTTATTGTCAATGTTTACTGCACTGTACATAATGTTTTCATTCATTTTTATTATAATCCCCCCCCTCCCCAAACTTGCTAAGAGAACAGAACAACTTTATTATGGGTTGCTGTGAGTTTTCCGAGCTCACGGGATGCCTGTCATAGATGTGGGCGAAACATCAGGAGAGAATGCTTCTGGAACATGGCCATATAGCCCGGAAAACTCACAGCAACCCAGTGATTTCAGCCATGAGAGCCTTTGACAACACAACTCCATCATGACTTCTGATGTTAGCTTTCTACTCACCTGTTTTAATCTCCTGGCAAGGAGCAGCGTAAAGAGATCGGCTTGTCTTGAATTTGCTCAAGGTTTCGGTTACAAAGTCTGCAAGTAAGAAGTACATCTTAGAGTCCTGAATAGTGGAGATTGATGGCATCCGTACCTGTTGAATAGTGAACCGATTCCAAGTTCGATACTCCAATCCCAAGTCTGTAGCTCTCCAAAGAGGCTGAAGCATCTCCAAAACAGCTTCAGCACCTTGGATAGCTCTACAATGGCTTTGCCACTAGTTGCAATTTTTAGGGAAAACAACTGTATATTCCGGAATACAAGGCGACCAGGGGTATAAGACGACCCCCCAACTTTTCAAGATAAAATACAGAGTTAGGATATATTCGGTGTTTAAGACTACCCCCCTCTTCCAAGACTATGCCCAAGGAAGTGCCTCTGCACGCCTTTCCTCTCCCTCAAGGCCGGCCTCTTTCCCTCCCTCCCTCCCTCCCTGCCTGCCTGCCTGCTTGATGGCATCTTACGGGGCATCCGGGTGAGGACATTCTGCAGCGCCTTCTTGCCCCAGGCCCGGCAACTCCCAGCCGCTTCAGGCGCAACCTGCTCAACTACCATGAGACTCCGGATCCGCTGGATCCATGCGGGGTCCGGAGGGGCGGAGGCCAACCGCCCGTCTCGGCCCTTCCAGCAAATAAATAAATAAATAAATAAATAAAGGTGATAAGAGGAGAAAACAGGCAAGCAGAGAGATCAAGAAAGAAAAGGTTTTTTCCTATCAACAAACTCATCCACTTATCTGAGTCCTTGATGAGGACTAAAAGCTTGAGTAGGATGTGACTGAATTCCAACAGGCCCATCTTTTCATGACACATCAGACCAAAGAACCAGGAAGTCCAGAAATAAGTTTGGATCAAGACTCTTAGATTATCTGAGTGTCCTCACTCAGCTGCACTCACTGCTCACACTACGCCGCCTCCTCCTCCTCACTTCTCCTTCCCTCTCTTTCTGTTCTTCAGATTCCGATGAAGGCTGTCTCTTTCCATCCAAGTCAGAAAATACAGCTTGCACTTTTCCCAAGAGAGACTTGGGCACAATGCCTGAAGCCAAAAAAGCACAAGAAAGGAAACATCATGAATTAACACTTATGTAAATGTCATTGTATTTATTTATTTATTTATTTATTTATTTATTTGCAGTTTTTATATTCCGCCCTTCTCACCCCACAGGGGACTCAGGACAGATTACAATGTACACATACATGGCGAACATTCAATGGCATAGACACACAACACATATAGACAGACAGAGGCTATTTGACTTTTTTCTGGCCACCAGGGGAGCTGTCGCTTTACCGTCCATCTGCAACACAGATGAAGTGCTTTCTGCATTCCCTGCATCCTTTTACTGGAGATTTTTTATGGCCTCATAAATTTTGTTAAGTTAGCTTACCCACACATAGGTGGTACCTAAATTTCCTATTTGACAGGTGCAACTGTCTTTCGGGTTGCAAAGGTCGACAACAAGCTACACAAATTTGGCCGGAAGCTCACTCTGACCTGGGCTGGCTTCGAACTCATGACCTTTCGGTCAGTAGTGAGCTTAATGCAACTGACCCCCAGCCAGCTGCGCCACAGTCCCGGTGCTTCATGGATCTACTTTGGTTGGGCTTAAAAATTGGATTCAGACCTGGGCCAGGCATGGGCCAACTTGGGCCCTCCAGGTGTTTTGGACTTCAACTGTTACAATTCCTAACAGCCGGTAGATATTAAACCTATATAATATTATATATATATATATATATATATATAATATTATATAATATAATATAAAGGGGTTCCCGTCATGGAACGACCGCGTCCCAAACAGAGAAACCTTACAACGCAGAAACACCAAACTTGCCAACAGAAATAGGCCTCAAGCAAGGTAGGTTTGTAGCAAAGAAACTTTCCCCCCCAAAACCTAAAAGGCCCCCAAAACAACGAGTAAAAAAAACCTACATTTCCCAGCATCCTCCGGGGCTGCCAACGACTCTCCCAGCCTCTACATTCTGACAACATGATTGGCTGCCAATAAGGGCGGATTTGCATAACTCCTGTACTGGCCAGCCAACATGAACATTCCGACCCACAATAAACTGTCAGAGGAGGATAAGGCAAAGGGCTGAGGCACAAACACCCAATTCACTTCCCACAAAAAATTTACTCCCCTACAAATCACAGACCACGCCCAAAATTGACAGTAAGGCTTCATTAACTTAATTTCCCTGACTACGCCTCACTTAATGGAATGCTGTTTACGCTCTGAATTGACAGTAAGGCTTCATTAACTTGATTCTCCCGACTACGCCTCAGCTCATTGGACATTGTGTATGGCCTGAATTTACAGTAACCTACCTTGGCACACAGAGCCCCAATGACCCACGCTACATTCTACTACAGTTTGGAGGAGGGTGGACCATGGATTATGGGACTTGAAGTACCTCCATGGATAATGGGATTTGAAGTACTTCACAACCCATCATTCCCCACAGACCACTGTGGCCCAGAACCAAGACCGATAAAGACCAAACTTGGCACACAATGCCCCCCATGACCCACACTCCATCCGACTGCAGTTCAGAGGAGGACACACCATGGATAATGGGATTTCAAGTACCTCCACTCACTTCCAAAGTACCCCACCCACACAAGCATCAACCTCTACATCAACACAATAGACGGAAAGACAAAAAACATTGTATATCCACAAGCTATGCAGAACGCCAGCAACACCACACACCAGCAACTCCCCAGGACTTCAACATCCCACCCACCAGACCAACCCACAACAACACAGCCATGGCCCCAACAACACCATAACTAACAACAATTCCAACCCTTACATACTCAGACTTTCTCGCATCTCCTAAATAGGGCACAGCAACGCGTGCCGGGTACAGCTAGTAATATTATATATTATAGGCTTATTATATATTATATAGGCTTATTATTATATATTATATATATATCAGTGTTTTTCAACCTTTTTTGAGCCGCGGCACATTTTTTACATTTACAAAATCCTGGGGCACACCACCAACCAAAATGACACAAAATGACACTCTAACACAGTAATACATATAGTTAATATGTTTTTAAATGTATTTATACACTCAGTGTGAAACCTGGGCCTGTTTCGATGAACACAACATAGATATCCTGGCAGGAATGGCAGAAATACACACACGAAGGTCTTGCTCAACAGCTGTCAGTCATGGGAAAACTTTGGCCCTCTGGGTGCTTTGGACTTCAACTCCCACCATTCCTAACAGCCTGAGGCCCTTTCCTGCTTAAGTGGCTGAAGGGGAAAAAGGAAAAGGGCCTGAGGCTGTTAGGAATGATGGGAGTTGGAGTCCAAAACACCTGGAAGGTCCAAGTTTGCCCATGCCAGCTTTCGATTCCATCGCCACATCTATCTTCAGCCTCTGGCAGTTTGAATATATGTGATTATCTACGTGATTTTCTACCTTGTCGCTATGATTATGGTGCTGTTTCTTTAAATTGTCCGCAAACTGACTGTGTTATTGTGTGGATCCCGGAACTGACATTGGATAACATCGTGAGGATACACTTTGTTTTTTGCACTCACTTCCGTGATTTCATCAAATATCGCGAGTTTTCCATAGAGGAGCGCTCTATGAACTCGCTACTTCCTGGTTCGCAACTCCTCCGCTCTCTGTGGCGACCACGCAGCACTACCTTATGTAAGACTTTTGATTTTCTCCAGCAGGATTGGGTACTTTGAATGTGTTTTTTGCGTATGATTATGTATGATTAATTGTGCATTTTGTACTGTGACGTAGCGGCGTAAGGGTATTGGAGGTTCCAATTACCCACGGCACACCTGATGATTGCTCATGGCACACTAGTGTGCCACGGCACACTACTTGGGAAACACTGATATTTATATTATATTATATTATACTAGCTGTACCCGGCACGCGTTGCTGTGCCCTTTTTAGGAGATGCGAGAAAGTCCAATCATCCACGGTGTGCCCTCCTCTAAACTGCAGTTGGATGGAGTGTGGGTCATGGGGGGCATGGTGTGCCAAGTTGGGTCTTTATTGGTCTTGGTTCTGGGCCACAGTGGTCTGTGGGGAATGATGGGTTTTGAAGTACTACAAATCCCATTTTCCATGGTGGTACTTCAAGTCCCATCATGCATGGTCGGGGCTCTGTGTGCAAGGTAGGTTACTGTAAATTCATGCCATACACAATGTCCCATGAGCTGAGGCCTAGTTAGGAACAGCAAGTTAATGAAGCCTTACTGGCAATACAGGCCATACACAATGTCCAATGAGCTGAGGCCTAGTCGGGAGAATCAAGTTAATGAAGTCTTACTGTCAATTCAGAGCGTAAACAGCTTCCCAGTAAGTGAGGGCTAGTTAGGGAAATCAAGTTAATGAAGCCTTACTGTCAATTTTGGGCGTGGTCTGTGATTTTTTTAAAAATTTTCGGTTGGAAGGGATTTGGGTGTTTGTGTTGGGGATTGGCCCAGGCCTTTTCCTTAGTCTGGTTTGGCAGTTTATATGGTTCGGAATTTTCATGTTGGCTGGCCAGTGCAGCAGTTATGCAAATCCGCCCTTATTGGCAGTCAATCATGTTGTTCAGAATGTAGAGGCTGGGTGAGTCTTTGGCTGCCCCGGAGGATGCTGGTAAATGTAGTTTTATTTTTACTCGTTGTTTTGGGGGCCTTTTAGGTTTTTGGGGGGAAGTTTCTTTGCTACAAACTTACCTTGCTTGAGGCCTATTTCTGTTGGCAAGTATTGTGTTTCTGCGTTGTAAGGTTTCTTTGTTTGAGGTATACATCACATGACGTGAACCCATTTATATAATAGATTATATTATATTATATTATATTATACAGTATATGCCTGGCCTAGATATTCCAATTACTGATTTCAGATTCATTGCTGAGTTTGAAAATGTTGGTTTTGCAGACAAAATACAAGTAGGACATTCCCAGTTGTTCAAATAAAAAAGTGAGCCTCCTGAATGGTTGTAGGTTTCAGGAAGGCCCAACAAAGTCAACCTCCCAAATCCTGCTGAAAGAGCAACCACAATGGGACTGCTATTCGAGCGCCATCCAGCAGAGGGCAGCATGGATGTTTCAGTGAATGAGCAAAGTCCACTGTACTCTTTTTTTTAGTTTTTGGTCTTCATCTCAGTACTTACTTGTAGTTGTGCTTTGATGCCACTTTAACCACCATGGAGGCATCCTATGGAATCTTTTAGCATGGTAAGGTATTACAGAGTATTCGCAGCTTGGGAGTGATCCTGGACTTATCACTGAGCCTGGAGCCCCAGGTCTCGGCGGTGGCCAGGGGAGCTTTTGCACAGTTAAGACTCGTGCGCCAGCTGCGCCCGTACCTTGGGAAGTCTGATCTGGCTACAGTCGTCCACGCCCTGGTCACATCCCGAATAGATTACTGCAATGCACTCTACGTGGGGCTGCCTTTGAAGACAGTTCAGAAACTGCAATTAGTCCAACGGGCGGCAGCCAGATTACTAACTGGAGCTACATGCAGAGAGCATACCACCCCCTGCTGTGTCAGCTCCACTGGCTGCCTGTCCACTTCAGGGCTCAATTCAAAGTGCTGGTTTTGACCTTTAAAGCTCTATACGGTTCTAGCCCAGCTTACTTGTCCGAACGCATCAGCCGCTACGTCCCACCTCGTAACTCAAGATCTTCTGGGGACGCCCTGCTCTCGCTCCCGCCTACTTCGCAAATGCGGTTGGTGGGGACGAGGGATAGGGCCTTATCGGTGGTGGCTCCCCATCTGTGGAATTCACTCCCTAATGATATACGATCAGCTCCATCCCTCCTGGCATTCAGGAAAAAAGTGAAATCCTGGCTATGGGACCAAGCGTTTGCACAATAGCACGATACGGCACTTTAGATTGGATTGACATGGCAAACCGGTGGATAAGACCTAATGTTTTATTATGGACGGAATTACCGTTTTTAACTGATGTGATTGTGTATGATGTATTTTAATGTTAATTGTATTTTAATGTATTTTAATGCTATCTCTAGTTTAATTGTATTTTAACTTTTAACTGCTTTTGGTTTTATGTATACTGTGTGGCATCGAATTGTTGCCGTTGTTAGGCCGCTCTGAGTCCCCCCTCGGGGGTTGAGAAGAAGCGGGGTAGAAGTGGTGGAAATAATAAATAAATAAATAAATAAATAAAATACCCCAGGAAACTACAAAACCCACAATTTCATTGGCAGCTAAAGTGCTCCCAAAGTGCTATTCATTGGCTGTCTGCCATGCATTGCCGGTGGTGCAATGAGTTAAACATCTGTGCTGGCAGGACTGAAGACCGACAGGTCGAAGGCTCTAATCTGGGGAGAGCCCGGATGTCAGCTCCAGCTCCCCATGCAAGGACATGAGAGAAACCTCCCACAAGGATGGTAAATCATCAAAATGTCCAGGCGCCCCTGGGCAACATCCTTGCAGATGGCGAATTCTCTCACACCAGAAGTGACTTGCAGTTTCTCAAGTTAGGCTTTTGAAATTTATAAAATATATGCTTTCAACCAATGGATGGCAGAATCTGATATCGGAGGTGACCCCCCTCCCCAGGACTCTGTAAAAGATAGTTCAAAACCCAGGAATTCATAGTTTTACCAAGAACACCAGGCTGGAATGATCCCATAATCCCCTATCTCTCTCCCCCATGTGGGAACCTAAGGCACTTCCCTCTTCAACTCTTGATCGTCTTCCGGGTCGCCAGGGCGATCAGCCGCCACAGGTCTCCGACTGCTCCCGCTGCAGGACCGGATTGCCTCCCGGGATGGCAGGCACTCCAAAGCCGGGATGGCAGGCACTCCATGGCAGGGCAATCAGCCGATCAGGAATGCCTCTGTCGGAATGGCTGGGGGCGAGAGCGGGCAGAGGCCTGCAGCCTCCGATCGTCTGCTGCTCTGCTGCTGTGGCGGCTGGGTCCGTTTTGTCATCCTCTGGGGTGGGTCCATTGGGCCATTCCATCTTGGGATCCTTCCTCTCTTGAGGATGTCAGCCTCCATCTTGGTTCGCACCTTGTCTTCTTGAATTTCATTTTATTTTATTTTAGTGGTTTTTATTATTATTTTATAATAATTTTATAATAATAATATAATATAATGTTATATTATAATTTCAATATATTATAATGTCTATATATAATATAATATAATAATTATGATATTAATACTAATATATGAATATTTATTGATATATTAATATGTTAATATTAATGATGTGTAATATATAGTAAATAAATAAACAATGTAGATTAGAATGTAGTTCAGCCTTTAGGTGCGGCCCTCCATAATATTTTTTGCCTCTCGTGTGGCCCCTTGGGAAAAATAATTGCCCACCCCTGTCCAAAGGTAATATGGATGGGCAAACCTTGGCCCTCCAGGTGTTCGGAATTGTGGGAGTTGAAGTCCAAAACACTTGGCATGACTGCTATAGATAAATTAGTTATAGCCAAACTCTGACAGCACAGAACATGTGTATCTACAGAAACACACTGTCTGGTCAGGTCTAGGCAGAAATTCCTTGCGGGCAACTCACCAATCTCAGAAGCATGGGAAATGAGAGTCTGAACCACGGCGGCCTGGCTTCGCAGCTGCTCCTCTACTTGGCTGTTCAGCTGGCTGCAGGGCTCACTGAGGAATAGATTGGGTGCAAAGACGACAGCCAAGTTGCCCAAATCCATTTTATTCTGAGCACACCTGAATGGAGGTCCAAAGGAGGAAGAATTAAAGAGTGGCTCTGGAATATGGAAAGGCCCGTGAAAGGAAAAGGGAAAGTCTCTAGAACCCTAATTTAGGCTGGTTTCTGTTCACTTATTCATCACCTCTTGTGGATCACTCATTTTAACGGGTATTGGAGTTGCGCTCTAGGACAGTGTTTCCCAACCTTTTTTGAGCCGCGGCACACTTTTTACATTTGCTAAATCCTGGGGCACACCACCAACCAAAATGACACAAAATGACACTCTAACACAGTAATACATATAGTTAATATGTTTTAAAAATGTATTTATACACTCAGTGTGAAACCTGGGCCTGTTTCAATGAACACAACATAGATATCCTGGCAGGAATGGCAGAAAGACACAAACTTCCCACACAGAACTTCCATAACCAATAGAAAATACTATAAGAGTTTGGTGGGCATTGACCTTGAGTTTTGGAGTTGTAGTTCACCTATATCCAGAGAGCACTGTGGACTCAAACAATGTTGGATCAGGACCAAACTTGGCATGAATACTCAATATGCCGAAATGTGAACACAGATTGAGTTTGGGGGAAATAGACCTTGACATTTGGGAGTTACAGTTTCTAGGATTTATAGTTAACACACAATCAAAGAGCATCCTGAAGTCTTGCAACAATGGAATTGAACCAAACGTGGCATATTGAACTCTTATTACCAACAGAAACTACTGAAAGGGTTTGCTTGGGAATTGACTTTCAGTTTGGAAGTTGTAGTTCACCTACACCCAGAGAGCACTGTGGACTCAAACAATGTTGGATCAGGACCAAACTTGGCATGAATACTCAATATGCCCAAATGTGAACACAGATGGAGTTTGGGGAAAATAGACCTTGACATTTGGGAGTTGTAGTTGCTGGGATTTATAGTTCCCCTACAATCAAAGAGCATTCTGAACCCCACCAATGATAGAACTGGGCCAAACTTCCCACACAGAACCCCCAGGAGGCAAGAGGAGGTCTCTACTTGGGGAAAGGGAGGTGGGCCTTCCCAATGCATGGAGAAGGAGAGACCAAATAGACAACGGGTGGGGAGGGGGGTATTTGTAATTTTGTGCCTTTATCGAGGTAGGTTTCTTAGGGTTTTTATACTTCAACACACTAGACTCCCCCCACTCCCCTCCTGGAGGTTCCAATTTCCCACAGCACACCTGATGATCGCTCATGGCACACTAGTGTGCCCCGGCACACTGGTTGAGAAACACTGCTCTAGGAAGTAAGGGTTTGAATCCCGGCTCTGCCACAGAAATGACCTCGGGCCAGTCACACTCTCTTCTGTTTAGAGGAAGTTAATGGCAAACCTCCTCTTAAGAAATCCTGTTGAGTAAACCCCAAAAGTCATGGTAGTATAAAGGTTTGAAGGCTAGGTTGGAACTTCAGGAGGAAAAGGCACATCACAACCTCAGGGGACAGAACCAGGGGCGGTCCTACCGGTAGGCAAAGGACGCTGCTGCGTGGGGCGCCATCTGGGTAAAGGGTGCATTCCCCCGCCCGCCAGACAGCGTCCGGCCGATGTTGCTTAGGCAGCGGCTGCCTGCTTTTGGGCCTCATGCGCTCCGACACCGCGCTGTAGCAAACCTCCCTGCGTGCTGAATAGGGAGTGCTGTGTTTACAGGTTTCTGTGCCCGTGCACAGGAGCTTCTGGGCATGTGTGGAGGTTTTCACGCAGGCGCAGTTGCTCCGGAGCTGAAATTTAGCGTTAAGGCCACTCCCTTTGTCTCCGCCCTGCGTGCCGAATACGGTGACCCAATTGGGCAGGCAGGGGGCGGAGACAAAGGGAGAGGGGAGTGGAGGCAAAGGGGTATTGCTTCAGGAGGCGGATCTCTGACTCAGTCTCCGCCCTAGTGTGTGCTCGTAGTCCTCGCATGCGCATTTGTTCCGGCTCGAGGAGGACATGAGAGCATCAGAGGAGGCTCACGCTATCAGCATGAGGCCGGAGAGGACTCGAGGAGGAGGCATTGATTGCTGCTTGGCACAGGCACTTGGCAGCAGCCATTACAAAACCTGAGCTGGAGAGATCTGCGAGGAGCACAAAAAGGCCAGCATTCAAGTCAGTGCAAAATTCTAAATAAATTTGCAGTTCGGGGCTGAGCTTGGGCCCCTTCCTTTCCCCCCTCCGTTGCTTTGCTTAAAAGGAAAGGGCCCGAGGCAGCAAGAAATGGTGGGAGTTGGAGTTGGGAAGGGCAAAGTTGGCCCATGGCTTTTGGAAGGGCGGGATAAAAATGTTGCAAATAAATAAATAAATAATACCTTATACCTTTTGTTATCAAGTGATTGGGGGGGAGGCACCCAGGGCTGGTTCGTCCATTAGGCGGACTACGCGGGCGTGTAGGGCGCCGCACCTTTGTTAGGCAGCCCGGGGCACACCGGCCGTGCAATCTGCATGTTCAGATTGGCGCATGCGCACTGGCCACCAAAGCGGGAGGCGCGCTCTGGAGCCAGTGCGTGCGCAGATTGGCGCATGCGCACTGGGGGGCGCAAAAAGAATTTCACGTACCCCCCGGGAACAGCTTGGACCGCCCCTGGGGGCACCAAAATAATGTTCGCTTACCATTTAAAATTACATTAGACTGCCCCTGGACAGAACAAATCTCCTTTGCACAATAAATCTTGCCAAGCTTATGAGGAGTACTGTATATACTAGAATATAAGCCCAATTTTTCAGCCCTTTTTAGGCAAAATCAAGCCCCCCCCCTTGGCTTATACTTGAGTCATGCTTATTTATTATTTTACTCTATTATTATTATTATCATTACATTGTTTTACTCTATTTATTTATTATTTATTTATTTACGACATTTATATGCCGCCCTTCTCACCCCAAAGGGGACTCAGAACGGTTCCTGACCCCTGCTTTAAACGGAGGCAAAAAAAACCCTAGATAGACCACATCCTTGCCTTTTCACAAGGCACTGATAGCCCGGGAGCGACGGTACACCCCGCCCCTGACCCACCTGGCTGCCACATTCTGTAGAAAGTTGAAGAGGTAGCAGAGAATGTCCACGTTTCTTTGAGGAAGAAGCGAGGTGACCAAGAGCACCAGCGAGCTCCGATTATCCTCACTGCTATCTTCTTGTTGTTGGGCCTGGCAGAGGGGCCTCTGAAGTCTGGCTGGGATCAAGGGCTCAGGCAAGGCTCTCAGGAACTGCTTTACCAGAGTTGCTACATCACAAGGGAGAGCCATCTCCAAGCAGCGTTCCCCAGCCTCCAACCGGGTCTGGAAAGGATGCAAATTCATGCAGAAAGCTGTCAAGGAACCAGGCTCAGCCTACCATCAGCAGATGATCAATACTTTGAGTTTACATTCATAAGCTCTACGTGACAGAGCACAGAGCTTGGGTACTTAATAGGCCTGGGCAATCATGGTTCTAAATGGTTCTAAAGTACTTACAAAACTAATGTTCTGGTGGTGAACACTAGGTGGCGCTGGTGCTTTGCTTCTACAGTGTTGCTAAAGTTCTGGTAGTGAACACTAGGTGGTGCTGGTGCTTTGCTTCTACAGTGTTGCTAAAGTTCTGGTGGTGAACACTAGGTGGCGCTGGTGCTTTGCTTCTACAGTGTTGCTAAAGTTCTGGTGGTGAACACTAGGTGGCGCTGGTGCTTTGCTTCTACAGAGTTGCTAAAGTTTTGGTGGTGAACACTAGGTGGCGCTGGTGCTTTGCTTCTACAGTGTTGCTAAAGTTCTGGTGGTGAACACTAGGTGGCGCTGGTGCTTTGCTTCTACAGTCTTGCTAAAGTTCTGGTGGTGAGCACTAGGTGGCACTGGTGTTTTGCTTCTACAGAGTTGCTAACGTTCTGGTGGTGAAGACTAGGTGGCGCTGGTGCTTTGCTTCTACAGTCTTGCTAAAGTTCTGGTGGTGAACATTTAACACATCAATTAAAACCGTGACAGTAGTAAAAACATATAATTGCGTCTCCTAGATAAAAACATAGTCCAATCTCGTAGTCCATAATCCTATATCTGTTACACTGCCTTTTCCATCGCCTGCTCAAATAGCCAGGTTTTGACCTTTTTTTTGGAAGGTCAAAAGGGAGGGGGCTGATCTAATGTCCCTAGGAAGGGCATTCCATAGCCAAGGGGCCACCACTGAGAAGGCCCTGTCTCTCGTCCCCGCCAAAAGTATTTGTGACGTAGATGGAGTCGAGAGCAGGGTCTTCCCAGATGATCTTAATGTCCTAGATGGTTCATAAGGGGAGATGAATTCGGACAGGTAAGTTGGGCCAGAACCGTTTAGGGCTTTATAGCAGGGGTGGGCAATTATTTTTTTCCAAGGGGCCACACGAGAACCAAAAATATTATGGAGGGCCGCACCTAAAGGCTGAACTACATTCTACTCTACATTATTTATTTATTATATTTACTATATATTACACATCGTTAATATTAACATATGAATATATCAAGAAATATTAATATATTATTAGTATTAATATCATAATTATTATATTATAGTATCTATATAGACATTATAATATATTGAAATTATAATATAATATAACATTATTATATTATTCATTATATTATTATATTATTATAATGAAATTATTATAAAATAATAATAAAAACCACTAAAATTAAATTAAATCAAATTCAAGAAGACAAGGTGCGAACCAAGATGGAACGGCCAGAGGATGGCAAAGCGGACCCAACCGGCACCGCAGCAGAGGAGAGCAGAGCAGCAGGCAATCGGAGGCTGCAGGCCTCCGCCCGCTCTCGCCCCCAGCCGTTCCCCAGCTAATCGCCCTGCTATGGAGTGCCTGCCATCCCCGGGCCTGCAGGGGGACCAGTCGGCGATCTGAGGCAGCTTATTCGACCTGGCGACCCAGAAAACAATCAAGTCTTCCGGGTCGCATAGCGATAAGCCCCCCTAGACCCGGTGATGTCAGGCACTCCATCCAGGGATCATCCAGGGATGTCAGCCACTCCAAAGCCGCTGCTCCTTCGGCCTGTCTGCCAACACAGGCCCCACAGAGTCCTCGATGGGATAGCGGCAGCGGCACCCCTTCCTCTTCACCCCGCCCCCAACCCCCTTCTCCCCGGGCCGGACAGAATCGGCTGCCGGGCCGGATCCAGCCCGCGGGCCGTAGGTTCCCCACCCCTGCTTTATAGGCTAAAGCCAAATTTCTTGAATTGTGCCCGGTAGCAGACTGACAGATAATGGCAATGTTTTCCTGAGTTCTGGCCTTGCAAAGGATAAACAAAAGGAATGACAGTGCCTTTTGGAATGCAAACCAAATGGTTACCGTCATGGCAGACTGATTAATGAAGGTTTAGACATGTGAAATCAATTGTAATACAGTATTTACGTATGTCTTCATTCAGACTTGTTAGGGAAAAATATACTTGTTCCAGGATTATTTTATTATTATTTTTTTCAAACAAGAAGAAAAAGAATTACTGGCAAGAGGATTGCTCAAGTTCCTAGCTTTTGAAGCAACGGTTCCATCCATCTGTATTTCAACACCCTTCCCCCCTGTTTTCTCTGCTGTCGTGATGAGGAAGGAGACAGCTGGCATGACTCTTCAGAGCATGGAAAGAAACCCATCTACTTTGATTCTGAGAGTTTGAAGTGGGTGGGCCCTATTTCAGAGATCTGCCTCCGATCTGGCTAAAGGAAATGGTTTTCCCTTTTATGGTTGTCCGACTCTGGAGGTTGGTGATCATCTCCATTCTAAGCCGAAGAGTTGGCGTTGTCTACAGACACCTCCAAGGTCATGTGGCCGGCACGACTGCATGGAGCACTGTTACATATCTGCTGGAACGTACCTAGTGATCTACTCACATTTGCATGTTTTCGAACTGCTAGGTTGGCAGAAGCTGGGGCTAAGAGCAGGAGCTGATGCTTCTCCCCGGATTCAAACCTGCGACCTTTTGGTTAGCAAGTTCAGCAGCTCAGCGCTTTAACTCACTGTGCCACCGGGGGCTCCAATCTGGCTACTCTCTAATATGATTTACCGTATATACTCGAGTATAAGCCGACCCGAGGCACCCAACTTTACCACAAAAAACTGGGAAAACTGATTGACTCGAGTATAAGCCGAAGGTGGGAAATGCAGCCGCTACGGGTAAATTTCAAAATAAAAATAGAAACCAATGAAATTACATTAATTGAGACATCAGGAGGTTAAACGTTTTTGAATATTTACAGTACATAAAACCGAAGTTTAAGATAAGACTCCCCAACTCTGATTAAACCATTATTCTACCCTTCTTCAGTGTAAATGTGCTTAAGTATCCTTCCAATAATAATAAAGAGAGGAAAATCATAAATGTTATAATAACAATAATAATAGAGTAAAATAAGGGAAACATAATAATAACAGAAATAATAGAGTAAAATAATAAATGTAATAATAACAATAACAAAGTAAATAATAAATGTTATAATAATAGAGTAAAATAATAAATGTAAAATAATAATAATAATAACAACAGAGTAAAATAATAAATATCCTTGATTCGAGTATAAACCGAAGTGGACTTTTTCAGCCTCCGCCCGTTCTCGCTCCTAGCCGTTCCCCAGCTGATCGCCCTGCTATGGAGTGCCTGCTATCCCCGGGCCTGCCTGCAGGGGACAATCAAGTTTTTCGGGTTGCCAGGGCGATCAGCCCCAGGCGGCCGAGTGCTCCCGCACCCAAAGCCACCGCTCCAAAGGGACAACTCAAAGCTTTTCCCGCTGCAGGCCCGGATTGCCAGGCACTCAGCCCCAAAGGGATGTCAGGCACTCCAAAGCCGTGCTCCCCACTCAGGCAAGACACTCCAAAGCCGCTCTCAAAGGGATGTCAGGCACTCCAAAGCTGCTGCTGCTCCCGCTGCAGGCCCGGATTGCCAGGCACTCCAAATTCGCTGCTCCAAAGGGATGTCAGGCACTCCAAAGCCGCTGCTGCTCCCACTGCAGGCCCGGATTGCCAGACACTCCAAAGCCGCCGCTCCAAAGGGATGTCAGGCACTCCAAAGCTGCTGCTGCTCCCACTGCAGGCCTGGATTGCCAGGCACTCCAAAGCCGCCGCTCCAAAGGGATGTCAGGCACTCCAAAACCGCCGCGATGGGATGGCGGCAGCGGCACCCCTTCTTCTTGGCCCCGCCCCAGACGCCCTTCTCCCCGGGCCGGACAGAATCGGCTGCCGGGCCGGATCTGGCCCGCGGGCCGTAGGTTGCCTATCCCTACACTATACACAAATAGGTTCAGCACTGCGGATATCTCCTTTCAAGATGCTACAATGCCGTAGGTTGCCCACCCCTGCACTATACACAAATAGGTTCAGCACCGCGGAGATCTCCTTTCAAGACGCTACAGTGCAATTCCCAATTTTACCTTTAACGCCTTGATGCGTGTCATTGAGCCACATTTCCGGAAAAGTCCTTCAACATGAAGATGTGGTCGGAGCAACTCGCAGGCATCCACAAGGAACCTGAAAATCACAAATACAAAGAGCAAGATTACCCCCTTCTTCCCTCCCTCTGCTGAATAAGTTGACAGCTAACCTACTTTTGACATTTCAAATTAAGTTTGCAGTTAACTGAAATAGGCTGAGCACAGAGGAGGAGACAAACTGGGACATCTTAAATGTATTTATTATATTTATTCACAGTCTTTTTATGTGTCAGGAGCAATTTGAGAAACTGCAAGTCGCATCTGGTGTGAGAGAATTGGCCGTGTGCAAGGACGTTGCGCAGGGGATGCCCAGATGTTTTACCATCCTATGGGAGGCTTCTCTCATGTCCCTGCATGAGAAGCTGGAGCTGACAGATGGGAGCTCATCCTGCTCCCCGGATTCGAACCGCCGACCTTTCAGTCAGCAGTCCTGCCGACACCTAGGGGCTCCTAAGTGAAATAATAATAATAATACACTTTATTTATATTCCGCACTTCTCACCCTCAAGGGGACTCAGAGCGGATTACAGGTACATATACTTAGCAGACAATCCCTGCCGTTTCCACATACACACATATAGATGAACAGAGGCAAACTCTGGCCACCAGGGGGAGCTGACGCACTCCCCATCTCTCAGCGTTCCCAGCGTCCCTTGATGTTCCTTCCGCATTCCTCAGCGTTCCTGGAGTTCTTTAATGGCCTCATAATTCAGTCAAAATTTGCCTCCCCACTTAATGTGGTACCTTTATCTCCTACTTGACAGATGCAACTGTCCTTCTGGCTGCAAAGGTCGACAGCAGGCTACACATAAAGGTCGAGCACCCACCTCGACCCGGGCAGGCCTCGAACTCATGACCTACTGGTCAGAGAAATCTTATGCAGCTGACACTTAGCCAATTGCGCCACATTCCCGGTGCTCAGGATTAATCAGGAATGTTCCTGATAGTTAGAGAATATGTGACAGGGCGCTGGTGATCTAAGGCGAGTGAACGCATTGCGAATTACTCACTGTGGCACACCGGCTACCTGCGTTGAAATGGGCAGAGCGTGCAGTGGGACACCAAACAGACCACCAACTACACAAGGCGCAGTGTGATTCTCCTAGGGGAAAAAAAGCAAACATGGATTTCATTGCTCGGCTCTCCCTCCAGCATTAAGATTGTCAACCCCTATGTTTCACTCCTTTGTAGTGCAATTACTCTGTCAGGAATGAGGAATAACGGTGGTGCATTAAGAAGAACTTCTTTACTGCAGTTCGAAGCCGCAAGTCAGGGTGATCTCCTGACTGTCAGCCTTAGCTCCTGCCAACCTATTTATTTATTTACTTTATTTATATTCCGCTCTTCTCACCCCGAAGGGGACTCAGAGCGGATTACAGTACACATACTTGCAGACAATCCCTGGAGTTCAACATATGACATATAGACGAACATACGATATATAGACGAACAGAGACAAACTTCTGGCCACCAGGGGGAGCTGATGCACTCCTCATCTTTCAGCGTTTTCTAGCGTCCCTTTGTTGTTCTTCCGCATTCCTCAGCAATTCCTGGAGTTCTTTAATGGCCTCATAATTCAGTCAAAATTTGTCTCCCCACTTTAATGTGGTACCTTTATCTCCTACTTGACAAATGCAACTGTCTTTCAAGCTGCAAAGGTCGACAGCAGGCTACACTTAAGGTCGAGCACCCACCTCGACCCGGGCAGGCCTCGAACTCACGACCTACTGGTCAGAGAGATCTTATGCAGCTGACACTTAGCCAGCTGCGACACATTCCCGGTGCCTAGCAGTTCAAAAGCATGCAATGCGGGTAGATCAATAGTAGGCATGTTTTAGAATCCTAAAATGGCGATTCTTATATCAAATGGGGGGGGGGGATTTTTTTTTTTGATTAGTATATCAAAGACTTACAAAAAAATTCCCAAAAATTTCGGAAATGTAACTTAAGTACTAACGAAATTCGTTAGTAATTCGTATGCCAGAGCATGCGCATTCCAGATGGTTTTGGCCTACAACTCCCAGAAATCCTAACAGCTGGTAAATTGGCTGGGATTTCTGGGAGTTGTAGGCCAAAACTTGAATAAACCACACTGAATTCTAGATGGGACTCTCCAAATAGGAAGGAGGGAGGGAAGGAGGAAGGGAGGGAAGGGAGGGAGGGGGTTTTCTATTCTTGGAAGCAGCAAAAGAAAAGGAGGAGGAGCCCCCCTCGCTCCTCGCTGCCTCTCTCTCACACCCCGATCCTGAGGAGCGAGGGCCCAAGTTTGCCCAGGCTGAGAGGAAAAGGAAGAGGCCTGAGGCTGTGAGGAATGGTGGGAGTTGAAGTCCAAAACACGTACCTGGAGGGCTGAAGCTGGCCCCTGCGATGGGGCATGGCAGAGCAACGTGGAAGAGAAGCATCTGAGAGAGCGCAGGGAGAGAGAGGAGGAGAAGCGTGTGTGTGTGTGTGTGTGTGAAGCAGGCCCCTGTGATGGGGCATGCATGGCAGCAGAGCAACGGGGAAGAGAAGGAGGGGGGGAAGCCTGGAGAGAGAGGAGGAGAAGCGCGCGCGCGCGTGTGTGTGTGAAGCAGGCCCCTGCGATGGGGCATGCTTGGCAGCAGAGCAACGGGGAAGAGAAGGAGGGGGGGGGAAGCCTGGAGGACTACACTTTCCAGAATGCATTGCCTACCTAGCAACAGCGTCACTTCCAGTTCCCCATAGAAATGCGGGAAAAAGAAGAAGCTGAATGAAGGCGGGAAGGAAATGAGGGGGAGAAGACAGGGAGAAGTGAGTAGTACAATAATTAATTAATTAATACTTAAGAATTTCTTACGATCCTAACGCAAATTGTTGGCCTCAAGGACCGTTAAAGGAAGTCTACTTCCGGGATCGCGGTAGCGATACGTAAAACCTCAAAAGTCCCATTACATACGAATCTCTTACGAATCCTTTTAATTTCCGTTTCATTTTTCTCATGCCTAATCAATAGATATCGCAGTGCTAGTAGATCAATAGGTACCGCATAGTCAGGAAGGTAAAAGGGCAGACATACGGACATGCCACAAAAAAGATCATGAAGGCACCTCTGGCATGAAAAATGGAACAAGAGCACCCCCTAATGGCTGGAGTTGAGCATCGCCTCCAGATGCCAGAGGTGACAAAGGGGAAGGCCTTTATCTCACCTTAAGATCCTATCCATTGTACTTGGCCCTGCCCATTTGGTTTAATGTCCTTGTTATTTTGTCGCCCGCTGTGTTTATTATGTATTACTCTTCTTCTTTCTTTCCATATATTTTATTGTACTTTTATTTATCTTGGCGACCTGGCTTATTTGTATTTTTATCTACTTGTATTTTAATATTTTATTGTCTGTATGATGTTTTAAACAGTATTTTGGCATTGAATCTTTGCTGTTAGCCAGTCTGAGTCCCTCTACGGAGGTTGAGAAGATCAGGATATTAAAGTTTTAAATAAATAAAATAATACTTTATGTATTATTTTATGATTGTATGTTGTATTCATTTTGCCTTGTTGTAATTATTGGGCTCGGCCTCATGTTAGCCACCCGGAGTCCCTTTGGGGAGCTGGGCATGGGGTATAAATAAAGTATTATTATTATCTGTGTATTGTATCTTGTTCATATTATTATTATCATTATCATCATTGTGTAAAAAGGGATTTAATGTTTGACTTATATGTGTACTGGAATTCGCTCCGAGTCCCTCCGGGGAGATAAAGCAAAATATAAATAAAGTGAATTATTATTATTACTGCAAGTGCTTTATATCAGTGGAATAGACTTCCCTATTTATTTATTTATTTACATTCAATGCCATAGGCACACAACACATATAGACAGTCAGAGGCTATTTAACATTCCAACTTCTGGCCATCAGGGGAGCTGTCGCTTCACCGTCCATCTGCGACACTGATGAAGTACTTTCCGCATTCCCCGCATGATTTTGCTGGAGATTTTTTATGGCCTCGTAAATTTTGTTAAATTAGCCTTCCCACACATAGGTGGTACCTAAATATCCTATTTGACAGATGCAACTGTCTTTCGGGTTGCAAAGATCGACAACAAGCTACACAATTGGCCGGAAGCTCACTCCGACCTGGGCTGGCTTCGAACTCATGACCTTTCGGTCAGTAGTGATCTTTAATGCAGCTGACACTCAACCAACTGCATCACAGTCCCAGTGCTTTCTAAATAGTTTTCTAAGATCTACAGCAGTGGTTCCCAAAGTGGGCGGTACCACCCCCTGGTGGGCGGTGGGGCGATCCAAGGAGGCGCTGGGAGGCTCAGAAGAATTTGGGGGGCGCTGAACCCCTGTAAGGGGCCGGTGGCATGAGCCAGGCTTGCCACTTGCAGGGTCGCGCGCTTGCGAGAACGTCCCCGTTGGAAGAAAGACGCCAATACACAGGTCTGCGCCGTGGGCGAGGTTGACGAGAGGAAGGAGCCACGCGCTGCGGTTTCCATGGCAACGCCTGCCCGGGGATTCCAACTCGCAGGGACACAGTTGCAAGCGTGCGATCCCCGGGCAGGCGTTGCCGTTTGATACAGATCTGTCATTCATGGGGTCTGTGGAAGTCAGCGCTGAATTGGCTGAAGGTACTGCACATCCCATCATCCGTTGCTCATACTCCCCAAACATATTGTTTTTGTGATTATTTCTGGAATTTAATGTTTGTAATTTACACCTTTATTTACTATATTTTACGAAAAAGGTAGAAACATTAATACATAGATCTTTCTGTTTAATTGCTATTAAAAAATTTAAAAAATAATTTCTAGGGGGGCGCTGAATACATTTTTTTCTGGAAAGGGGTCGGTAGACCAAAAAAGTTTGGGAACCACTGGTATACAGAGATACTTGCAGGGACACCTCAGCAAGCGAGAGTCCAAAAGTGGCAGGCTAAAACCCGGAAGCTCAACCCATGGCTGATACCGGATGAGAGACTCCCTTCTGGGGCACACAGAAGCCTGGGCGACTTGGAAGGCACTGAACAGACTGCGCTCTGGCCCCATTAAGAAATGGGGCCACAAAGTGGAGTCCACGACATGCGAATGTGAAGAAGAGCAAACCACAGACCACCTATTGCAATGCAACCTGAGCCCTGCCACATGCACAATGGAGGACCTTCCTATAGCAACACCAGAGGCACTCCAAGTGGCCAGCTACTGGTCAAAGGACATTTAGTATAATGCCAAGGGGTTTTCTTTGAAAACGTTATGTTTTTAAAATACATTACAACTGGTTCGCTTCTGATATGATAAATAAATAAATTCTGCTATAATTGTGTAGTGTGAAAGGGTATTGGGAGCGCTGTGTTCCATTTGTGACGTGTGCTTCCTGAGTCAGTGCTGCTCAAGCTATCTGATGTGGTAGACTGGCCCTTTTTTTATCTCAATGTACCAGGAACTGGAACCATTTTTGTTCTGTATTACTATCAGATTTGCATACTTTCCTGGAAATTTGCCACGGACTGGCAGCCACGAACCACCGTTACTCTAGGGTAACCCGTTTCCCTCTGTCATAGGCAAAGGTTATCTCATCATTGGTCTCATGGTAAAGTTACAAAGGCTGTCTAGCCTGAACTGCATTCTGCCATGCAGGGATACACAGCTAAAGCACTCTGTAAAGACGCCCATATAACCTTCTTCATATAACAGTCAAGACTCGTGCGCCAGCTGCACCCGTACCTTGGGAAGTCTGATCTGGCTACGGTCGTCCATGCTCTGGTCACATCCCGAATAGATTACTGCAACGCACTCTACGTGGAGCTGCCTTTGAAGACAGTTCGGAAATTGCAACTAGTCCAACAGGAGGCAGCAAGATTACTAACTGGAGCTACATACAGGGAGCCTACCACCCCCCTGTTGTGCCAGCTCCACTGGCTGCCTGTCCAATTCCAAACTCAATTCAAAGTGCTGGTTTTGACCTTTAAAGCTCTATACAGTTCTGGCCCAGCTTACTTGTCCGAACGCATATGCCGCTACGTCCCACCTTGTAATTTAAGATCATCCGGGGAGGCCCTGCGGTCGCTCCCATCAACTTCTCAAACACGGTTGGTGGGGACGAGAGAGAGGGCCTTCTCGGTGGTGGCTCCCCGTCTGTGGAATGCGCTTCCGAGCGACATACGATCGACCCCATCCCTCCTGGCATTTAAGAAAAAGGTGAAGACGTGGCTGTGGGACCAGGCTTTTGCACATTAGCGTAACGCAGCACTGTGGAGTGGAACTGAAATGGCAAGTTGATGGCGATGGCTCAATACTTGTGCCTTGGACGAAACATGGTTTTAACTGGAATGTATATATATTATGTGTCAATGCTAATGGTTTTATGCTTAATGTTTATGTTTTTATTGTATTCATTGTACTGGCATTGAATTGTTGCCTTTTTGTTATGCTGCTCTGAGTCCCCCTTCAGGGGTAGAGAAGAGAGAGGTAAAAATGATGTAAATAAATAAATAAATAAATAATATTCTTTGAAAGACCTCCAAAGAAAGAGGCTCCATCAACCTTTCACGTTGACGTTGCTCGGGCCCCTCCCCCGGAGGGAGTGACGCCGACCGGGCTGCACTCTTCCTCCCTCCCTCCTGAGGCCACGCCGAGTTGTCTCACAGTCAGCGGTAGCTGCGCTGCGTGAATGGGGCGCCACGTGGAAGGGCGCCGCACAGCTGCCGCTGGGACATCGCCGTATTTTTTTTTGGCCTTGATCTGGCGCCCCCCTTGGCTTATGCCCATAGGCCACGGCCTTGCTTGCCTAATGGATAATCCGGGCCTGCATAGGTACAATTGAAGAGTAGGTAGGATGTTGCTGTGGTGGTTAAAGTGGCATCACACAGTGCTATAATGTGAGGGCCTTAAGTCTCTTCGCATTATACAATTACAGCATTACGATTCTACTTGCAGACTTATGATTCCAGTGCATGGCTCCACCCCATGAAATCCCAGTTTTGTGATGGGTGAAGATTTCCCTGCCATAGAGCCTTAGTGCTTTGCTATTATTATTTATTAAAATTTATTTATACCCCGCCACCATCTCCCCAAGGGGACTCGGGTGGCTTACATGAGGCCACGCCCATCAATACAAAATCACAGTATAACATAAGAAGACAACGGAAAATCAAAATAATATAAATTAAATACAAAACCAATGTAAATAAACAACACAACAATATGAAATTAACAGATTAAGACACTGAAGACGATGACCACTGGCAGGGCTAAATTCAAAGATTAAAAAAATTAAAATTTTAAAACACTGGGAGATAGGGCAATATGACGTTTCAGGGAGGGGATCCGGGGGAAGAGGTAGTATTCAATTGCACAACCAGAAAATAAAGTATTTCTGAGGGCATATTATGGAAAGTTTGGACGGGATTATCATAGATTCAATCACTGAAGGCACATTGGAACAGCCAAGTTTTTAGGCTCCTCCTGAAGATTGCCAGGGTGGGGGCTTGCCTAATATCTCTGGGGAGCGAATTCCAGAGTCGAGGGGCCACCACAGAAAAGGCCCCTTCTCTTGTCCCCACAAGTCGCACTTGCAATAAGGTCAGGAGCGAGAGAAGGGCCTCTCCGGAAGATCGAAGAGGTCATGTGGGTTCGTAGATGGAAATGCGGTCACGCAGGTAGGCGGGTCCCAAACTGTTCAGGGCTTTGTAGGTCAAAACATGCACCTTGAATTGGGACCGGAAGATAAATGGCAGCCAGTTGAGCTCCTTAAACAGGGGGGTTGACCGCTCCCTGTAAGTCGCTCCAGTTAGTAATCTGGCTGCCGCTCGTTGGACCAGTTGGAATTTCCGGGCCGTCTTCAAGGTCAGCCCCAAATAGAGCGCATTGTAATAGTCCAATCTAGAGACAACTAAGACGTGGACCATCGTGGCCAACTTGCTAAGGCCTGTTTCCAGGAAAGGCATGGTTTCTTTTCAGACACTTTTCAACCACAGAGCGCTTTGAGAACTGGAGGGCAAAATGCCCCTCTTAGATTGCAATGAGAAAACATCCTGCTTTGGTTCACAAGGTACATCACCACAAGAAAGGGCGTGACTTTGAAAAACCCATTTTGGTGCAACCACAAACTTTTTGCTAATATTTAATCTTTAGGGGCTTGTTATTGTGTTTCTTCAAGTTCACACTGATTGACAATTACCCAATCTTTGAATTTTCTTGGCCACTATGATGGACTGGATGAGGGCTAACAAGATGAAGCTTAATCCACACAAGACAGAGGTCCTCCTAGTCCAGTGTTTCTCAACCTTTTTTGAGCCGCGGCACACTTTTAACATTAAAAAAATCTGGGGGCACACCACCAACCAAAATGACACTCGAACACAGTAAAGAATGGCTGGGGGATGGTGGCCTGCTGGCAGCTGCTGCTGGGAGTGCCAAAGCCAGGGGAGGAGCCAGGCCACACCATGCCTCGCCCCCTCCCCCTGGCTTCAGTTCTCCCACAGCTTTGCCAACCTTGAGGGGGCCAGCATTGTGCTGGCTCTGCCACCGCTGGCTTGGCACTGCCCCCTCAAGGCTGGCAAAGTTGTGGGAGCGCTGAATCTGGGGGAGGGGGCAGAGCCAGGCCGCGCCATGCCCCGCCCACTCCCCCGGCTTCAGTTCTCCCACAGCTTCACCAGCTTTGAGGGGGCAAGCCAGTATTGTGCTGGCTCTGCCATCGCTGGCTTGGCACTGCCCCCTCAAGGCTGGCGAACCTGTGGGAGTGTTAAAGCCGGGGGGAGGGGGCGGAGACAGGCTGCGTCATGCTCCCCCTTCCCCCGGCTTCAGCTCTCTCACAGAGGAGGAGCATGAGCGGTGGACGGGCTTCAGTAAGGCGGGGCTCCTCCGCGTGGCTTCAACAAGGAAGGGGCAAGAGTCATGGCAGATTGGAGGCTGGTTGGGGAAACGACCAAAGGAGGCGGTGCCCCGGTCCCTTCTTCTTTTTCTTGCCGCTACCTGTCCCTTCTTCCTCCTTTCCCAAGCAGCAGGAGTTCGGCAGGAGGAGTGGGGAAGGAAGGGGGGCAGAAAGCTTTTCTCGCTGCACACCTGATGATCGCTCACGGCACACTAGTGTGCCACGGCACACTGGTTGAGAAACACTGTCCTAGTCAATAATGAGGTCGATCGGGATATAGGGTGGCAACCTCTGCTCAATGAGGTTACCTTCCCCCTGAGGGTGCAGGTCCACAGTTTGGGGGTCCCCCCAGGCCCGGAAGAAGGTAATTTTAAATGGTAAGCGAACATTATTCCCCCAAATCACAGAAAAATAAAAGGTACACATAAAAATAAAATCAAAGGTATTTACATGTTCTGGCCTGCTGCTGGGCACTGGCTTCCGGCCTCATTGGGTGGCGGGGAGCAGCTAGAGCTGTGGGTGGCTCGTGTAGGGCGGCCCACCCACCCGCACCAAATACGGACGTGCGGAACGCGCGGCCAAGTCAGGCTTCTTGAAGTACGTTCAAGTTTTATTTGTGCAAGTGCCCTACCGGCTACCGCCAATACCTGAGCATCAAGCATCAGCACTGAGGGCCGGATCCTGACATTACACGAACTACGCACCTGTGTGTAGCGCCACATATTTAGGGGCGCATCCAGCCGCCCAACAGCAATTCCCCTCCTCAGTCTGCAGTGCAGGGGGCCCGCCTGCACTGCACCAAATGTGCACGCGTGGAACCAGCTGATTCCACACGTGCGCATTTGGCGCGACGCGGGCTGGCTGCCCTACAAGGCCGGAGATTGAGGAGGGGCGTTTGGCGGCCGGAGGCGAATGCCCTGCCTCTGGCTGCCAAACACCCCTCCTCAGTCTCTGGCCCTGTGGAAGGGGGCCCGCCCGCACCACACCAAATGTGCATGCATGGAACCGGCTGGTTCCGCGCATGCGCATTTGGTGCGGCGCGGGTGGGCTGCCCTACACAAGGCCGGAGATGAGCCGCCCGCAGCGCGAGCTGCCCCTGACGAGGCCAGAACCAGCTGGAAAGGGGCCCGCCCGCACCAAATGCGCACACGCAGAACCAGCTGGTTCCACACATGTGCATTTGGTGCGGCGCGGGCGGGCTCCCTTCCGCGGGGCTGGAGACTGAGGAGGGGCGTTGCCATTGGGCGGCCAGATGCGCCCCTAAATATATGGCGCCCCACGCAGTCGCGTAACGTCAAGATCCGGCCCTCAGTTCTGATACTTGATGCTCAGGTATCGGCGGTAGCCAGGAGGGCACTTGCACAATTAAAACTTGAACGTACTTCAAGAAGCCTGACTTGGCCGTGGTGGTCCACGCCTTGGTTATATTTAGATTAGATTACTGCAATGCACTCTACTTGGGGCTGCCTTTGAAGACAGCCTGGAAATTGCAACTTGTGCAAAGGTCAGCAGAGAGGTTGCTAACTGGAGCTAGTTACAGGGAGCAGACAATGCCTCTACTGAAGCAGCTTCACTGGCTACTGACAGGTTTCACTGTGTGAAAAGCACTGAATGTTTGCCTTATATGTGTATACTGTAATCCCTCTGAGTCCCTCCAGGGAGAAAAAGCAGAATATAAATAAAGTGTATTAGTACATGTTCTAAAAGTTAACTCTTGGAACATGGTCTTTGAGCAGACTAAGAACTATATGGGGCTTGGTCAACTCAAGATTTTGGAGACTGTAGTTTCCAACTAGCAAATGTTTTCTATATTGTACCTGCCTACATCAGGGGCGGTCCTACAAGGTAGGCCAAGTAGGCGGCCGCCTAGGGCGCCATCTGGGAAGGGGGCGCCATCCTGGCCGCATGGGGCACCATCCTGGCCCTGCCGATGTTCCTCAGGCAGCGCCGCAGCTGCCTGCTTTTGGGCCCCGGCCTTGTGTGTTCCGACGCCGCTTCTGGGCATGCGCGGAGGTTTTCGCGCAGGGGCAGTTGCTCCAGAGCTGAAGTTGAGCGCAGGAGCAACTGCACATGCGTGAAAACCTCTGCACATGCCCAGTAGCTCCCTTGCGCAGAAGCCTGTAAGCAAAGCACTCCCTATCGGGCAGGCAGGGAGTGCTTCCCCTCTCCCTTTGTCTCTGCCGCGTGCGCGTTTGCGAGGAAGGAGAAAAGAATCAGTGAAGGAAGTGTAAGTGAAGGAATGAATGAAGGGCTTTCCTCCTCCTCCTCTGTGACCTCTTCTCTCCCTCCTTCCTTTCTTCGGCTCTATTTCTGTCTAGACCTGAGGGGCCTGAGGCTATGAGGAGTTGTGGGAGTTGGAGTCCAAAACACCTAGAGGGAGGGAGGGCCTAAGTTTGCCCAGGCCGCTGCCCTGTATTCGACCTCATTTGAACATTTTGGCTGTTTTTCTATTTACATTTACATTGGGATCCTAATTTTGGACTTATGGGAGACTCCTATGGATTATGAGTCGGGTGATGGGTAATATATTCTGGTTTCGATGCATTTACATTGCATTTCTTGTTGATTATTATACAGTTCTGCTTAATATTGTCATACAATATAATAAAAATACAATATAATAATAGAATAATGATATATTTTATATTACATGTAATATTACAAACAATATTGCAGTATAGTGGTATTGTACAAAATAGTAATGTATAATATTTTATTTTACTTTATTTTGGGTTATTTGAGTTTTATAGGAGTCATGAAAATAGTAGAGGATAATTTTATTGAAATAAATAATTTTATTTATTGTTTTATAATAATAATATAATAGAATGTTATATTGTATTTTAATGTCAATATATAATATAATTATATTGTAATGTAGTATAATATAATTATGATATAATATAGTATGGGTATGGTATAATATATTGTATATACATTGATACAATATAATACTACTAATGGTATTGTGATATTATAATTGTATATTTGTTTTACATGGGGGGGCAAAATAATGTTTTTTGGGGGCACCAAAATAATGTTCGCTTACCATTTAAAATTACCTGAGACCGCCCCTGGCCTACATGCTAGGGAAAAATGTTTGCTTTACTTTGAATGTAGGCTACCACTTGCAGCTGCTAGATATATGGGTTGGGAAGGAGCTTTTAAAGAAACAACGTTAATATGCACTCCCAGCTCAACTTACTTATGTCAATGTGTCAATTGCTTAGTGGAGATTATTAACCCATCAATCAATTATTTTACTACATCAAGACTGTTTGACAGGAAACTCTGGTACAAGTTGCAAATGTTCTTGTCATCCAAACATTAATCAAGCCGTGGGTTGCTGTGAGTTTTCCGGGCTGTCTGGCCATGTTCCAGAAGCATTCTCTCCTAACGTTTCACCCACATCTATGGCAGGCATGCTCAGAGGTTGTGAGTTCTGTGGGAAACTAGGCACGTGGAGTTTATATATCTGTGGAACGTCCAGGGTGGGAGAAAGAACTCTCGTCTGTTTGAGGCAAGTGTGAATGTTGCAATTGGCAATATTATTAGTTATATCAGTGTTTCCCAACCTTTTTTGAGCTGCGGCACACTTTTAACATTAAAAAAAATCCGGGGGCACACCACCAACCAAAATGACACTCTAACACAGTAAAGAACGGCTGGGGGATGGTGAGCTGCTGGGAGCAGCTGCTGGGAGTGCCGAAGCCAGGGGAGGAGCCAGGCTTCAGTTCTCGTACAGCTTTGCCAGCCTTGAGGGGGCAGTGCCACCGCTGGCTTGGCACTGCCCCTCAAGGCTGGTGAAGCTGTGGGAGCACTGAAGCTGGGGGAGGGGGGCGGAGCCAGGCTGCGCCATGCCCCACCCCTCCCCCGGCTTCAGTTCTCCCACAGCTTCGCCAGCATTGAGGGGGCAAGCCAACATTGTGCTGGCTCTGCCATCGCTGGCTTGGCACTGCCCCCTCAAGGCTAGCGAAGCTGTGGGAGTGCTGAAGCCGGGGGGAGGGGGCGGAGCCAGGCTGCATCATGCCCCCCTCCCCCCGGCTTCAGCTCTCTCACAGAGGAGGAGCATGAGCGGTGGACGGGCTTCAGTAGGCGGGGCTCCTCCTCCGCGCGGCTTCAACAAGCAAGGGGCGAGAGACATGGCGGGAGTCATGGCAGATTGGAGGCTGGTTGGGGAAACGGCCGAAGGAGGCGGTGCCCCGGTCCCTTCTTCTTTTTCTTCGCCGCCGCCCATCCCTTCCTCCTCCTCTCCCAAGCAGCAGGAGTTCGGCAGGAGGAGGGGGGAAGAAAGGGGGACAGAGAGCTTTTCTCACGGCACACCTGATGATCACTCACGGCACACTAGTGTGCCACGGCACACTGGTTGAGAAACACTGAGTTATATTATATTACGAGGGTGGGTCAATAAGTCCGTGACTTTTTGAATTTCCTGCCTCTTAACTGAAAGGGCAACACTGCTCCTGTCAACAGGCACCTGTCAGTTGACTCCTGTCAAATTTGAGCAAGCTGCGTCATTTAGTTTGTGTTTGACAGCCATTGATATCAGACTACCGCGTGATTTGAGGAGAAAATGGAAAAAGTTGATTTCGTGTGCTCATTAAGCATTTCTTTTTTTGCAGAGAAAAACCATCACTCAAACCAAGCATGATAAATGCTATGGAGACTCTGCACCATCAATATCAATGGTAAAAAAGTGTTTTACTGATTTTCGTTGTAGCCGTACAAGCACGGAAGATGCCGAACGTTCTGGACGCCCAGTTGAGGTCTCTACACCCGAAACAATTGAAAAAATTCACGATATGGTGCTGACCGATCGGAGATTGAAGTGCGAGAGATTGTGGAGGCCATAGGCATCTCACATGGCTCAGTGGTTTCAATTTTAAATGATCACTTGGGTATGAGAAAGCTTTCTGCAAGATGGGACCAGGACAATGCAAGAGTGCACACAATGCAAGGGTGCACACATGTGCAGTTTCCATGGCAACAATCCATGAATTGGGATACAATTTGCTCCTCATCCGCCCTATTCTCCAGATTTAGCCCCGAGTGACTATTTCTTGTTTCCAATCCTGAAGAAATGGCTCGGCAGAAAGAGATTTGACTTGTCATCCAAATGTTCTTGTCATCCAAACATTAATCAAGCCGTGGGTTGCTGTGAGTTTTCCGGGCTGTCTGGCCATGTTCCAGAAGCATTCTCTCCTGACGTTTCACCCACATCTATGGCAGCGATGAAATCACTTCACAAACAAATATCTATTTTGATGACCTCGACAAATCTTATTTTTTGGAAGGGATAAAAAAATTGGAGAAACGTTGGACAAAGTGTATAGAGCTCAAAGGAGACTACAATGAAAAACAAAATGATTTTTTAATCCAAACACCTGTGTTTCAATCAAAAAGTCGGGACTTATTGATCCGCCGTCGTATATTCCGGATCTCCTGCAAGGTGCTGGTATTGACCTTTAAGGCCTTGTACGGCCAGGGACTGACGTACCTTAGGGACTGCCTCTTCCCCTATCAACCCCAGTGGTCACCTTGATCTTCCCAAGATAATCTCCTCCATATACCGGACCCTAGAGAAATCCGCCTGGAGGTCAAAGCCAGGCTTGTAGCTTCAAAGCCAACGTTCACACTTGCCCCTGACAAGAGTTCTCCCACCCTGGACATTATTCCACAGATATATAAACCTCACTTGCCCAGTTTACAACAGACCTCACAACCTCTGAGGATGCCTGCCATAGATGTGGGCGAAACGTCAGGAGAGAATGATTCATGCAGCCCGGAGATTCCGGCCATGAAAGCCTTCGACAACACATTAATTGAGCATTTCCAGAAGATAGAAATCGGTACTAAAAGAAGAGTTCTAATAACCAACCAGGACAAGAACATTTGGGACATCAATACCAATGTTTCCCAACCAGTGTGCCGCGGCACACTAGTGTGCCGTGAGCGAACATCAGGTGTGCTGTGGGAAATTGGAACCTCCAATACCATTTCTTCCCCCTCCTGCCAAACACTTTTTCTTCTCCACTCGGGCTCCCTTCTTCCCAGCCTCGCTCTGCTCGCTATGCCTCTCTTTGCTCACGCTGCCGCGAGCGTGTTCAGGACGGGAGGGGGGAGGGAGGAAGACGTGGGGCGAGTCTGTGCAGTAGCGCCCGCACGGGTTAAGTCTTCCTCCCCCCTCCCCTTCTGAACACGCTCACGCTGCCCCCTTGGGTCAAAATGGCGGCAGAAGTGGCAGCATGAGCAAAACGAGGCAAAGTGAGCAGAGCGAGGCTGGGAAGAAGGGAGCCTGAGTGGAGAAGAAAATGTAAGTGTTCGGCAGGGGGGGGGGGGGGGGGGAGAAAGGGCGCGAAGGGGAAGAGGGAGGAAGAGGTCTCTGTCGAAAGCTGGCATGGGCAAACTTGGACCTTCCAGGTGTTTTGGACTCCAACTCCCACCATTCCTAGCAGCCTCAGGCCCTTTTCCTTTTCCCCCCTCAGCCATTTAAGCAGGAAAGGGCCTCAGGCTGTTAGGAATGGTGGGAGTTGAAGTCCAAAGCACCCAGAGGGCCGAAGTTTTCCCATGCCTGTTTTAGGGACCTTAAAGTGATGAGCCTCCTTCCAACATTGTGATTCTGCATAGAAAACAAACAACAACATAACATAACATAGTTTGAGTCCACAGTGCTCTCTGGTTGTAGGTGAACTACAATCTTCAAACTCAAGGTCAATTCCCAAGCAATCCCTTTCAGTACTTTCTGTTGGTAATGAGAGTTCAATATGCCAAGTTTTGTTCAATTCCATTGTTGCAAGAGTTCAGGATGCTCTTTGATTGTGTGTTAACTATAAATCCCAGAAACTGTAACTCCCAAATGTCAAAGTCTATTTTCCCCAAACTCCATCTGTGTTCACATTTGGGCATATTGAGTATTCATGCCAAGTTTGGTCCTGATCCAACATTGTTTGAGTCCACAGTGCTCTCTGTATATAGGTGAACTACAACTCCAAAACTCAAGGTCAATGCCCACCAAACTCTTATAGTATTTTCTCTTGGTTATGGGAGTTCTGTGTGGGAAGTTTGTGTCTTTCTGCCATTCCTGCCAGGATATCAATGTTGTGTTCATCGAAACAGGCCCAGGTTTCACAGTGAGTGTATAAATACATTTTAAAAAACATATTAACTATATGTATTACTGTGTTAGAGTGTCTTTTTGTGTCATTTTGGTTGGTGGTGTGCCCCAGGGTTTTGTAAATGTAAAAAAATGTGCCGCGGCTCAAAAAAGGTTGAAAAACACTGCACTATGGTATGGGCTGTGAGCACTGGGAGTTGTAGTAGCCCAAAAAGCAACATTCCTGTGGCTCTTTAACAAGACCTTATTAACAGTCTACTCTTGCCCTACTCACCTCGCTAGAGCCGGTCTTCCAAGGATGGACATGAATCCCAAGACTTCTAAGATAGTGGATAACTGCATTGGAGAGTTCTTCTTTCTCCAGGTTGGACATGGTTTGCTAAACGTTGGCCAAATTCAGGTGGAGTTTAGTACATTTCAGATGAAATCTCGCTGTGTATCAAGTTGGCTAAACTCAACATGAAGAACCTCGGTAACCAACTGCAACATTACTTTCCCCATCATTAAATAGCAAGTAGAAAAGGTGAGCCAGTGGACTTAAGAGGACCTAAACCCACCAAGAACATCAGCCTACCTACAGTATAGGAATGTTTAACTATTTCCCATTGCTTCCTTAATTAATTGAGCCCTTAAATTGCATATTAGGAGCCAAATAGAACAAAAAGCTATTGGAAGGGGTGAGAGAGAGAGAGAGAGAGAGAGAGAGAGAGAGAGAGAGAGAGAGAGAGAGATTATTTATTTATGTTTTTAATTCTTCCCCTCCCCTATACTCCCCTATACTAATTCCTCCAACTTTACTCAACCACACTAGCAACTCTTTTACCCCTGTCACTTAAAAAAAAAAGAATAATAATAATAATAATATCCCAGGAACTATTTTATTTTCCAGTTCTACTTTAAAATCTTAAATCTATGAATTTGCTGAGCTCATTTGAGATTTTTATCTAGGCCTCCTTTCCAACCATCTCATTTCTCCCCGACCAAACGGAAGCCAAAGATACACACAAAAAAAACCCACTCTTTCTCTACCTACAATAACCCACTTCAGACAGTAATTTTAAAAGAAATTAGAAGGAGGGACAAGTGGTCCATTTATAAATTCCCTTTGGGAGGTGAAGACAGTAGTTAAAGGGACATACACCTTTTCTACAGGTGCAGATAAGAAATAAAGGGGGGGGGGAAGTGGATGGATTTATACTTTGTGGTTAGAGCAGGCATAGGCTGGTAACAACAACAACAACAACAATAATAATTTTAAAAAATTCTCTCGGAGCCCTTTCTAATAACTAATGGAGTGAAACAAGGTTGTGTTCTTGCACCAACCCTATTTATAATCTTCCTCAGCATGATGCTCCAAAGGGATACGGCAGACCTCGAAGAAGAAGACGGCATATATATACGCTATCGTACTGATGGCAGCTTGTTCAACTTAAGCCGTCTGAGGGGCTCGCACTAAGACTCTGAACTACCTAGTCCGTGAGCTGCTTTTTGCTGACGATGCTGCCCTTGTTGCCCATTCAGAAGCAGCCCCGCAGCGCCTCACATCCTGCTTTGCAACAGCTTCAGAGCTGTTTGGGCTGGAAGTCAGCCTGAAGGAAACGGAAGTCCTCTACCAGCCCGCACCGCAGGAAGAACACCATCATCCCCACGTCAGCATAGGCAAATATGTGCTTAAGTCTGTCCAGCAGTTCACCTACCTGGGAAGCATCATCTCTTTGGACACCAAGATTGATCAAGAGATAGATTACAGATTAGCAAAGGCATAGAGTGCAATTGGAAGGCTTCACAAAAGAGTCTGGAGCAACAAGCACCTGAGGCAAAGCACCAAAATCAGTGTGTACAGAGCTATCGTATTGTCTATTCTGCTTTATGGGTCTGAAACATGGGTTACCTATCGCCAACACCTATGACTCCTCGAACACTTTCATCAGCGCTGTCTTCGCTCAATCCTAAATATACACTGGAACGACTATGTGACTAATGTTGCTGTTCTTGAGCAAGCAGGGGTCACCAGCATTGAGGCCATGCTATTGAGAACACAGCTGCACTGGGCAGGGCACGTCTCTAGGATGGAGGACCACCGTCTCCCAAAGATACTACTCTACGGTGAACTCGCCACGGGCAGCGCAAGAGAGGTGCCCCCAAAAAGAGAGATAAGGACTCCCTGAAACAACATCTCAGGCTCGGCCAGATTGATCACCAACAATGGTCCACCCTGGCCTCACATCGGGAGGCATGGAGACGCACTATCCACAATGCTGCGGCCGCTTTCGAGAAGACACGCCGAATGGGTCTCGAAGAGAAACGACAAGGCAGAAAGAACCGCAACATCACCCAAGGAGACTTTCTGCTGTGCTTTCTGCAACCAAACTTTCCTATCTCAGATTGGCCTTTTTAGTCATAAACATGCTTGTAAAAAGCGTGGGATGAGTCCTTCCTAAGAATCTTCGTTCGCGAAGTAATGCCAAGGGAGAGAGGGAATAATAATAATAATAATAATAATCTTTATATCCCGCTCCCTCTCCCCAACGAGGACTCGGGCGGCTTACATGAGGCCAGGCCCATCAACACAGCAACACAGTAAAAGCAATCAAAAAACAACATAATCAATTATAGAAAACATCAACTACGAAACAGTAGAACCAATATCAAATTACAATAAAATAAACCACATATGACACAGGACACTGAGCGGGCCACATGTACAGCTTAAAATAGAAGGATCAAAACCGGGGGGGGGGGGTGAGATAGCAGTGGGGCACATTATTTGTGAGGGAGAGAACTCTTTCTTTTTGTGTTGATTTTGTCATTTCTGAGTTGTAGTTGCTGGGATTTATAGTTCACCTACAATCACCTAAACCGCACCAACAATATAATTGAATCAAACTTGGCACACCAAACTCCCATGACCAACAAAAAATACTGGATGGATTTGGTGGGCTTGAGTTTTGGAGTTGTAGTTCACCAACATCCAGAGAGCACTGTGGACTCAAACAATGATGGATCAGAACCAAACTGGGAACAAATACTCAATATGCCCAAATGTGAACACTGGTGGAGTTTAGGAAAAATAGACCTTGACATTTAGGAGTTGTAGTTGCTGGGATGTATAGTTCACCTACACTCAAGGAGCATTCTGAACCCACCAACGATAGAATTGGGCCAAACTTCCCACATAGAACCCCCATGACCAACAGAAAATACTGGATGGATTTGGTGGGCATTGAACTTGAGTTTTGGAGTTGTAGTTCACCTACATCCAGAGAGCACTGGGGACTCAAACAATGATGGATCAGGACCAGACTTGGAACAAATACTCAATATGCCCAAATGTGAACACTGGTGGAGTTTGGGGGAAAATAGACCTTGACATTTAGGAGTTGTAGTTGCTGGGATGTATAGTTCACCTACACTCAAGGAGCATTCTGAACCCCACCAATGATAGAATTGGACCAAACTTCCCACATAGAACCCCCATGACCAACAGAAAATACTGGATGGATTTGGTGGGCATTGAACTTGAGTTTTGGAGTTGTAGTTCACCTACATCCAGAGAGCACTGGGGACTCAAACAATGATGGATCAGGACCAGACTTGGAACAAATACTCAATATGCCCAAATGTGAACACTGGTGGAGTTTAGGAAAAATAGACCTTGACATTTAGGAGTTGTAGTTGCTGGGATTTATAGTTCACCTTCACTCAAGGAGCATTCTGAACCCCACCAATGATAGAATTGAGCCAAACTTCCCATATAGAACCCCCATGACCAATAGAAAATACTGTGTTTTCTGATGGTCTTTGGCAACCCTCTGACATCCCCTCAATACCTCCTCAGGGGTCCCGACCCCCAGGTTAAGAAATGCTGGGTAAGAGATTTATGAAGCATATGGTGTGCTGAAATAGTTTCCTAGATAGTTTTAGAGAGTGAATGAAGGCCTTGGGGCATTAGTGTTTGGAGCTAGTACTCGGAAATATGACATTTTCAAACTCCTGTGGACTATATAGATTATGGAATCTGTACTTCCCCCAAAGTGAGATGTTTCCAATGGCACCAAAGGCACACACACTATTGCCTTAATGCTGCTATTATTTGAATGCATGTTCAGGCCTTGAATGCATGTTCAGGCCATGGCCTAGGGCGGCACCTTTGGGGGGGCAGCATGTCCGGACCCCCCAATTTTTAATTTTTTTAAAAAAAAATTCAAAAAAAATATTTTAAAAAGGGCGCATGCTTGCGGTGGCGTAAACGCCATCCACGGCCGCCCCCCTCCTTTGCTCTGCTCTCCTTGACTCTGCCCCCGCCCCCAGCTCCACCCCGCCCCCGCCTCCTCGCTGGTGCGAGGAGGAGGAAGGAAAGCCCCACCCCTGGAGCCGATGCGGGCCCTCCCCACGGCTCCTCCCTCCTTCCTAAAGCCGCGATTCTCAGGCCGGCATAGTGGCTTTAGGAGGGAGGAGCTGGCGAGGTGCCGGGGGTGGGGCCGGGGGTGGGGCCAGGGGTGGGGCAGGGAGGGGCTGGGGCAGAGCTGGGGTGGAGCCGGGGCGGAACCAGGGGCAGGGGCAGAGCCTTTGGCCTAGGTCACCAAAAGGGCCCGATGGGGGCCTGTGTATGTTGTAAACTTCCAGGAAAACAGGCATTACGTTCTGAATTCTGACTGGGTGAACAGGATTGCCAATTGCCCAGAATTACAACAGCTACTTTCTCTGCTTTTCACAGCAGCCTGATATGCAAAAGAATCGGCAGCTGGAGCTTTAAATGACAGAATGGGAAGCGTGCTCTCCTTCCTCAACACTGCAGATTAAAACAAATGGCAGAAGCATAGGGTTCAATTGGTACTGCTGGCCGCAGTACACAGCAACTCACCTGTCGGGATGAAGGTAATGCCTTGTGTAAAGCAGTGTTTCCCAACCGCTGTTCCACGGCACACTAGTGTGCCGTGGGCGATCACCTGGTATGCCGCAGAAAAACTTCTCTTCCCCCCTTTCTTCCTCCTCCTGCCGAACTCCTGCTGCTGCTGCTGCTTGGGGGAAGAGGAGGAGGAGGAGGAAGGGCAGGGCGGCGGCGGCGGCGAAGAAGAAGGGGCCGGGGCACCACCTCCTTTGGCCATTTCCCCAGCCAGCCTCCAATTGAGGGAGGACGGGGAACGGAAGCGGTAGTGGAAGTGCGCTTGTCTGGGCGCATGCGCATTAGGTCCTGGGGATGGCAGGCGCATTCACCTTCCTCCTGCGGCGGTGAAGGAAGCAAAGAAGCCAGCTGCTTCCGGAGGCGCCCCTGCTGCGTCCCAGGTGAGGCCCCGGGGCGCACTTCCCCTCGGCCTGGCCCCCCCGAAGCCCTTCAGGGAGGAAAAGCCCCAAAGGGGAGAAGGGGCCTTCCTTTGCAGGGGGAAAGGGTCGGGGCCTGTTAAGAGGGCCCTCAGAGGAAGGAAAGGCAGGCGGGATTCCATGAGGTACTCCCTCGCCAGTCTTCCTCAGCCTTCCTCTCAAATGTCAAGGTCTATTTTCCCCAAACTCCATCTGTGTTCACATTTGGGCATATTGAGTATTCATGCCAAGTTTGGTCCTGATCCAACATTGTTTGAGTCCACAATGCTCTCTGGATATAGGTGAACTACAACTCCAAAACTCAAGGTCAATGCCCACCAAACTCTTATAGCATTTTCCTCTTGGTTATGGGAGTTCTGTGTGGGAAGTTGGTTCAATTCCATTGTTGCAAGAGTTCAGGATGCTCTTTGATAGTGTTTTAACTATAAATCCCAGAAACTGTATTTGTCAAGGTCTATTTTTCCCAAACTCCATCTGTGTTCACATTTGAGCATATTGAGTATTCATGCCATGTTTGGTCCTGATCCAACATTGTTTGAGTCCACAGTGCTCTCTGGATATAAGTGAACTGCAACTCCAAAACTCAAGGTCAATGCCCACCAAACACTTATAGCATTTTCTCTTGGTTTTGGGAGTTCTGTGTTGGAAACTTTCTGCCATTCCTGCCAGGATATCTATGTTGTGTTCATCGAAACAGGCCCAGGTTTCACACTGAGTGTATAAATACATTTAAAAACATATTAACTATATGTATTACTGTGTTAGAGTGTCATTTTGTGTCATTTTGGTTGGTGGTGTGCCCCAGGATTTTGTAAATGTAAAAAATGTGCCGCAGCTCAAAAAAGGTTGAAAAACACTGGCATAGGCAATTACTGCCCTCCTGATAAAACATAATTAAAACAATTAAAACAGTAAACATATAAACAACTACAATTAGCAATTAAAAACATAAAAATACAATTCTGTGTCTCGTTAAAATAATTTTCCGTCGCATCGTCATCATTCCATAGGTTTAATTAAAAAATTATATTTAATCTGCAAATGCCTGCTCAAACAGCCAAGTCTTGACTTTCTTACGAAATGTCAGGAGGGAGGGGGCTGATATGATGTCACTGGGAAGGGTGTTCCAAAGCTGAGGAGCCACCACTGAAAAGGCCCTGTCTCTCATCCCTGCCAATTGCGCCTGCGAAGAAGGCGGAACCGACAGCAGGGCCTCTCCGGATTATCTTAAACATCTTGATGGTTCATAGGGAGAGATGCGTTTGGACAGGTAAGTTGGACCAGAACCGTTTAGGGCTTTAAAGGCTAAAGCCAGCACCCTGTCACTCCTTCCCACCTGCTACTAAGGAGGCTGTTCAAGTCCTGAACCGGTGCTTGGCCACTGTAACGGACTGGACGAGGGTGAACAAATTGAAACTTAATCCAGACAAGACAGAGGTACTCCTGGTCAGTCGCAAGTCCGAACAGGGCATAGGGTTAGAGCCTGTGCTTGACGGGGTTACACTCCCCCTGAAGGTGCAGGTTCGCAGTTTGGGAGTGATCCTGGACTCATCGCTAAGCCTGGAGCCCCAGGTCTCGGCGGTGGCCGGGAGAGCTTTTGCATAGTTAAAGCTTGTGCACCAGCTGCGCCCGTACCTTGGGAAGTCTGACTTGGCCACAGTAGTCCATGCCCTGGTTACATCTCGAATAGACTACTGCAACGCTCTCTACGTGGGGTTGCCTCTGAAGACTGCTCAGAAACTGCAATTATTCCAACGCTCGGTAGCCAGGTTACTAACAGGAGCGGGACACAGGGAGCATACAACTCCCTTGTTGCGCCAGCTCCATTGGCTGCCAATTAGTTGCAGTTGCAGCTTCCGAACAGTCTTCAAAGGCAGCCCCACGTAGAGAGCGTTGTATTTCTCAAACTGTGCTCCTCCAGATCTTTTGGATACCTGCTCCCAGAAATCCCAGCTGTTAGGAATTGTGAGAGCTGAAGTCCAAAACAGTACAGTTTGAGAAACTCTGTTCCAAAACATCCAAATCCTGAGGATGAAAAAATGGCAACGGAATCTTTGTCAGAAGTCACTTCTGCCTTTTAAAATAAAAACCCAACAATCTCTTCCTGACACACAAGTCCACACACACACCTCATGCATAACCCAGTTCCTTTTAACCACATATCAGCATATGACCAAACCGTTTTGACTCAGCTGATGCACAGAGGCAGTGTGCGTGGTGCTCTGCATATAGGTTGGCTTTTGCATGGATTCAGGTGGTGCCAGGAGCAGAAACCAGACCCAGCAGCAGAACCATTTGAACTAAAGGAACTGAAAGGACCGTAGAGGACAAGCCCACCCAAAAGAAGGACAGTGGAGACTGCCAACCGGGGGCAGCTATGATTCGAAGAGAGAGCAAGCGGTAAGCAGAACTTCTCAAGCCTTCCTTTTCTTGAATGTCTTGGGGAGTTTGCTGGTATTTGTTTACTCAGTTTGACACCATTGTGAATCAGGGGACAGGTGTGGCCAAGCAACATCAGTGTGTGTTTTGAGGATGAGTGTGTGTTTTTAAGGAGCTGAAAAAAAGACAAAGGGTGCATGCATCTACATTTTAGGATTAATACGGTTTGACAACACTTTAACTGCCGTGGTTCAATGCTATTGCATTTTGGGATTTGCAGTTTGGTAAGGCACCAGAATGCAAACCATTACAAATTATTATGATTCCATAGCTTCGACCCATGGCAGTTAAAATGGTATCAAGATGCATTAATTTTCTCTCGGCAGTACTTTGCGAACGAAGATTCTTAGGAAGGACTCATCCCACACTTCTTACAAGCGGTTGATGACTAAAAAGGCCAATCTGAGATATGCAAGTTCGGTTGCAGAAAGCACAGCAGAAAGTTTCCTTGGGTAATGTTGTTTCCAAGTTGTGGTTCTTTCTGCGTTGTCGTTTCTCTTTGAGACCCATTCGGCGTTCTGGAAAGAGGCCACAGCATTGTGGATAGTGCGTCTCCATGCCTCCCGATGTGAGGCCAGGGTGGACCGTTGTTGGTGATCAATCTGGCCGAGCCTGAGATGTTGTTTCAGGGAGTCCTTGTATCTCTTTTTCAGGGCGTCTCTCTTGCTCTGACCCGTGGTGAGTTCACCGTAGAGTAGTATCTTTGGGAGGCGGTGGTCCTCCATCCTAGAGACGTGCCCTGCCCAGCGCAGCTGTGTTCTCAATAGCATGGCCTCCATGCTGGTGATCCCTGCTTGCTCAAGGACAGCAACATTGGCCACATAATCGGTCCAGTGTATATTTAGGATTGTGCGAAGACAGCGCTGATGAAAGCGTTCGAGGAGTCGTAGGTGTTGGCGATAGCTGGCCCATGGTTCACACCCATAAAAGAGAGAGAGAGCGCTATTGTTGTTGGATGTCTATCATGCTCCTCAAGATGCAAATGTGGTGCCTGAATGCTGGGATACTGTCAACTGCCACACAGTTCCTTTACTGCAGGGGTAGGGAACCTATGGCTCGGGAGCCAGATGTGGCTCTTTTCATGATTGCATCTGGCTCTCCAGAGCAGCCCGGGCCTCGGTTTCCCAGCATGCAGCTTCTCCTTCTCTCCTTCCTTTTCCCTCCCTCTCTCTCCTTCCTTCTTTCTTTCCTCCATTCGCCCTCTTCCTTCCTTCCTTCCTCTTCCTTCCTCTCTTCCTTCCTTTCTCCCCTTTCACCCTTTCCTTCTCTCCTTCCTTCTTTCCTCCATTCTCCCTCCCTCTTCCTTCCTTCCTTCCTTCCTTCCTCTTCTATTCTTTTTCCCCAAGTCTTCCTTTCCTTGTCCTTCTTTTCTTTTCACTTCCCTCTCTCTCCCCTTCTTTATTTACTTCTTTTCCCTTCATTATTTTACTTTTTCCTCACTCCCTTTCCTTTCTTTCCCCCACCTTTTCCTTTCCTCCCTATTTCCTTCTTTCTTTTCCCCTCCTTGTCTCTCTCCTGCTTTTATTTCTTCCTTTTCCATAGTTCGTTCTTCTTTTCTTTCTTCCTCTCCCACTCCCTCCTTTATTTCCTCTGTCTTTCTTTCTTTCTTTCCCCCTTCCTTCCTTCCGTCTTCTCTTCCTTCCCAGAGTCCTGAGCGTGCCTTTTGCAGAGCCAGGTCTGAAGTGTCCTGTCATTCTGCCGGGGGAATCCTTTTCTCATTGTATGTACATACAGACTCACATTTAGTTGAGTTCAGTCTTAAAATATATTATATATATTACATGGCTCTCACTGAAATAAATTTCCAAATATTTTGCTTTCATGGCTCTCTGAGTCAAAAAGGTTCCCGACGCCTGCTTTACTGCCTACAGCTGAGGTGCGGAACGATGGCCCTGCGTAGGTGGCACATTTCCATTTCTTATGTCCCTTGGCAAAGGTCACTTCTGCGCTGAGAGACTCAAGGCTGTCAAATCTGACAAGCCAAAAGGAGAGTTTTGCAACCAAAGAGTCTGCATATTTGAAGTGCCCAACCCTGAATTTAGGAGAACTAAGTAAGGACAACTTTGTATGACTATGAATCCTTTTTTAAATTTTGTTTTTGTTGCAATAATAGTCTCCAGTTGCCTCATTCTGTCGATGTTAGAGCATAAAGAAAAGTGTGGTCAGCATTATACTGAATGTGTTTTAAGTACAGTTTGCAAAAGTTTTTTCTTTCTCAATATAATACTGGTCATTGCTGGGAGATTGTGGAGGTTTTAATGCAAAAATTGATTTCTTCCTAAGCTTTGGTTTAACATACAATCCAAGTGTCCCAAAAAGGATGGTCCTAAAAAGATTAGACTCCCTTTTTGTTTCCAGTTTGGTCGTACCAGATACGCCCACATTTGAATACTGGTGGTCTTGGGGGGGGGGGGTTGATTTTGTCATTTGGGAGTTGTAGTTGCTGGGATTTATAGTTCACCTACAATTAAAGAGCATTCTGAACTCCACCAACGATGGAATTGAACCAAACTTGGCACACAGAACTCCCATGACCAACAGCAAATACTGGAAGGGTTTGGTGGGCATTGACGTTGAGCTTTAGAATTGTAGTTCACCTACATCCAGAGAGCACTGTGGACTCAAACAATGATGGTTCTGGACCAAACTTGGCACGGATACTCAATATGCCCAAATGTGAACACTGGTGGAGTGTGGGGAAAATAGACCTTGACATTTGGGAGTTGTAGTTGCTGGGATTTATAATTCACCTACAATCGAGCATTTTGAACCCCACCAATGATAGAATTGGGCGAAACATCCCACAGAACCCCCATGACCAACACAAAATACTGTGTTTTCTGAACGTCTTTGGCGACCCCTCTGACTACCCGTCGTGACCCCCCAAGGGTCCCGACCCCGAGGTTGAGAAACACCGGTCTAGCACATGCTTTTACGGTCCAATCCGGCCCTGTTTTTAATCTGTGAAATGTTGAAGCTCAAGTCTTGGGTGAAGACTTGGACATTTTAGTGGCAGCTGAAAAAATGAGATGATATAGACCAGTGTTTCTCAACCTGGGGGTCGGGACCCCTGGAGGGGTCGCGAAGGGGTGTCAGAGGGGTCGCCAAAGATCATCAGAAAACAAAGACCATCAGGGGGTTCTGTGTGGGAAGTTTGGCCCAATTCTATTGTTTGTGGGTTTCAGAATGCTCTTTGATTGTAGGTGAACTATAAATCCCAGCAACTACAACTCCCAAATGACAAAATCTATCCCCCCTCCCAATCCCACAAGTATTCAAAATTTGGTGTATCAGGTAATTGTGCCAAATTGGGCGTATTGGGTATTTGTGTCAATATATCATGCATATCAGACATTTACATTACAATTCATAACAGTAGCAAAATTACAGTTACAAAGTAGAAATGAAAATATTATGGTTGGGGGTCTCCACAACATGAGGAACTGTATAAAGGGGTCGCGGCATTAGGAAGGTTGAGAACCACTGATATAGACGATTAATCAGTGCTGTTGGAGGAGTGAGAACGTGTAATAGTTTCTGGCAATTCTGAAAACATTAGATTTCAAGAGATCCTTGATTTATAAAGGGCTTTGGAGTCTGAATTTTAAAAAATGTCTAATTATTACTAATTTATTGTAGAAGGTACAATTGTTTTGATAAGGAGGCAGTGTTCGGTCCTTAAAATCTGATGCAAGCAAGCCCCAAATTGCAAATTTACCATGGAAGTGTTCCTTTCTTTTGGTGAAAGCTGACTTCATACTTCAAAGTTTGAAAATGGGATATCAAATCATTAAAGAGTTTGGTCTCACTATATTTATTTATTATTTCGATTTGTATACCGTCCTTTCCAAGTGGCTCAGGACGGTTTACAGCATATCGAACAACAAACAGAGCATAAAAACAGTAAAATGTAAAACAATTCCCACAATATTCCAGCCATAACCAAGAGTAGTTAAAGGCTAAATGCCTGCCGGAACAATGCCGTTTTGCAAGCTCTCCGGAAGGCCGGGAGCTTGCTAATTGCTCGCACTTCAGGCGGTAGACTATTCCACAAGCATGGTGCTGCAACAGAGAAGACTCTGTCTAGTTGCAGACAGACAAATAGTTCGCAAAGGAGGGATCTGCAAGAGGTTGAGGACCTCTGATCGAAGTGATGTCTGGGGAACATATGAGAGTAGACGGTCCCTTAAGTACACTGGCCACAGACCATACAAGGCCTTAAAGGTCAGAACCAACACTTTGAAGATAATCCGATACTCGATCGGTAACCAGTGCAGTCGTTACAAGGTTGGCGTAATATGAGCCCTGGCCGGTACTCCAGCCAGGAGTCTTGCTGCTGCGTTCTGCACCAGTTTGAGCTTTCGGATGACCGACAAAGGAAGACCAATGTAAAGGGCGTTACAGTAGTCTAGCCTCGAGATGACCGTCGCCTGGATTACCATGGCCAGGTCATTTCCGGAGAGGTAGGGCGCCAGCCGCCTCGCCTGCCGTAGTGGAAAAAGGCAGATCTGCTGACGGTGGAAACCTGAGCCTCCATCGTCAGCAGTGGGTCCAACTGGACCCCCACACTCTTTACTAACGACGACAGGCGTAATGCCTCGCCGTCCAAAGCAGGCAGCCATAACTCCCCCCCCCGGGTGACCCAGCCAAAGGATCTCCGTCTTCGATGGGTTCACTCTCAACAAACTGGCTCGTAGTCAACCAGTTACGGCTTCGAGGCATTGCTGGAAACAGAGTCTGGTCGGCCGTCCATCCTCAGCACCAGCTGGGTGTCATCCGCGTACTGATGACACTCCAGACCAAAACTCCACACCAGCTTTGCAAGGGGTCGCATGTAGATGTTAAATAACAAAGGGGACAGAATGGCTCCTTGAGGCACCCCACAACTTAAGGGCAACCTCTCAGAAAACAAACCTCCCCTCTCCACTCGCTGCCCCCGATCAAGGAGAAAAGAGGACACCCATTTGAGGGCAGTCCCCCTAACTCCTGTCATGGCCAGACGATGGGTTAACAATGCATGATTGACTGTATCAAAAGCTGCCGTGAGGTCCAATAACACAAGCAGCGCTGATCACCCTTGATCCAGTTGGCAACGGAGCTGGTCCATGATGGCGACCAGCACAGTCTCTGTCCCATGCCCAATACGGAAGCCGTACTGGTAGGGATCTAGTCCGGCTGTGTCATTTAGGAACTGCTGCAGTTGGCCCGCTACTGCCCTCTCAATCACCTTGCCCAGGAATGGTAAGTTTGACACTGGGCGGTAAGTGGAGGGAACCGAACAATCTAACTCCGGTTTCTTCAGTAGCGGGCTCACCATTTAGAGATGTCTAGTTCCACCTCAAGTAAAGGAGCTGATTTTATTTATTTATCGTGTCAGAAGCGAGTTGAGGGTACAGTTAAAATGCATTTAAAGACACAAAGTTTAAAAGGGACCTTTTTGTGCATGTGTGCAACGGCACAGCGCTCTCTCACTCTCTACACACACACACACACACACACACACACATGGAAGGAAGTTGGGCAAGAGGAAGGAACATTGCCTCTGGATTAGTGGTTTATTTACAGACATACAGGAAGAAGATGAGGGAAATGCAGAAGAGTCTGTGGACTTCATCAGACATGCCGGAGGGATGCAGGGAAAGTGGGGCAAAGTATTGGGAAGAGTGGGGAAGTCGTCTTACCCCCTTCTCTCTCGGCAAGGTCCGTCTTCCGGGATGGCTAGACATCCTATGATCTTTCCTTGTCTTCTTCCCACTTCCCCTCACTTTCCCTGCCTTCTAGAATCAGGAGTCCCAAAAACACCCGACTCTTGAAAATTGAGTCTTCCCTCACTGGCAAGAGGGATTCTCATGGGCGGCCACTGGAAGTGGTTGTGCATCAAGGGATGGTCAATGAATCTATAATATAACAATACCAATGAAGATCGCAGGTATATATTATATATCAGTGCTGTCCAACTTGTAATAAATGGACACTTCTCTGGGTGGTGGTAATAAATGGACACTTCTCTGGGTGGAAAGAGGTGGGAAGTGGCGTACCCCAAGGTTCAGTTTTGGGTCCGTTACTTTTTAATTTATTCATTAATGATCTGGGTGTAGGAGTGAATTCTGAGGTAGCAAAGTTTGCAGACGACACTAAATTGTTCAGGGTAGTTAAAAATGAAACTGATTGTAAAGAGCTCCAGAAAGATCTCTCGAAATTGAGTGAATGGGCAACAAAGTGGCAAATGCATTTTAACCTAAACAAGTGTAAAGTCATGCACATCGGGGCAAAGAACCCCAAATACACTTATCAACTGATGGGATCAAAGCTTTCCGAGACAAACCAGGAAAGGGATCTTGGGGTTTTGGTGGACAGCTCAATGAAGATGTCAACCCAGTGCGCTGCAGCAGTGAAAAAAGCAAATTCTATGCTAGGCATGATCAGAAAGGGAATCGAAAATAGGTCAGCAAATGTTGTATTACCTCTCTACAAATCTATGGTAAGGCCACATTTGGAGTACTGTGTACAATTCTGGTCTCCGCACCTTAAGAAGGATATAACGGAACTGGAAAAGGTACAGAAAAGGGCAACAAGAATGATCCAAGGGATGGAGCGGCTCCCTTATGAAACCAGGTTGCAACGCCTTGGTCTTTTCAGCCTTGAAAGACGGCGTTTAAGAGGTGACTTGATCGAAGTGTATAAAATCATGCATGGGATAGAAAAGGTGAATAAAGAAAAATTATTTTCTTTGTCACAAAACACTAGGACTAGAGGGCACTCCCTGAAGCTCCAAGGTAGGAAAATTAGGACTAATAAAGGGAAATATTTCTTCACCCAGAGGGTCATTGGGTTATGGAACTCACTTCCAGAGGAGGTTGTGACAGCGGTCAGCCTGAACAACTTCAAGGCAGGATTAGACAGATTCATGGATACCAAGTGTATCGGTAGTTACTGAAAAGGACATTCAAGTTCCACCTCGGAGTTGGTTGAGGTAGGCAGGATTTCCCCTGGGTACTGGTTGTGGGGGGTCGGGAGCAGGTCAGGGTTTGCCCTCCATTCTGCTCGAGATCCCCGTGTACAACTGGTGGGCCACTGTGTGATACAGAATGCTGGACTAGATGGGCTGAGGTCCGATTCAGCATGGCTCTTCTTATGTTCTTATGTTCTTATGTAACCAGCCAAGGGCCAGATTCCAGGTCACTGATGATCTGGGGGCCGCCACGCCACGCCCGCCACGCCCGGCTGCAGGGATGCTTTGGGAGAGAGGGAGGATCCACGGGGCACCCCCTACCTTCCAAGGCATCCTAGCCGCAGATGAAGCTGGCGATATCGCCGGATTCAGCTGCTGCCGGGATGCCTTGGAAGGGAGAGAGCGCCGCGGGGACCCCCTCCCTTGCAAGGCATTGCGGCAGCCGCGAAGCCGGCGCCGGCTTCAGCCGCTGCCGCGATGCCTTGCAGGGGAGGGAGGCGCCGCCGGGGACCCCCTCCCTTGCAAGGCATCGCAGCAGCAGCGGAAGCTGGCTGCTGCCGCGATGCCTTGCAAGGGAGGGAGGCGCAGCCGGGGACCCCCCCTTGCAAGGCATCGGCGCCGGCGAGAGAGGGAAGAAGAGGGCGGTGCAGGGAGGAGGAGCTAGCTCTCTTCCTCCTCCTTGTATCACCCCTTGTCCCTCTCACCGGCGCCGATGCGATCCAGTTTGCATCGGCGGCGCGGAGAGAGACTGACTGGGGCGGTGCAGGGAGGAGGAGCTGGCTCACTTCCTTCTCCCTGCCCCGCCTCCCCCTCCCCCCCCCTGGCCGCCATTTTTTTTTTTAATTAATTTTTTAAAAGAAAAAAACATTAAAAATGGCAGCCGGGGGCATAGCGGGGGCCATGTCCAACAGGCTGGGGGGCCGTGTACGGCCCCTGGGCCGCCAGTTGGACAGCCCAGTTATATATTACTAGCTTGGGGATCCGGCGGTGCCCGGATCATTTGAGAAAGGCATTGCGTGGCAAGGTTGGTCCTTATCAGATGCTTATGTGGCTCGCAGTGGTTCTGGAAGTTAGTGAAGCTACTGCAAGTCCCATCGGTCATGGTTCGTTCCCCTTGAAACAGTACCAGAATGTAGTGTGGGCCATGAGGGCTCTGAGTGCCATGTTTGGGTGAGATCCATCAGTATTGGGAGTAGGTGTGGTCACATGAAATTGGAGAAGGTACTGCAAGTCCCATCATGTGTGGTCAGTGCTCCTCCGAACTGCACCAGGATGTAGAGTGGGTCATGGGGGCTGTGTGTGCCAAGTGTGGTCTGTATTGGTCCTTTTTGGTGGCCTCAGTGGTCTGTGGGAACCAAAGTGTTTGAAAGTACTACAAATCCCATAATCCGTGGGTCGTGTCCCCCAAACTGCACCAGGACATAAAGGGAGTCAGGGTTATGTGTACCAAGTTTGGTGCAGGTCCATCACCCGCGCTGGTCGCTGTGGCCTGTGAAAGTGGCAGCCAATCAGAACGCTGCCACATATCCCTCCGCACTCATACATACATACATACAAACATTCCACTTTATTATATATAGAGATATTGGTATTGATATATTAGGAATTCATTGATTATGGACATGTAGAATTAGTCCTACAACTTTAACCACGAGGTTTAATTTGGGGGAGTTTAAAGTGCGCTGCAATGCTACTTACCTAATACCATCAAGGTATTTCTTTGATCTGCAAGGACTTATTCACAGCGTTCGAACTTGGCACGCTCTATGATAGACCTCCACACGGATTGGACTTGTATATTTGACATTCATACACTTACCTGTGACGGATTGGAATGTTTATTGTGACATAGAGGTGTGAGTATGTTTACCAGATTATATGTGGATCCATACAAGTACTTACCTATTGGGATTTATAGTACACCGCATACCTATGTTGTATCCCTGAGTACATTGCATATATTGTATGATTAAATGTGTGATTTATAGTATACTAGCTGTACCCGGCACGCGTTGCTGTGCCCTATTTAGGAGATGCGAGAAAGTCTGAATATGTAAGGGTTGGAATCTGATGTTACTTATGGTCTTGGTGGGGTCATGGCTGTGTCGTTGTGGGTTGTTCTGGTGGGTGGGATGTTGAAGTCCTGTGGAGTTGTCGGTGTGTGGTGTTGCTGGCGTTCTGCAGAGCTTGTGGATATACAATGTTTTTTGTCTTTCCGTCTGCTGTGCTGATGTAGAGGTTCTGTGGTTTCCCAACTCTGGAGCACGCTACGTAGAGTTGTCCGTGGGAGAAGCATTCTGTGTCAAGGTCTATGCCACAGATTTGTAGTGTTTGTCCTTGTGCCTTGTTTATGGTGATGGCAAAAGCTAGTGTGATTGGGAATTGGAGACGGCTGAAATGGAACGGCATATCGGTCGGGACCATAGGTATGTGTGGTGTTGAGTGTGTAGTTTGTTGTTGTGAGTGTGCAGTGGTAGTGTGGTGTGGATGTACGGTGTGTATGTGGGGTGTGTTAGTTGGTTGTACTGTGCAGGTTTCTGTTAAGCAGTGGTATGTATGCGTTGTGTGTGAGTTGTGTAGTTGGTTTGTAGAGGTAGGCATCGCGGGTTGTGTGGCTGTCATGTTGTGGGGGTGGTGTTTGTAAAGTGGAGGATTCGTGGTGTGTGTTTGGGATGGTGCTTGGAGAAGAGTGTGTGGAGTTGAGTGTGTAGTTTGTTGTGAGTGTGCAGTGGTAGTGTGGTGTGGATGTACGGTGTGTATGTGGGTGTGTTAGTTGGTTGTACTGTGCAGGTTTCTGTTTAGCAGTGGTATGTATGCGTTGTGTGTGTTGTGTGGAGTTGTGTAGTTGGTTTGTAGAGGTAGGCATCGCGGGTTGTGTGGCTGTCATGTTGTGGGGGTGGTATTTGTAAAGTGGAGGATTCGTGGTGTGTGTTTGGGATGTGCTTGGAGAAGAGTGTGTGGTGTTGAGTGTGTAGTTTGTTGTTCTGAGTGTGCAGTGGTAGTGTGTTGTGGATATACGGTGTGTTTGTGGGGTTTATTAGTTGGTTGTACTGTGCTGGTTTCTTTTTAGCAGTGGTATGTATGTGTTGTGTGTGTTGTGTGTCTGTTGTGTTGTGGGTCTCTAGAGGTAAGTATCGTGAGTTGTGTGACTGTCATGTTGTGGGTGTGGTGTTTGTTAAGTGAGTGTCTTTTGTTGTGGGTGTCTTTTGTCCTGTGAGTGGTATGTATGTGCTCTGTGCACATAGTTGTGTATGTGCACATAGTTGTGTATGTGCACATAGTTTACCACAGATAGGTAAAAAGATCCAGTTTTGATTTGGGGAAATACCCCCTAAAGGCTGGCTTTTCATCTTATTGTCATGCAGGAGGAACTGGATGGTCTCATAATGAGTCATCAGCTTGGTCAACAAAGCGGGCTACTAATCCCTGGAAAATGCAGGTCTAAGCTTTTTCAAATACATACATGGGGGAAAGGGGACATGCAGGGAAAAATACAATGATTTTTAGGGTGAAAAGCATCATTTTATATCTTGTCCATCATAGATCATTTCATTTTCTTTTATTTTTCACTGAAGGGGAGTCTAGGGAGTATGTGGGGAGAGAGTCCTTGGTCTAGTGTATGGAAGGTATTTGGTACTTAGTGAACTATAGATCCATGGGATGATCATGAAGCAAAACTGAGTTCAGAAAAGTGGGAGAAGAGTCTTTGATGCACTGGATTTGGGAAAAGTTCATGAAAATGAGTCCTTGGAGGTAGAAGTGAACTACAGATCCCGAGATGTCCTGGGTCAGGCAAGGCCATCTTGCCTTTGTGGGGTTCCTTGGGATTAGCACAAGGCGACCCCCCCCCCCCCAGGGCACAGGACTTTGGGATGTATAGATCATAAGGGCGTTTTTGACTATCTTTCATAGAACCCTAGGAAAGGGTGGGGTCATCTCGATATCATAAAGAAAAAAAATACCATTGTTAATTATATATATCTTTATATTATTAGTTCTTTAAATCCTGCTTGTTCGTTGTCATTTAGTTTTTCCCCAGCTCTCTTAAACTATGCACATAAATACCTGGGTTTCTCTGCTCACAATAGTAGTATTTGCCTTCATTCATAACTTTTGCTCTCTTCTTGCCTAACCACACCCTGATGTGGCTTTGCCACATATATCTTAGTTTACCACCTGTGAAATGTTGAATGCGTTGCAAGCCACATCTTTTATAGGAAATCACGGGCAGAGGTTCCCAGCATGACCAACACCGGGACCATCCCAGGCACTGGCAAGATCTACCGGAGGAAGAGCAGGCGGCGCATGACTTGCCCTAACCCCAGGGAAATCAATCAGGCCATAGCTTCCCTCACCTTGGGAGAACTGAACCGGTCCTGCACTTTGGAGGAGCTGATTGAGAAATGCCTTCGCTCTTTTGGTAATTTTTCTCTGGCCAGGGCTGGATTGGGGTGGTGGTAGAAGCCAAGGGGTTGTGGCCCATTGGGTATCAAGACTTGGGTATCAGGACTTGTTTTCAAATCAACCTGGGACTAATCCAGGTACTGAGTACACAGGGGCGGATCTAAGTGTAAGCGAAGTAAGCGGCCACTTCCGGCCGCCACGTGGCCAAGGGCGCATCCGGCCGTGGCCACCAGGTTTGGCGCATCATGCTGCGGGGGGCTCTGCCCCGGCTGCAAAATATTCCCTGGTCCTTTTCATCCTCTTGGGAGTGCATTTCACTACTCCGTCCACCAGAAGCGCTCTGTCCCAATAGCGCATGCGCAAAACTAGCATGCACCATCTCCATCAGGCTGGAGAGCCAGGGGGCGCCAAAATAATGTTCGCTTACTTTTATTTTTTTACCTTCGTCCGGTCCTGTGAGTACAGAAAGCTTTGTTAAGTACCATTTTCCCCTTAAAACCATGATATTTATATTATTTATTTATTTATATCATTTATATTCTGCCCTTCTCACCCCGCAGGGGTCTCAGGGCGGATCACAATGCACATATACAGGCAGACATTCAATGCTATAGACATAAAACATATATAGACAGACAACAAGCTACACAATTGGTCGAGAGCTCACCCCGACCTGGGCAGGCCTCAAACTCATGACCTTCTGGTCAGTAGAGATCTTATGCAGCTGACTCCCAGCCAGCTGCGCCACATTCCCGCAACTTGGGGGCCTCAGATGTTGCTATTCCCCAACTCATCAGACACAAATAGAAGAGCCAATGGTCAAGGATAATAGGAGCGGAAGTACAACAATGACTAAATAGCACATGTTCCCTAAATGTCCTTAATATGTAGAGAGGGGGATATCTGGCCATCTTATGACTCCTTCTCTACCCCACCTGCTAACTTTGAACCAGTGTGGTATACAAGGTGGAGGAGAAATCAAAATTAGCTTTTGAATCCCAGATGCTATAGGCTATTTTTCATAGTCGTAGAATCATGGAGTTGAAAGAGACTCTGTGGGCCATCCGGTCCAAACCCCTGCCAAGAAGCAGGTAAATCACATTCAAAGGACCCCCCAACAGATGGCCATTCAGCCTCTCTTTAAAATCCTCCAAAGAAGGAGCCTCCACCACACTTTGGGGCAGAGTGTTCCATTGCTGAACAACTCTAATGCTCAGATGGAATCTCCTTTCCTGTCCCCATTTTGAAGCCATTGTTCCGCATCCCAGTTTCCAGGGCATCAGAAAACAAGCCTGCTCTCGCCTCTCTATGACTTTCTCTTACATATTTATGCATGGCCATTGTTATGTCTCTTTATCAGCCTTCTCTTCTGCAGGCTAAACATGCCCACTCTTTAAGCCTCTCCTCATTGGGGGTTGTTCTCCAGACCCTTGACCATTTTAATCCCCATCCTCTAGACCAGTGTTTCCCAACCAGTGTGCCGTGAGAGATCATCAGGTGTGCCGTGGGAAATTGGCACTCTTCCCCCTCCTAGCAGCTCTTTCTCCCTCTTTCCCTCCCCAAAGATCCTCCCTGAGGCAAAGGAAGGGCTCCCCCGAATGCCAGGGCCAGGCCCGCCTTCAGGAAGCCTTCCACTCGGGGCCGTCCAGATCCGGAGGGATGGCATGGGCTTCCAAACTCATACCTTCCCTCCTGATCTGAAGGGCTCCGTTCAGATCCGGAGCGAAGGTGTGGGCTTCCAAACCGGGTTGAGAAGCCCATGCCTTCCCTCCAGATCTGGACGCGGGGCCGTCCAGATCCGGAGGGAAGGCGTGGGCTTTCCAAACCCATGCTTTCCCTCCACATCCGAAGGGCCCCAAAGCCTTTCCGAAAAATACAGCGCCAGCTTCAAAATTCCAAATTTACTTCCGGGTTGATTAAAGCCCTTCAAACACGCTTTGGAAGTGAATTACATCCGAATTTAATCTGACTTTTGGATCATTCAGACGAACCTAACCAGGCCCATTAGCTATGTTTAGTAGGACACTAAACTCACCATGGCTCCAGCTCCCGCTCAGGGCTGCTTCAGCCTCCCGATGCTCCCAGGTTCGTTCACTGCCCAATTCACTGACGTGGAGCTTCCGGCTTTGGCTGTTCTCGCGAGAAATCCACGAAAATGCCAACTCATTCACTTCCATCCAGTGCTCTGCTTTTGCGGAGGGAGGAGGGAGGCAGCAAAAGAGGCCACACAGATCTATGAAACTCACAGGTTTCCAAGAAACAAAATGAGCCTCTCTGCTTGGAAATGTGTTTGCTTTTTTTTTTACTATTTCACTGGATTTTTCGAGAGTTCCTCCCCCCAGGAACTGTTTATAACAGCTTCATGACATCCATAGTTAGCTGGAAGCAAGTTTCACTCAGGGTGAAATTTCACAAGGGTCTGGAGAACAAGCCCTATGAGGAGCGGCTTGAAGAGCTTGGCACGTTTAGCCTGAAGAAGAGAAGGCTGAGAGAAGACATGATAGCCATGTATAAGTATGTGAGCAGAAGTCATATCTATGTTGTGTTCATCGAAACGGGCCCAGGTTTCACACTGAGTGTATAAATACATTTAAAAACATATTAACTATATGTATTACTGTGTTAAAGTGTCATTTTGGTTGGTGGTGTGCCCCAGGATTTTGTAAATGTAAAAAATGTGCCGCGGCTCAAAAGAGGTTGGGAAACACTGCTCTAGACACATTCCAGCTTGCTAACATCTTCCCTCCAATTGCAGTGCCCAGAATTGGACGCAGTGTTTTGACCGAGGCAGAATAGAGAGGTAGCATGTCTTCTCTGGATCTAGTCACTATACTCTTATTTATACTTTTCAGTCAAAGGAAGTCCTGTAAAATTCATAGAATGTCCATGTGTCAACAATTTACTTGAAATGTGTGGGTGGGTGGGTGGGTGAGTATATGTGTGTGTACATACATATAGGGTTCTCTTCACTGTTCAGAAATGAAATTCCCCTGGATGACCTTGCATAAGCCAGAGAGAGGCAATAACAAATCTCTTCTAAATAATTCTCCCCAAGAAAACGCTAGGACAAGGTTGCCATTAGTCATAGTTAGCTTGATGGCACGTAACAACAACAACAACAACGCTCAACTTATTGTTTCTTTTAACCAGAATATTCTCTCTGACAAAATAGCCAGAAATACTGCTGACCATTAGGAAAATAAGCAATGGATTTGGATTTGCATTGACTGTACTTTCAACGACAAATTATAATGGCCCCGTGATATTCAATGAGACCAAGTTATTGTCTCTTAAAATGGGACGAGGGGAGAAAGAGCTCCACTAGGCTTGGTGCTATCTATATACGTATATTTCAAAGGTACCCTTGGGTCATCTAATCCAGTGTTTCCCAACCTTTTTTGAGCCGTGGCACACTTTTAACATTTAAAAAAAATCCGGGGGCACACCACCGACCAAATTGACACAAAATGACACTTAACACAGTAATACATATAGTTAATTGGTCTTGAGTTTTGGAGTTGTAGTTCACCTACATCCAGAGAGCATTGTGGACTCAAACAATGATGGATCTGGACCAAACTTGGCAAGCAGGCCCCTCAGGCAGTACTGGAGGCCAAGGGCCGCCACCAAGCCCAGGCTCCAGCCCAGAGTCCCGCTGCCAGCCTCAGCCGCTCCCATTGCCACAGGTAGCGGCTCGCGGGTGAAAGGGGTGGCGGGGGAGAGGGAGAAGGCGGCAATTCCCCGTCCCCAGTGCTGCTCTCCGCCATGACTCTGGACCCTTGCTCGCTGAGGCCGCGCGGAGGAGGAGGAGCATGAGCGATGGACGGGCTTCAGCCCTGCCCACTGAAGCCCATCCACCTCTCATGCTCCTCCTCCTCCGCGCAGCCTCAGCAAGCAAGGGTCTGGAGTCATGGCGAGAGCGGTGCCGGGACAGGGGGCGCCCTCGCCATGACTCTCGCCCCTCGCTCGCTGAAGCTGCGTGGAGGAGCAGGACCCTGAGCGATGGACGGACTTCATCCCCGCCCACTGCAGCCCGTCCACTGCTTATGCTCCTCCTCCACGCGGCCTCAGCAAGCGAGGGGCCGGAGTCATGGCGGACAGCGGCACCGAGGACGGGGCCCGCTCTTCGCCATGACTCTCGCCATGACTCAATCAGGCACGAGCAAGCTTCTACTGCTGGGAAGGGGGTGGGGCCCGAGCAACGTCACCCTTCCTTCCTCCCTCCCTTGATTGGAGGCTGTCTGGGGAAACGGCTGAAGGAGGCGGCGGCCTGGCCCCTTCTTCTTTTTCTTTGCCGCCGCCCAGCCCTTCCTCCTCCTCCTCACCCAAGCATCAGAAGTTCGGCAGGAGGGGGAGAAAGAGGGGGGAGACGTTTTTCGCGGCACACCAGATGATCTATCATGGAACAGTAGTGTGCCGTGGAACAGCAGTTGGGAAACACTGATCTAATCCAACTTTGTGCCAGTAGAGAAATTTATGGCTAGTCTCCTTGACAGGTGCACTGCCCTCCTTCAGTGATGGAAAGGAAAGTTTCCACCATCCAAGGCAATGTGGTCTACTGTCAAATAGCTCTTACTGTCAGGAGGTGCTTCCTAATATTTAACCAGAACTGACTTTCTCGTAATTTGAATCCACTGGTGCAGACTGCATCCTCCAGAGCAGAAACCCTTCTTCTTTCCACTTTCTACTTTTGACAGGCCTTCTTCATTTCCACCTTGCAGTCCAGTTCTACTTCCCCTTTGCTTGCAAATGAAACCAGCTTAACTCTTTCCCTCCTCCTCTAGATTTGGATGGGAACCTGTGCACCAGCGACTTCACGGTGAACATGACATTGACAGTCCACAGTTGGGTGGTCCCATCTGCAGAGCTCGCACGGCATCTTCTGAAGTTATATCCTTTTGGAGCCGGTAACTCTGGATTGTTTTGAGGGCAATGCGTCATTTCGTGCTGTGGGCCATGGTGTTTCAGTGGGCAATCCCCGGGCAAGATTAAAGTCTTTGAATCTGAGATCTTAACTCCATAGCCAGCTACAAACCCAAAGCGTTTATGGGACAGAAAAAGTGGTATCAAATAACTATAATTCTGCATTTTCCTCTTTCTGAGAAAGAAAGAAGAAAGGATCGGAATGCATTGGACAATCCCAAGATTTGCATAACTGGGACAGTCCTTTAAAAAAAGATTCAGGGACAAAACCCATTTTTAAAACCCTATAAGTGTTAGCTATTAGGCCTGGTTGATCCTTAAAAAATTGGTTCAAAACTCGTTTTGGATGTAAGGGGCGCTGGCAGTTCGAATCTGTTTGACATCCGAAGTTTTCCGCAGTATTTTCGAAATTAATTCGGAAATAATTCCGAAATTCGGAATGGCTTCAATAATGGCGGATGCTGTCATGTTTAATCAAGTTTAAACATGACAGCATCCACTCCAAACTGGGTGTTTTAACCCAGTTTGGAAGCCCACGCCTTCCCTCTGTATCTGGTCAGGGCCCTTCAGACCTGGAGGGAAGGCGTGGGTTTCCTAACCGGGTTGGAAAGCCCACGTTTTCACTCTGCGTCCAGATCCGGAGGGAAGGCGTGGGCCTCTCAACCCAGTTTGGAAGCCCACGCCTTCTCTCCGGGTCTGAACGCCCGGGGCTGTCCAGACCCGGAGGAAAGGTGTGGGCTTCCAAACCGGGTTGTGAAGCCCACGCCTTCTCTCCAGATCTGGACACGGGGCTGTCCAGACCCAGAGGGAAGGCGTGAGCTTCCTAACCGGGTTGTGAAGCCCACGTCTTCGCTCTGTATCTGGACACGGGGCCGTCCAGACCCGGAAGGAAGGCGTGGGCTTCCTAACTGAATTGGGAAGCCCACATCTTCGCTCCGTATCTGGATGTGGGGCCGTCCAGATCCGGAGGGAAGGCGTGGGCTTTCAAACCCATGCCTTCCCTCCGGATCTGAAGGGCCCCGTTCAGATCCGGAGGGAAGGCGTGGGCTTTCCAACCCGATTTGGAAGCCCACGCCTTCCCTCCGGATCTGAATGCCCGAGGCCATCCAGATCTGTAGGGAACGCATGGGCTTCCAAACCCATGCTTTCCCTCCACATCCGAAGTGCCCCGAAGCCTTTCCGAAAAATACGGCGCCGCCTTCAAAATTGCAAATTCACTTTCAGGTTGCTTAAAGCCCTTGAAAAACGCTTCGGAAGTGAATTACATCCGAATTTAATCTGACTTTTGGAGCATTCAGACGAACCTAACCAGGCCTATTAGCTATGTTTAGTTGGACACTAGCCATAGAATGTTGACCCTTAGTTGGGAGGGAGTACTGGAATAATGTAGCCTTCCAAGTGTTGTTAGACTGCAAATTGAAGCAGCACCAGTTAGCAGAATCAGTCATGAGGAAGCAACAAAACATCTGGAGGGCCACATGAGTCCCACCTCTGATTTAGGACAGGAACTCTTGAAGGAGGAGAGGAAAGGAGATTGCGGTAAGAACGCGGGCTAATTGCTTTGCTCAACAATTGGAAAGAACTCTTAACTCAACTTGCTACATACCAGAAAGCATCCAAGGAGAAGCTGCAGGCACGACAGCTGAGGATCTGCCACTTCATCCGGTCAGAATTATTTCCCCATCATTCCCTTTTCCTCCCAACCTTTTCTGTGAAAACACAAGGGCGGGCAAATTGCAGTATATGGTATTTAGATTGGGTATGTTTTTGAGCCCCAGCTACACCTTCCCCAAGATTGTTCATTCTCGGTACGAAAATGATGCATCATTTGTATAAAGGGGGAATATTATCTCCATCCCATCACATTCAAATGTTTTCCTGGTGGGAATATAAAGCGGTGATTTTCAACCTTTTTTTGAGCCGTGGCACACTTTTTACATTTACAAAATCCTGGGGTACACCACCAACCAAAATGACACAAAATGACACTCTAACACAGTAATACATATAGTTAATATGTTTTAAAATGTATTTATACACTCAGTGTGAAACCTGGGCCTGTTTCGATGGACACAAAATAGATATCCTGGCAGGAATGGTAGAAAGAATCCAAGATGGTGCGACCATAGCACTCACTTCTTAGGTGACGCGAGAGTGCTATGGTTCCATTTCTTAAAGGGACAGATGCACCTTATAGTTTATATATGAATTGAGTTCGAAAATAATTTCCCACGGCACACCTGATGATCTCTCACGGCACACTAGTGTTCCGCGGCACACTGGTTGAAGATCACTGATATAAAGAGCCTTCTATCGTTCTGAGTGCAGATGGAAAAGTGGGGTGGCAGAGGAAGATCAGGATTGTCCCTACCAAGTTGTGACACTCGGCATGAGCTCAGGCTTAATCTCTGCTTCTGGTTTCAGGTATTGGCTTATTAAATATCCTGAGGCCTTCCATCTGGATCCACATTTAGAGGAGGCTATTGCTGAGATTTTGGAAGTGGTGAAGAAAGAAGGCCATAAGGAATGCTGTAATCTGCTTGACACATCCACCGTGTGAGTCTGATTTCTTTTTGGTTTGCAAAATACTGACCTAGGTAATATTAGTTTTGGATTACTTTCCTCATCTGGATGCTTGAATGTTAAAGCTTGTGTGCCAGCTGGCCCTTACCTTGGGAAGTCTGACTTGGCCACGGTACTCCACACTCTGGTTACATCCTGTATAGACTACTGCAACACACTCTATGTGGGGTTGCCTTTGAAGACTGTCCGGAAGCTTCAAATGGTTCAGCGGGCAGCAGCCAGGTTGTTAACAGTAGCAGCGCACAGGGAGCATGCAACTCCTCTGCTGCGCCAGCATAGTTTTCTACCAAGCATAATTCAAAGTGCTCTGCTGCACCAGCTCCAGTGGCTGCCAGTTTTCTACCAAGCATAATTCAAAGTGCTGGCTTTTGCTGCAGCCTCTAAAGGTCTAAACCTCCTTCAGCCCAGCTTATCTATCTGAATGTATCTCCTGAATGTATCTTTACGAACCTACCAGGAATTTAAGATAGTCTGGGGAGGCCCTGCTCTCGATCCTGCCTGCCTCGTGAGCGTTTGGTGGGGATGAGAGACAGGGCCTTCTAAGTGGTGGTCCCTTGGCTGTGGAACTCCCTTCCCAGGGATTTTAGATTGGCCCCCTCCCTCCTGACCTTTTGGAAAAGAGTGAAAACCTGGCTCTTCGAGCAAAATTTTGGAATTGCAGTGTAATCATATAAACACAACACTATGAAATAACGAACTTGGAATGGCTAAAATGGCTAAACGATGCAAAGGACAAAGAAATGAACTGGAAGATATTAATTATTATAGTTTTAATCGATTTTTATATATTGTTTAATTGATATATGTATGTTGTGGCATTTAATTGTTGCCAGTTTGTACGCCGCCCTGAGTCGCCTTCGGGATGAGAAGGGTGGGGTAGAAATGAGGTAAATAAATAAATAGAAAATTATTTTCTCCCCCCCCCAATAACCCTTCCAGGTTGTAGACCTAAAACTGGGTAATGAAAAAGGAGGAAGCCCCCAATTTAAGCCTTTGCAGAACTATTTTTAAGGTGGGAGAAGGCTCAACATGGAGAAGCAGGTTAATTTGGCCTGCCTGCAACTACTTGCAAATTACTTTCTCCATCCATTAACCATAACCATTCCATTCAGGGCTATTGCAATACTGATTCCACTAAATAAACACCTCAGAAGAACCTTGGAAGTGATTTGGCCTTCAAGATGTTGCCTGACTGCAAATATCAGCAGCTCCTACCTATATGGTAAGGAGTATTGGGAGCTGTAGCACAACATCTAGAGAGCCAAAGGATTGCCATACTCTAGTTACTCTACAGCAGTGGTTACCAAACGTTTTTGGCCTACCGTCCCCTTTCCAGAAAAAAAATTACTCACCGCCCCCCTAGAAATTAATTTTTTGAAAAATGTAATAGCAATTAAACAGAAAGATATATGTATTAATGCAGTGGTTGTCAGCCTTTCTAATGCCGTGACCCCCAAATAAGGTTCCCCATGTTGTGGTGACCCCATCCATATTTTCGTTGCTACTTCATAAATAATTTTGCTACTCTTGTGAATTCTAATGCAAATATCTAATATGTAGGATGTGTTTTCATTGTTACAAATTGAACAGAATTAAAGCATAGGGATTAGTCGCAAAAACAATATGTTTGGGGGAGTATGGACATTGGACGATGGGATTTGCAGTACCTTCGACCAATTCAGCTCTGACTTCCACAGCCGAGACCCCATGAATGACAGATTTGGACCAAACTTGGCACACAGAACCTTCATGACCAACAGAAAATACTGGAGGAATTGACAGTGATTTAGGGGAGATGTAGTTCACCTACATTTGGAGGGCACTCTGAATCCAAACAACCCTGGATCTGGACCAATACTCAATATGCCCAAAGTTGAACAATGGTGGAGTTGTGGGGGATTGATTTTGTCATTTAGGAGTTGTAGCTGCTGTGATGTATAGTTCACCTATAATCAAAGAGCATTTTGAACTCCCAGCAGCAATGGAATTGAACTAAACTTGAGCAATAGAGAATACTGGACCTTGGAAATTGGGAGCTGCTTGCATTTTCCTTCGTGCCACGGCTATCTCCCTGGAGGCGCCTGCAAACGCCGTAGCGACTCAGGGGGCGTTTGCAGATGCGGAGGCTTTCCTTCTCCGCTGGACCAACTGGCAGGCACACACTCACAAGTGCGCGACTGTCTCAGCCTGCCACTTGGAATCCCTGGGCAGGCGTTGCCTGGAAACCGCAGCGTGCGCCGCCTTCCTTCCAAGGGACCCGTTGGATTGGAAGGGGCGATACAGGACTGCATTGTGGGCGGAGTTGAAGAGAAGAAGGGGGTGCGTGCGCCTGCCTGGGGTTTCCAACTGGCAGATGCACACTTGCGCGCTTGCGAGTTGGAATCCCGCTACCGCCGCCTTACAAGGCTTCAGTGCACCCCAAATTCTCCTGAGCCTCCCACCACCCTCTTGGGAACCATGGCTCTAGAGCTAGTAATTTTTGTTCCCCAGTTTTTTGTGTTTGATTTACTAAATGAAAGAATGTGGGGCTCTATCTCTAATTCTGCTATGAATTGTAAAACACTATTTCTCATTGGTTGAAGGGTTGTAACTCTTTATTTGTCCTCCTCTTAAAATTATCTTTCATACCAGAGCTATAAATGGAATCTGTCTGGTGGTTTTTTAGTATCCCCACATCCACACCCCATGTACATTTACATGTTTCCCAGGAACTTTCTGGCAGATAAAGGTTCCAATGAGCATGGAAAGGGATGTTCAAGTTCAGCACCTAACCTAGCTTTCTGACTCTTTCTCTCTAGAGTGACCCAGACGTGGGACCATTCTCTCAGTTGCCAAAGCAGCCCCGGTTGTGGGAAGAAGCGGAAAGTTTCGCTGCTTTTTGATCACCTTGATGCAGATGAGCTAGCCAGCCACCTCAGCTACCTGGAGTTCAAGGCCTTCTGCCACCTCTCGGTAAGAACCGCCCAAACCCATATGTACATGCAGTCATCTTGTTTTTATTGTATTGTGTTATGTCATGGTTAGCTGCCTTGAGTCCCTATGGGGAGAAAGTAAGTAAAAAGTAAATAAATATAAGGCTACACCATAAATTACAGTTGGGGCCAACGTGTGGATATAAGAGCTGGTAAAAACCAGATGTGATACACTTACAGACCCATTGGAAGTGGCTTTAGGGCAGGGCTGCTCATTAGGTAGATTGTGATCTATTAGTAGATCGCGTAGGGCATCCTGATAGATCGCAGACAGGGCGGGAGGAAGGCGCAGTCCTGCCCCGCAGGCTCCCGATGCCGCCCAGGTGCAGAAGGAGGTTGGACTGGATGGCCCTTGGAGGTCCCCTCCTATTCTAGGAACCCATTGTTATTATTATTATTATTATTATCAGAGGCTGAATGGCCATCTTTGAGGAATGCTTTGATTGTGTTTTCCCCTTAGGGCAGAAGGAGGTTGGACTGGATGGCCCTTGGAGGTCTCCTTCTACTCTATGAACCTGTTGTTGTTGTTACTACTACTAGTAGTAGTAGTAGTAGTAGTAGCAGAGGCTGAATGAATATTATCATCATTATTATTATGAATAAATTCAGGAGCTTATTATACTCAAATTTAGTTGAATTCAGTCTTAAAATATATTATATGGCTCTCACTGAAATAAATTTCCAAATATTTTGCTTTTATGGCTCTCTGAGTAGTGGGTAGGTAGTTCATTCTGACTTAATTGTTTTATAAGTAGCTCACATGCTGAAAAAGTGTGAGCACCCCTGCTTTAGGGTCACCATCAGTCAGAAACAACCTGAAGGCACACAACAGCAAGTATAGATTGAAATTGTGCCAGTGTAAACCACCAAAAGGATTCTGGTTCTTCAGAGGAACTTTAAAGCTCTACTTAGGTAAAGATAAAGTTTTTCTCCAACATTATGTCCAGTTGTGTCCGACTCTGGGGGTTGGTGCTCATCTCCCTTTCTAAGCTGAATAGCTGGCGTTGTCCATAGACACCTCCAAGGTCATGTGGCTGGCATGACTGCATGGAGTACCATTACCTTCCCGCCAGAGCAGTACTTACTGATTTAAATCACATTTGCATGTTTTCAGACTGCTAGGTTGGCAGAAGCTGGGACTAACAGCGGGAGCTCAACCCACTCCCAGAACTCGAACCTGTGACCTTTCGAATCAGCAAGTTCAACAGCTCAGCAGTTTTGCCCACTGTGCCACTGGGGGCTCCTTATGACAGTGATTTTCAACCAGTGTGCCGCGGAACACTAGTGTGTCTTGAGAGATCATCAGGTGTGCCATGGGAAATTACAGTATAGAGAGAGATAGAGCCTAGCAGGAAACTTCCGGCAGCAGAAATGAGGCTTTCCTGGCTGAAGCAGCAATGCCAGCCAGCCTGGCTGCAGTCAGGGAGAGCCCTCGGTGTCCAGAACTTTCCTCCCTCCCTCCTCTCTCTCTCTCCTTCCTTCCCTTCCTTCCCTCCCTCTGTGCGCCAAGGGCTGCCTGGCCGGGCTGCGGCTCCTCCTGCTTCCTGGTTCCTGGGTGCTTTTCTGCCCTCCTCCCCTCCGGCAGCAAGGAGGAGGAGAGGGAGGAGGAGTCCGCGGGAGCTGCCCCTGTCCGACCCCACTCCCGGAGGCTCGAGGCAAGGCTTTCCGCCCTCTAGCCCCTCCGCGCCGGGGAAGGGGAGCAACCCCTCATCTCCTGGCCTCTCCTGGCTGGGCTCCGGGTTCGCTGCAGAGCAGAGGCAGGGATGCACAGCTCCACAGCCCAGCTTGGTTCCTTCCTGATCTGGCCCCAAGGCGACAGCAGGGAAGCCGATGGGATGCGCGGGGAGGGGAGGCACTCCTGGGGGGGCTGAACCCCTTTGGGAAGGAGAGCTGGGGGTAGCAACGGCTGGGAGCTCCGCCGCAGTTTGTTCCGTACATCAGTAAATGTACGTCTGGTTACTGCAAAGTGACCATCTAGTCAAGTTGCTCACTCCCCTCAACCTGAAGTTGATGCTTCATTTCTTAATTTTTTATGCAAAGATCTCAAAAAGAGGCCTGACCCATTTGAAGTCCAGGAGAGGCATTTTTTAAAAAGAAGCAAACAGGAAATTTTGTTCACTTCCTGTTAAATAAGGCCCTTCCTGACCCTTAAATGACCCTGTCGCAGCAAAAAAAGAGAGAGAATACCCTAAAGCAGGGGTGCCCACACTTTTTCATCATGCGAGCTACTATATGAACAATCAAGTTGAAAAGATCACCTGTTGTGCATGTGAGCATGCGCGCGGGCTCCTACTGCAGCCTTCCGTCCGCGAGGCTCCTTTCTTGCCTGCCCACGAACTCGCCGCTGCGCGCACCCGGGAAGGGGATCCTTCCCGGGTGCGCACGTGCTCTCTGTTAATGACCTCGCCTGCGCGCACGCTCTCTTAATGTCTTCGTTGCCTTCCTCCTTCCTGCTGCGTGCTTTCGTGAAGCAGGAAGTCCCCGTCCCGTCCTGCTTCTTGCGTGCAAAGCAGGCCCCTCCATGCATTTGCAGGGAGGGTATTTATAAATCGCACCTGCCAGCGCTCTGGTCAGATATGGCTGCGGTGGCGGCTCGGGCGCGCAGGGCTGGGAAGAGGGCCGCCTGGCTGCTGCCTGGGCTGGGAAGCTCAACCGAGAGGGACCACGTGAGGCTGGAGCCTCCCGCACGGCAGCCTCCCCGCCCCCCTTCCCTGAGGCTTCCTTACCTGGGCAGGATAAGGAAGAGTGGAAGAGGTGCTTCCCCAACGTGACAGATGCAGCGGGGGGGGGGGCGCCCTTCCTCCCTCCCTTCCTTCCTTTCGAGGGTGTCACTCAGAAAGGACGCCCAAGTGGATGGCTGGCAGGAAGGAGGACCCCTCCCACTGGTGGCAGTCCATGCCCACAGGAGGGAGAGAGAGAGAGAGAGGGTGGCTCTTCTAGCCGGCTCTGAAGAGCCACCCTCCCCCCCCCTCCATCCCCGCAGCCCCCTCCTCCTCGGGTTCAGCCCCAGGAACACGGCAGAGCCCTCCCTCCTCGCCCCCAACCAAGGAAAGAAAGCAGCCCCACAGCTCGCTCGCTCAGGTCTCGGCTTGGAATGGGAGTCCCGAGGGCAGCAGCAGGGTTTGCGGCACGGCTTGCTTGACCTCCTTCGCCTCTCTCTCTCTCTCTCTCCCTCTCTCCTTCCAGCGCCCACCTGCCTGCCTGCCAAAAGGATCCGAAAAAGTTCTACGGACTTCTTTCTTCTCTCTTTGGCTCTCTCTCTTTCACACACACACACATTCCCTCCATCCCACCCACAGCCTCGCATCCTATCCGTCCGCATGCCTTTGCCTTGCTCCCCCCCCCCCCCAGCAGCAACCAATGGGCGGTCATGTCACCACACTGTGCATGGCAAGATGAGCGCCAGGGCCCGCCCACTAAAGCCTCATTTTGGCAAAGAAGCCCCTACAGAAGCGCACGTATGGCAGGAGCGTGCCAGACGGCTGGTGAGGCCCTGATCACCTGGAAGAGGGCCGAAGATCACCTAGGTGCTCCCGGTCACCGTAATGAGCACCCTTGCCCTAAAGGATGTTTTCTTCTATTTATTTACTTACTTGTTATCCCACCTTTCTCACTATACAAGAACTCAAGGTGCCATGTTTGAGGGCAATTTGATTTTGAGGGATGTGTAGCGTGGGCAGGCCCGTAGCCAGGATTATGATGGGGGGCGGGGGCAGGGAGAGGTGGCTGAGCCTGAGTGAGAGAGGGTCTACCCTAGCAAACATTTTGTATGATTATCCCAATACCCCTATGCATATGGGATATATTGAGCATGGTGATCAGATCTTGATATGAATAAACAGAAGTTTAAATAATGTACCAGTACAGAAGAAGAAGGAATTTCAACAGATTTTGCTTGCTACTTGGTTAAATGATAAGCAGCAAATGCTAAATTCCCTATATTACACAACCATTAAAGCAGTGTTTTTCAACCTTTTTTGAGCCGCGGCACATTTTTTACATTTACAAAATCCTGGGGCACACCACCAACCAAAATGACACAAGATGACATGTTTTTTAATCAGTCAGTCAATCAGTCAGTAGCCTTTATTTCGGTCAACAAACCATCGGCTAAGCATGTTGTTTTTAATGTATGTGTGAACCCTGGACCTGTTTCGATGAACACAACATTGATATCCTGGCAAGAATGGCTATAAGAGTTTGGTTGGCATTGACCTTGGGTTTTGAAGTTGTAGTTCACCTATATCCAGAGAGCACTGTGGACTCAAACAATGTTGGATCAGGACCAAACTTGGCATGAATACTCAATATGCCCAAATGTGAACACAGATGGAGTTTGGAAGAAATAGACCTTGACATTTGGGAGTTACAGTTTCTGGGATTTATAGTTAACACACAATCAAAGAGCATCCTGAAGTCTTGCAACAATGGAATTGAACCAAACTTGGCATATTGAACTCTCATTACCAACAGACAGCACTGAAAGGGTTTGCTTGGGAATTGACCTTGAGTTAGGAAGTTGTAGTTCACCTACACCCAGAGAGCACTGTGGACTCAAACAATGTTATGTTATGTTGTTGTTTGTTTTCTATCCAGAATCACAATGTTGGAAGGAGGCTCACCACTTTAAGGTCCCTAAAACTGGCATGGGCAAACTTGGCCCTCTGGGTGCTTTGGACTTCAACTCCCACCATTCCTAACAGCCTGAGGCCCTTTCCTGCTTAAGTGGCTGAGGGGGGGAAAGGAAAAGGGCCTGAGGCTGCTAGGAATGGTGGGAGTTGGAGTCCAAAACACCTGGAAGGTCCAAGTCTCTGTCGAAAGCTGGCACCTCTCCCTTACTTCCCCCTCCTGCCGAACACTTACTTTTTCTTCTCCACTCGGGCTCCCTTCTTCCCAGCCTCGCTCTGCTCACTTTGCCTCGTTTTGATGTGACCGATGCGGGCGCTACTGTGCAGACTCGCCCCATGTCTTCCTCCCTCCCCCTCCCCTTCTGAACACGCTCACGCTGCCCCCTCAGATCAAAATGGCGGCAGAAGCGGCAGCGTGAGCAAAGTGAGCAGAGCGAGGCTGGGAAGAAGGGAGCCCGAGTGGAGAAGAAAAAGTGTTCGGCAGGAGGGGGAAGAAAGGGTATTGGAGGTCCCAATTTCCCACGGCACACCTGATGATTGCTCACGGCACACTAGTGTGTTGCGGCACACTGGTTGGAAAATACTGCATTACAATCAGTAATCAAATGTCCTAAATCTAGCCTGAGTCCCTTTGGGGAGATGGTGGCGGGGTATAAATAAAGTACTACTTCTACTACTACTACTACTACTACTACTACTACTACTACTACTAGGGATGCTAAAATGAATAACGATGTGTAAAAGCAGTTTATTTAGAGTGTCCTGATCTAGTAAACATTATTTTTATTGTATTATTCTTATATTGGTCAGTACCTGGACTTCCGGAATTATGTACTTTGTGGGTCAGTGCGGGGCAGTCCAGCGCTAGAGCGTGCCATCACTTTATGCAACAGCATTTCTCAGTGGGTGATGGTCATGATCCTCAACAGGCCCACGCCCCAACAGCGAGCTGAAGTTTTCACCAAGTTCATCCGCGTTACGCAGGTAAGGTTGCCAATTGCCACGAACACCTTTCCTGGAAGAGAAAAGTGGGAGGTGGAGGTGGGAACTGGTCAACCAGGATCTCCTGTTTTACCCCTTTTCTGTCTTTCCCCCAATTTTATTACAGAAATTAAGGCAATTGCAGAATTTTAGCACCCTGATGGCAATTGTAGGAGGACTCTGCCATAGTGCCATAGCTCGGCTCAAGGACACGCATGCGCTCCTCCTGTCTGAAGTCACAAAGGTAGGGAACTGGTGATTTATGGCCGAGGAGGGAAAGGTTTTAGCCCCAAAATGATAAGAGGGGGGGGGCTATCCTCTTAGCAACTCTACACTGTGCTGCCCAAAAGCACCAGATTTGATAGCCAAAATTACACTTGCTTTTCTGTTGGCACCCATTTAGAAAAGTACTCCAGGTCTGTCTACCTTGGTACGAGTAGGTTTGCCAGATTGAACTACACCGGATTTCACACCAAAAATGTGACACCTAGAAATGATTCCTGGTGATTTTGCATGTCCCGGTGGTGTAATTTAGCAAAGAGATTAAGCCTTAGTCATAGTTGTACAGAATATACCATTTAAATAAACAAACCAAAAATACCCTCACGCAGGTCTAACAAACTGGAAATACATATGCACACAATTACCCTAAAGACACGTGTAGAAGTCTAGTTAAAAATCAACTCAAGGAAACTGGGTTGACTTCTTCACGAGGCAATGTGAGTACTGTCTCTTAAATCTTAACAATAAGGAACTATGCCAGGGGTAGGGAACCTACGGCTCGGGAGCCAGATGTGGCTCTATCCATGATTGCATCTGGCTCTCCCTCTTCCCTTCCTTTCCCCCCCTTCACCCTTTCTTTCTCTCCTTCATTTTTCCTCCCTCTCTCCCCTTCCTTCTTTCCTCCATTCTCCCTCTTTCTTCCTTCCTCTTCCTTCCTTTCTTTCTCCCTCTTCACCCTTTCCTTCTCCTTCTCTCCTTCATTTTCCCTCCCTCTCTCCCTTTCCTTCTTTCCTCCATTCTCCCTCTTCCTTCCTTCCTCTTCCTTCCTTTCTCCTTCTTCACCCTTTCCTTCTCTCCTTCCTTTTCCCTCCCTCTCTCCCCTTCCTTCTTTCATCCATTCTCCCTCTTCCTTCCTTCCTCTTCCTTCCTTTCTTTCTCCCCTTCACCCTTTCCTTCTCCTTCTCTCCTTCATTTTCCCTCCCTCTCTCCCCTTCCTTCTTTCATCCATTCTCCCTCTTCCTTCATTCCTCTTCCTCCTTTCTTTCTCCCCCTTCACCCTTTCCTTCTCCTTCTCTCCTTCCTTTTCCCTCCCTCTCTCCCCTTCCTTCTTTCGTCCATTCTCCCTCTTCCTTCCTTCCTTCTTCCTTCCTTCCTTTCTCCTTCTTCACCCTTTCCTTCTCCTTCTCTCCTTCCTTCTTTCCTCCATTCTCCCTTCCTTTTCCTTCCTCTCTCTTCTATTCTTTCCCCCCAAGTCTTCCTTTCCTTCTCCTTCCTTACTTTTCACTTCCCTCTCGCTCCCCTTCTTTATTTACTTTCTCCCCCTTCATTATTTTACTTTTTCCCCACTCTCTTTCCTTTCTTTTCACCACCCTTTCTTTCCTTTCCTCCCTTCCCATTTCCTTCTTTCTTTCCCCCTCCTTGTCTCTCTCCTGCTTTTTTCCTCTTTTCTTCCCCCCCTTCCTTTTCCATAGTTCGTTCTTCTTTTTTCTTTCTTCCTCGCCCCTCTTTTATTTTTTTCTTTCTTTCTTTCTTTCTTTCTTTCTTTCCTTTCCTTCCTTCTTCCCTTCCTTCCGTCTTCTCTTCCTTCCCAGAGTCCTGAGCATGCCTTTTGCAGAGCCAGGTCTGAAGTGTCCCGTCATTCTGCCGGGGGAATCCTTTTTCTCATAGTATGTACGTATATACTCACATTTAGTTGAATTCAGTCTTAAAATGTATTATATATTACAGTATATGGCTCTCACTGAAATAAATTTCCAAATATTTTGCTCTCATGGCTCTCTGAGTCAAAAAGGTTCCTGACCCCTGAACTATGCCCTTATCTGATTAGAGTGCTGAAAGGAAAGAACTCAGCGCATCCCAGGAAATGGCTCTTAATAAGAACAATCCCTAAGGCAGCATTGGTATTTTTCTCTCTCCACAGAATGACTCTTGACTTATCCAGGGCTTATATCAATTTTGCTGCAAAACATGCCCTTGACTTATATACCAAGTTGACATATATATGAAAATATCTCTGAAGGCAGTGCTTTTGCCCTGAGATTTGTCTCTTTCACGCTAAGAACTGGAGAAGAGGGTCCAGGCTCTGAGACCTGCTAACTCTATGGCCCCTTCTACACTGCCATATAATCCAGATTATCATAGGAGATAGTACACATCTGTTTTGAACTGGATTATGAGTCTACACTGCCACATAATTCAGTTCAAAGCAGATAACCTTGGGAAGTCTGATCTAGCCATGGTGGTCCACGTTCTGGTTACATCCTGAATAGATTACTGCAACACGCTCTATGTGGGGTTGCCTTTGAAGACTGTTCGGAAACTTCAACTAGTCCAACTGGCGGCAGCCAGATTGCTCACTGGAGCATCATACAGGGAGCATACCACCCCACCACCCCATACCACCCCACCCCAGTTGACCCTGTTACGTCAACTCCACTGGCTGCCGGTCCATTTCAGAGCACAATTCAAAGTGCTGATCTTGGCCTATAAAGCCCTATACGACTCCGGCCCAGCTTACTTGTCCGAACGTATCTCACTCTACGTTCCGTCTTGTAGCCTAAGATCCGCCGGGGAGGCCCTGCTCTCGGTCCCGCCAGCTTCGCAAACACGGCTGGTGGGGACGAAGCACAGGGCCTTCTCGGTGGTGACCCCCTGCCTGTGGAACTCGCTCCCCAGCGGAATGAGGTTGGCATCCTCCTTCCTTTCGTTCAGAAGAAAACTGAAGATGTGGTTGTGGAGCCAGGCTTTTGGCTAATGGATATAACGGAAACTGAACATTGAATCTGAAATAAATAAATAATAATCTCTAAATAAAATAAATAAATAATAATCTGGATTTTATATGGCAGTGTAGGAGAAGCCTATATTTATTTATTTATTTATTCGACTTGTATACCGCCACTCCCTGAATGTCGTGATGCAGATGCCAATTAAAGCCAAACCCAAGAGTAAAAAGGAATAACAAAGAGTTTATTGTACAAGAAATGGGAATGGGACTAACAAAAACAAGCCTAGCTGGCAAAAATCCCCAAAAACCCCACAGAGAAGCCCAAAAATTGCGGAAGGAAAGATCAACAGCAAACTAAAGACATCATCTGCAACGTCCTCAGAGGGTTGAGCCAATAGTGTAGTTGATAACCGGTCCAGAGTCGTGGGCAGGAGAAAGACGGAGAAACGAGGAGACAATCCAAGGTCCACAGGAGCTAAATGCATGGGGACAACATTCATCGTAATCCCCACAAAACACATTGTCAACCTCCCTCCATATGTACAATACCATTCTTGTAGCTTGTGACACTCACAGAAAGTCCAGCGGAGTTCAAACCCCGCCACAAGGAACACACAAGAACAGCTGGACATAAAACAGAACATTGTAACCCAAAACCACCCACCTATCCCAACTGCGGCAGCAGCATCTCAGCCCAGAGTAAAACCTCAGCTCACGAGTAGACTGGATCAGGAACATGATGCAAGATATCAGGATACCAAACAGGATACCAAGAACAACTCCTTGCTCGCCGCAAGGAAACTCCCAAAAAAAGCCCACATTAAATAGACCTAGATATCAGACTCGCCCAAAGAGGACAACTCCCCCCATATTAGGCGATGCAGCTGCTTCTCTGTCTGCCGCTGAAACCCTTTGTGAGTCCCTCCAAGATCCCCAGCGTCTTTCAAAACTTAGCGTATCCCAATCATTCCCTGAGGTTTCGGAGGGCCACTCATTATCACTACCAAACCCCAGAAAAGTATCACTACTGGTGTCTGCATCACACACATCCTGAATTTCCTTTACTTGGGTCCAGTCTAATTCAGTATCACTGTCTTCTGACGATCTTTCCCCATCCCTGGGAAAACCCTCAAAGGACTGAGAGTCAGTAGGAGCCATAAGTATTTGCCGTACTCTCTTCCTTTGTGCCAAACTTTCCCTGCTGGAATCACTTGCAGCCCTCTTTCTGCCTCCTTCATTAGGTTTAGGTTACTCTCAGCCCCACCCAGTTCCATACTACACTCAAGACGCTGTAGATTCGGCATCCTCCCCAGCCCTACTCACAGGCAGAGCTGTGGGCTCAATCACAACACTGAAGGCTCGGAGCGGTTTACAAATATCCAAAGAACAAAATACATAAAATATATATCTGAGAAATGAAGTGAGATACATCCATGCCTTCATATACCAACCATACTCTCTTCTCAGATAAGGCTTGCTTCTCTTTTCCTTGCACAGGTGCTCTCCGAAATGACAGAATTGCTTTCGTCGAGTGGAAATTACGGATCGTACCGACGGGCATATGCTGATTGCTCTGGCTTCAAGATTCCCATTGTGGGCGTCCACCTCAAGGACCTGGTCATGTTGCACGAAGCCATGCCAGATCGCATGGAAGGTGGACAACTCAATCTGAGCAAGCTGCAGAGCCTGTTTGAGCCGGCGTGGGAACTCAGGATGCTCCAGCAAAGCCAGCCGCCATTCGAAGCCAATAAGGATCTGATCCGCCTGCTCACTGTGAGAGAGATTATTTGATGGAAAAGGAGAAGGGACTGCAAGGGTGGGATTGGGGGTGCATACTCTATAACAGGCATGGGCAAACTGGTATGCGGTTTTTGTGTATGTGTGTGGCCTGAATTCCTCCCAGAAGAGAATGCTCACAATGACTAAGAATGATATGACATTCACTCCAAACTAGGCCAGGGCAGCATGGCTTTGATGCAACCGCACCAAGAAAGGCCAGAAATTAGGAAATTGCTTAATTTGGGGTGTGAAGTAGCAGGCTGGTGTGTGTGAGGGTAGGCAACCCCAGCTGTTGTGCATGAAAACGGAGCCACAACCACAGCATTGTGAAGCAATTGCCTCACTCACAGGCAGAGTGCCTGGCCTAGCTGTCGGCCTGCAAGTGACTCAGTCAGCACAAACTCTGGGTTGCTTAGCAACCATAACTACTACGACTGGGAAACTGAATCATGGGCCTAGTGCAGGCATGGGCCAACTTGGGCCCTCCAGGTGTTTTGGACTCCAACGCCCGCCAGGGAAGTCCTGCTCCCCCTCCATTCTGCCTTGGTTAGGCCACACCTGGAATATTGTGTACAATTCTGGGCACCACGACTGAAGGAAGATGTTGACAAGCTGGAATGTGTCCAGAAAAGGGCGACTAAAATGATCCAGGGTCTGGAGAACAAACCCTATGAGGAGCGGCTTAAAGAGCTGGGCATTTTTAGCCTGCAGAAGAGATAACTGAGAGGAGACATGATAGCCATGTATTAAATATGGAAGAGGAAGTCATAGGGAGGAGGGAGCAAGCTTGTTTTCTGCTGCCCTGGAGACTAGAGGAAGCCAAGAAAGGGGAGGGGCGCGGCTAACAAAGCACAACACTGAAAAGGACTAAAACACGAGACTGGGCAGCAATATAAACCAGCTACCAATAGTAGCACAATGTTATATTCTCATAAAGTAGATATGCTTACTCACAGCATGTGAAAGGGTTATCGATGGAGGAGCCGCGTACATAATAGTAAAGAAGTCCCAAATAGCAAGACCCAAGCATGTAGTCCGTGTGAAAGTAGCACAAGTCCTAAAGTATTATGCAGGTAGCGGAAAATCCACTTTGGCGGAGTAAAGTCCGGTCTCGGGGAGATCCAGGTGGCGTGGAAATAATAGATGTGACTAATTACTTAATAAAATTAGAAAATCAATGGATTTTACGCCTGGATACAGAGCACCCACGTGGTCTTAATGGCCCCATTTGCATAAGCTCCATGATTGCATAAATACCCTAAACCTACTCTCTTTAATTACCTTTGGGTCACCCTGCTAATGGAACAGCAGGGTTATGATTTTCTCATTTGAGATTTGGTATGTATGATTCATTTCCTATGGGCATATTGGTATGGTGTTATGAAATATGTGTTTTGATGACTGTAATTTTTATACTATGTATAGATTGAGGATGCCATATTCGGCTCCTAAGCCTTGAAAAAGGGAGGATGTCCCGAAACGGTTTCTAAATGTGGCCGCAACAATATTGAGCATTGTCTTACCGTCGGCTTTTTGGCTGTGGAATTCGGCTTGTATTGTATGGAGACGCTATATCCACTCTCCTTCCAGTAGTCCTGGGGATATTCCCCCCCCTCCCCTTTCAAAGTCTCCACTGACGCAAGCAAGCTGCGCCGGCTTTCTGCCCGCAGGGGAAGATGCACTCGCTCTCCTCTGCAGCCGCTTTGCTTGGGCATTCCCCACCTCAGCGCCGCTCCGTTCCTGGTTGTATGTGTGTTTGCCCCCACCCCTGTGGAATCCTATTTTCAACACATGGACTCTCCAGCCGCCTGCACTGCATTCCATCAACAAAAAACTCTGGTAATCCTTTCCATGTACACCTTACAGTGCCGGCTGTGACTCTATGAATGGGACTAATCCGATGTATATTGTCTATATTGCATTTGACTCGGATTTCCACTGTATATGTATGTTGGCTATTTTGCTATAATACAGACCTTCATCTATTTAGTTGTTTGGTCTGACTGGGGGGACTGTACATATTTATGTATATGCTTGACCACACCCTGCATTGTATTATTTACGTTTACACCGCTGTAATACTGTGTTGTATACCAGCCCGCTCGTGTTGTTAACTACTGTGGAAACAATAAGCCCATGACGTGGACTCAAACAAGAAAAACCCAAGACTGTAATCCAAGTATGTAGGTTGCGAACGCTAACGGATTGATTTACTCCAGATCGTGACTGGAACTTTTTCTCCTGCGTCGCAACCTACATACTTGGATTACAGTCCTGGGTTTTTGTTGTTGGAGTCCATGTCGTGAGCTTATTATTTCCACGCCACCTGGATCTTTGGAGCATACTCCCTGAGACCAGACTTTACTCTGCCAAAGCGGATTTCCCGCTACCTGCATAATACTTTAGGACTTGTGCTACTTTCACACGGACTACATGCTTGGGTCTTGCTATTTGGGACTTCTTTACTATTATGTACGGAGCTCCTCCATCCATAACCCTTTCACATGCTGTGAGTAAGCATATCTACTTTATGAGAATATAACATTGTGCTACTATTGGTAGCTGGTTTACATTGCTGCCCAGTCTCGTGTTTTAGTCCTTTTCAGTGTTGTGCCCTGGAGACTAGGACACACAACAATGGCTTCAAACTGCAAGAAAGGAGATTCCTCTTGAACATTAGGAAGAAATTCCTGACTGTAAGGAGATCTGTTTAGCAGTGGAACTCTCTGCCCTGGAGTGTAGTGGAGGCTCCTTCTTTGGAGGATTTTAAACAGGCTGGATGGCCATCTATCGGGGGTGCTTTGAATGCAGAATGTGGTTGGACTGGGTGGCCCACGAGGTCTCTTCCAACTCTGATTCTATAAATCAGTGTTTCCCAACCTTTTTTGAGTGGCGGCACACTTTTAACATTAAAAAAATCCGGGGGCACACCACCAACCAAAATGACACTCTAACACTGTAAAGAACGGCTGGGGGATGGTGGCCTGCTGGGAGCAGCTGCTGGGAGTGCCGAAGCCGGGGGAGGGGGAGGAGCCAGGCCGCACCATGCCCCGCCCCCTCCACGCGGCTTCAGTTCTCCCACAGCTTTGCCAGCCTTGAGGGGGCAGTGCCAAGCCAGCGGTGGCAGAGCCAGCACAATGCGGGCTTGGCACTGCCCCCTCAAGGCTGGCGAAGCTGTGGGAGCACTGAAGCCAGGGGGAGGGGGCAGAGCCAGGCCGTGCCATGCCCCGCCCCCTGCCCCCGGCTTCAGTTCTCCCACAGAGGAGAAGCATGAGCAGTGGACGGGCTTCAATAGGCGGGACTCCTCCGTTTGGCTTCAGCGAGCGAGGGGTGAGAGTCGTGGCGGGAGTCATGGTGGATTGGAGGCTGGCTGTGGAAACGGCCGAAGGAGGCGCCCCCCCGGCCCCTTCTTCTTTTTCTTCGCCACCACTTGGCCCTTCCTTCTCCTCTCCCAAGCAGCAGGAGTTCGGCAGGAGGAGGGGGGAAGGAAGGGGGGCAGAGAGCTTTTCTCGCGGCACACCTGATGATCGCTCACGGCACACTAGTGTGCCACGGCACACTGGTTGAGAAACACTGCTATAAATAACTAGCCGTCCCCTGCCACGCGTTGCTGCAGCCCAGTCTGGTGATCTGGAAAATAAAGTAATAAGAAAGTGTTTGTTTCTAATATATGTAATTTATGCTTGGGGTAAACAGTATTTCTTGTTGTTTCTTTGTCAGTGTTGATGTGGAGATTGTCTGGTTTGCCTACTCTGGAAAATGCAACATATAATTGTCCTTCTGTAGGGGTCCCTTTCAAATCTATGATGCTATATCTCTCTCTGTGAGTGAATCATATATGTGTATCTATATCTATGGCTGGATGGCTCTTTGTTAGGAGGGCTTTGATTACGTTTTCTTGCCCTGGTGAAGGGAGCTGGACTGGATGGCCTCAAGTATTTTCTGTTGGTCATGGAGGTTCTGTGTGGGAAGTTGGGCCCAATTATGTCATTCGTGGGGTTCAGAATGCTCTTTTTGTTTGTAGGCGAACTATGAATCCCAGTAACTACAACTCCCAAATGTCAAGGTCTATTTCACCCAAACTCCATCTGTGTTCATATTTGGTCCAGATCCATCATTGTTTGACTCCACAGTGCTCTCTGGATGTAGGTGAACTACAATTCCCAAACCCAAGGTCAATGCCCACCAAACCCTTCTAGTGTTTTCTGTTGGTCATGGCAGGCCAGGATTACCCATAAGGCCAACCTAGGCCATGGCCTAGGGTGCAAGCTGGGGGGGGGGGGCACAGATCACGGACCAAAAAAAATATGTTGAATCAAATAAAAATACAACATGCATGGAGATGAGGAAGGAAGGATACTGGAGGTCCTCCTTTTCGGTGTCACCCCCGCCCCTTCCTGAATACCAGCTCCTGCCTCTGCTATTGTTGTGCAAACGGCGTATGCGCAGGGACTCTCGACACTGGCCTCAACGTTGACAGGAGGAACAATTAACTCCCTCGATGCCGACAGCATCCACTTGCTGGCTCCTTCAGTGCAAGTACAGGAAACTCCATTGCGCAGTCTGCGCATGCCCTAACACCAGGAAAGCTGGTATTCCTCTCCAACACAAGGAGACTCCTCCTTACTGGAGAGAGAAGTGCAACATGTGCAAACCCCAGTACAGGAGAGAAGCCCAACGCGACAAGCCCCAGTATCGGGGAGAAGCGCGGCATCGGTACAGCTGCTGACTACAATGCATGCGCAATCCCCGATACTGGATAGGAGCCAAGAGCCTCAAGCCCCGGCATCGGGGAGGAGGCTCCTCCCACCATGCCTGCATCCATAGTGCCTGCCGAGAGAGAAATTTCTGTGGCGGACCTAGTGGGGCCACATCGGGAAAGCTGGATGCGGGACCTTAAGGGGGACGAGCAGATGAAAGGATGTGTGGGCAGGGTGCGGTAGAGGTTGGCTTAAAGGGGGCGTAATTCCAAAGTGTGGCCTAGGGCGCAAAAAGGTGTTAATCCGGGCCTGGGTCATGGGCGTTCAGTGTGCCACGTTTGGTTCAATTCCATCATTGGTGGAGTTCAGAATGCTCTTGGGAACTATAAATCCCAACAACTACAACTCTCAAATGATAAAATCAATTTTTGAGTGATGGTCACTCTTTGGGTCAGTAGGTGTCTTGTGTCCAAATTTGGTGGCAATTCGTCCAGTGGTTTTTTGAATTATGTTAATCCCACAAACGAACATTACATTTTTATTTATGTAGCAAAAGGACCTCAATAGGATTCTGTACAAATACCTTTCTTCATCTCTTAGCTCTCCCTAGACCTCTACTACACAGACGAGGAGATCTACGCACTCTCGTACGCCCGCGAGCCCCGCTGCCCAAAGACACTGGTAAGAGGATGACTCAAAGTCAATACCAAGAATGGAAACCAGAATAGCGAAAAGTCTATTTGAAGGACTTGCATCCCTTAAATGTGTCTATTCTTCTTTCTTCACAGCCACCTGCACCATTCAAACCACCCATAGTGTTGGAGTGGGCACCTGGAGTCACCCCCAAACCTGACCGCGTCACCATCAAGAGGCACGTCCAAGAAATGGTTGAGGTATGAATAAATATCCAAAGATATGTGGTGTTACAGGTTGTTAAAACCGTCTTAAAATAGGGTTGCTGTGAGTTTTCTGGGCTGTATGGCTATGTTCCAGAAGCATTGTCTCCTGATGTTTTGCCCACATCTATGGCAGGCATCCTCGGAGGTTGGGCATCTTAAAACATCCTATTTGCTCGAATCTAATGCTCACCTCTGAGAATTTATTGACAGGATTTCCTCTCTGCCTAGCAAGCCTTAACTCCACTTCAGATAGTCCTTCCCTGGATCTATCTCCACTCCTCTGCCAACTATCTCCTCTTGATAGCTGTAGGATCTACTCACTAGCTAGCTCTGCTAGCTACCTGGCCAATTTTCAGGCTTCTTCTCTCTAACACTAACTCTCACAACTCCTCTCCAACACTCCCTCCAACAGACTGCTTCACTGAACTGACAGACTCCAACTCTGACAGGGTTTTTCAAAACGTCCCCTTCTTTTTATAAGTTAAGCTCCGCCCCCTTCTCTACCAGCCAATCCTAACTCCCCTCATTTCCCTCCAGGCTTACTCTTAGGCATGCCCCCTTTTGGAAATAAGATTAACAACCTGGCTACTGCCTGTTGGACTAACTGAAGCTTCCGATAAGTTTTCAAAGGCAGCCCCATGTAGAGAGCATTGCAGTAGTCTATTCTGGATGTAACCAGAGCGTGGACCACAGTGGCCAAGTCAGATTTCCCAAGGAATGGGCGCAGCTGGTGCACAGCTTTAATTGTGCAAGAGCTCTCCCGGCCATCGCCGAGACCTGGGGTTCCAGGCTCAGCCGAGACAATGGGGTTCCAGGATCAGTGATGAGGTTTTTCAGGCTTATATGGCCATGTTCTAGAACAGGGGTGGGGAACCTACGGCTCGGGAGCCAGATGTGGCTCTTTTCATTATTGCATCTGGCTCTCCAGAGCAGCCCAGACTTCAGTTTCCCAGCATACAGCGGGGAGGAGTGACACAAATGCGCCGCAACTGCCACTTCTGCACTGCCATCGCTGCCTCTTCCTCATCCCTTCACCCTTTCCTTCTCCTTCTCTCCTTCCTTTTCCCTCCCTCTCTCCCTTTCCTTCTTTCCTCCATTCTCCCTCTTCCTTTCTTCCTTCCTATTCCTTCCTTTCTTTTTCCCCCTTCACCCTTTCCTTCTCTTTTTCCTTTTCCCTACCTCGCCCCTTTCTTCTTTCCTCCATTCTCTCTTCCTTCCTTCCTCTTCCTTCCTTCCTTTCTCCCCCTTCACCCTTTCCTTCTCTTTTTCCTTTTCCCTCCCCTTCCTTCTTTCCTCCATTCTCCCTCCCTCTTCCTTCCTTCCTTCCTTCCTCCCTTCCTCTGCTATTCTTTTTCTCCAAGTCTTCCTTTCTCTCTCCTTCCTTTCTTTTCACTTCCCTCTCTCCCCTTCTTTCTATTTTTCTTTTCCTTCATTATTTTAGTTTTTCCTCACTCCCTTTCCTTTCTTTTCCCCACCCTTTTCCTTTCCTTTCCTTTCCTCCCTTCCCATTTCTTTCTTTCTTTTCCCCTCCTTGTCTCTCTCCTGCTTTTCTTTTCTTCCTTTTCCAAAGTTCGTTCTTCTTTTCTTTCTTCCTCTCCCCCTCCCTCCTTTATTTCCTCTGTCTTTCTTTCTTTCTTTCCCCCTTCCTTCCTTCCGTCTTCTCTTCCTTCCCAGAGTCCTGAGCATGCCTTTTGCAGAGCCAGGTCTGAAGTGTCCCGTCATTCTGCCTGTTGGGGAATCCTTTAGTATACTCACATTTATACTCACATTTAGTGGAATTCAGTCTTAAAATATATTATATATATTATATGGCTCTCACTGAAATAAATTTCCAAATATTTTGCTTTCATGGCTCTCTGAGTCAAAAAGGTTCCCGACCCCTGTTCTAGAAGCATTGTCCCCTGACATTTCTCCTGCATCTATGGCAGCCATCCTCAGAGGTTGTGAGGTCTGAGATGCAGGCAAAACGTCAAGGAGAGAATGCTTCTAGAACATGGCCATATAGCCTGAAAAAACCTACAACAACATAACTGGAGCACCTTTACAAGTTGCAGCAACCAACCCAGACGCACATGTTCTATGGAGCTTCTTAGGTTAGCTGGAGGTCCAGCCCTATCCTTTTGGCTGGACCTGAGCCCCGTTTTCTCTCTCTCCTTCTATCACTTCCTCCTTTTGTCCTCAGCTTACTTTCATTGCAGCAAAATGAGTTTAAAGGGCTAATGGCCTCTTCCCTCCTTCTGCTCACTGGCTTATAAGGAGGAGTAGGAATAGATAATTACATTGCTAATATACCTCTGAGTAACATTTGCAATCCATACTTGGGTCCTGTCTGCCCCGCTAGCTCAGTTGACATCTTGAGCAGCGATCAATTTATATGACCCCAAGGAACTCTGTTGACTCTGGGAAATTGACACTTCTGCTTTTATGTTTGGTTTATGTCTGATGTAATAGGTTGTGTTTAAATGTTACTCTAAGTTGCTAGGTTATACTTTGTTTTTATATGCTGTGGAGTTTAATTTCCGTTATTATGTGTCTATTAGTTGTTACATTCAGGCATTGAATGTTTGCCCTTTTTTTGTGTGAATGGAATCCGCCTTGAGTCCCTTCGGGGAGATAGGGCAGAATATAAATGAAGTATGATGATGATGATTATTTTATTTATTTTTAAATTTATTTTACAGTATTTATATTCCGCCCTTCTAACTAACTAACTAACTAACTTTATTTCTTACGAGTCGCCCTCCACCAAAGGGGACTCAGGGCAGATTACAATGTACATATACAGGCAAACATTCAATACCATAGACACACAACATATATAGACAGACACTCAGAGGCTATTTAACATTCCAGCTTCTGGCCAAGAGGGGAGCTGTCGCATTCCTTCATTCTTTGCATACTTCCTGGAGATTTTACGGCCTCGTAAATCAGTTAAATTAGCCTCCCCACAAAGTGGTAACTAAATTTCCTACTTGACAGATGCAACTCAACTGCTGGCTGGAGTGACACTATCATGCCACATCACACCAGTCCTACAGCGCTTGCACTGGCTCCCTATCGAGCACCGGATTGCCTTCAAAGTGCTGGTGCTAACCTTTAAGTCCTTGCATGGTCTGGGGCCAGTTTACCTGAAGGACCGTCTCTCCCCACACATTCCCCAGAGACCACTACGGTCCATGGATCAAAACCTAGAGGTTCCATCACTAAAACTCTGCCGCTTGTCATTGACATGGCAGCGCACTTTTTCTGTAGCAGCGGCTACCCTTTGGAACCCCCCCCCCCCCCAGAGGAGGCACGAGTAATAACTACAGGCTTTTCGGAGGGCCTGTAAGACCAACCTGTTCCATCAGGCGTTCAATCTCTAAGCTGTAACCCCTACTCTGATCTTAATCTGTTTTTATTATGTTTTCAAGTATGTTGTGTTTTGTTGTTCATTGCTGTGAACCACCCTGAGCCTTTTCGGGAAGGGTGGTATATAAGTCGAAATAATAAATAAATAAAAGAAAAGAAAAACTGTCTTTCGGGTTGCAAAGGTCGACAACAAGCTACACAATTTGGTCGAGAGCTCACCCCGACCCGGGCAGGCTTCAAACTCATGACCTTCTGGTCAGTAGTGATCTTAATGCAGCTGACTCCCAGCCAGCTGCGCCACAGTCCCGGTGATGATGATTATTGTTATTTTGTTGTTGTTTGCACTCAATGAACTCAGTAGAATGGAAACAAGTGGATGGAGAATGTATTGTTGAAGACTTTCACGGCCAGAATCACTGGGTTGTTGTGAGTTTTCCGGGCTGTATGGCCATGTTCCAGAAGCATTCACTGCTGACGTTTCGCCTGCATCTATGGCAGGCATCCTCAGAGGATGTGAGGTCTGTTGGAAACTAGGAAAATGAAGTTTATATATCTGTGGAATAATGACCAGGGTGGGAGAAAGAAGGCTTTTGTGTTGGAGGTAGATATGAATGTTTTAATTGGCCACCTTGATTTGCATTTCATAGCCTAGCAGGTTCAAGGTCATAGAAATCCTGGACCATTCTAACAACTACCATATCAGGCTACACAGAGAAGCCATTGAAATCCACAACTATGTGGACAATTTCAACAGAAAGGAAGAAACAATGAAAATGAACAAAACCTGGCTACCTGTATTTAAGAACTCTAAAATCATAACAGTAAATGAAGAACAACACTCAAAAACAGGCGAGTTCCAGACAAGAAACAGGGCCAGCTAATCACCTCACAACAGTAAGAAGCCAGACCTTGAGACTGCTAGATATATAAACCCAATTTTCCTAACTTCCAACAGACTTCTGAGGATACCTGCCTTAAATGCTGGTGAAATGTCAGGAGACAATGCTTCTGGAACCTGATTGTTTCCAACAATGCCTTGAAGCCGTGACTGGTTGGCTACGAGCCAGTTGGCTGAGAGTGAACCCATCTAAGATGGAGATCCTCTGGCTAGGTCATCGAGGTGGGTGCCTACTCTGGACGGCGAGGCATTACGCTCGTCGCACTTAGTAAAGAGTCTGGGGATCCAGTTGGACCCGCTGCTGACAATGGAAGTTCAGGTCTCTGCTGTCAGCAGATCCGCTTTTTTCCATCTGCGGCAGGCTAGGCGGCTGGCACCCTACCTCTAGCTTTCTCTGGCAGCACCTTACCTGTGGAACAGTATGCCGCCTGAAGTTTGAGCAGTTAACGAGCTACCGGCTTTCCGGAAAGCTTGCAAAATGGCACTGTTCTGGCGACCATTCAGTCTCTGACCACTCTTGGTTACAGCGGAGTATTGTTTAACCTGTTTTTATTGTATTGTTTTACGCTTCCTTGTGGTTACTTGAGATGTTTTTTGATGTCGTTCGATATGCTGTAAACCGTCCTGAGCCAGTTAGAAAGGATGGTATACAAATCGAAATAATAAATAAATAAATAAAGCATGGCCATACAGCCCGGAAAACTCAAAACAACCAAGTGGATAGAGCCATGCCCGGATTACCCATAAGGCCAACCTAGGCCATGTGTAAACACAAGTTTCGTAGTGGAAATTATACACAAGAACACAGTAGGAAGCAACACATTGATATATATCAAATCACATATAATATAACCAATATGTATCAAAGCAGCAACATAAAGCCCACTTAGGCACACGAACGTAGCAGTCCCGGAGTACCACCAGCCAATGATAACTTCGCAAGACAGGAGGTGTGGGAAAACAGTCCTGGGAAGGGGTACAATGCGACGGAGAGGAAAGTCTTTGAAGGTAAATAATGTCCGTCCCCTGAGGTAGCCAATACTCATCCAGGTTCACCACAAAGATCCCAACCCTGCGCAAAGGGCCCGAATGGCCGGCCGTGGAACACGTGGGCGCCAAGGCCGCGACGGTGAAATAGCGCGCCGAGTCCGTTTAAGCCCCAACGGGCTTTTTCAAGCGGCTGGTGGTATCAGTGCCGGGCAATGAAACGCAGGGTATATTGCATTCTGAAACATTAAGAATATACAAACATCACATATACAAGCAAGCCACCATATTTCCACAGTGGAGACAATGCAAACAGGCAGACAACACATACCAGCAACAGTTATGATCCGACATGATACATCCTGCGGACCCGAAGGTAAGTTTTGACAGCAGAGGCAGAGCCTAAATACAGAAATCCTAATGAGGCTCAAGTGAGAAGGGCGGATAAGGGGGGGGTCATTGAGGCCCAGGGGGGAACTCGCTCTGTAGATGGACTATCCACCAGGTTTCCCTCCTAAGGAGGAAATTATGGGCGTTGCAATGGGGGGGTAACCTGACTTTCTCCAAACCAGTAATTACTGGTCCGCTTCCCTCTTTCCCCCTTTCTCATGCCCCTCCTCGCTCCTTCTCCCGGCAAAGTCTCTGCTCCGTCCCCTCCGTCTCTCGCTCTCTGGCCTGCGGCGGGGCCCTCGCATTGATCCATTGATTTGCCCGCGGGTCTCTGGCTGGCCTGACCTCCTGGCTCTCGGGGAAGCCGTCTCCATGGCGACTCGCCAGGCTCCCCCGGCGGCAGACTGTAAATTCCTGCAGCCAGAGCCGAGCGGCAGAGTCCGGAAGAGGGCGGTGGGAGGGAGGGGAGAAGGAGGAGAAGGAGGCAACTAGGAGGAAAGAAAGAAAGAAAGAAAGTAAAGAAGGAAGAGAGGGAGGGAGGGAGAGGGAAGAGAAAGGGCGTTGCTTGGATGGACCTATCCCAGGTCCCCAGCACGAGACCACACTAACCCAGGCTCGCTCCTGCGCTCTCGGACCAAACCAGGGTGGCCTGCTTGGCCAAAGGGAACCACGGGAGGGAGGGAAGGATCAAGGCCAGGGCCTAGCTCTCCTGCCTTCAGGAGCAGCCGAACAAAAGCCACACAAACCCCAACCTGAATCCTGCCTCGGTCTGCGGGAGCGCACGCCAAGCAGACATCTCTCTCTCTCTCTCTCTCTCTCTCTCTCTCTCTCTCTCTCTCTGCACACCTTTGGAGTGAGTTTGCACCCGCTGTGCTCTCCCCAAGCCTCCCAAGGAGACCTTCAGAGCACAGCGGAGCTTTCCAGCTGGTGGGAATGGGGATCTTGGAGGTGGCGGGATGGTGCCTACTCGCCTTTCTCTTCTGCTCTGGAGGCCCATGGCGAAAGCCAGCCAAGTGTGGGTCTGAGTGGTGGTGGTGGGGGGGAGAGGTTGGCTTAAAAGGGGCGTAATTCCAAAGTGTGGCCTAGGGCGCAAAAAGGTGTTAATCCGGGCCTGGATAGAGCCTTGCCTTTCCCAGGAGGCTCAGGCAAAAGCAAACTACTCCATCATCTCTTGCTTGTATGTTCTTCCTCATTAATATATTTTGCCGTCTTGACCACACCTTGATGTTGCTTGGCTACATGTGTCTTCATATGTGAAATTTTAGAGGGTATGCAACATACTTTGGGGCCTTGACAAATGTCATTTTTGCCGCCCTGTGGTCAACACCCAAGAGTTGTGTCAAGCCACACTGTTTGCCCAACCTGCGTCATGGTAGTCCTCCCATGTGGTTTTGTAGTGTGGTTTTGTAGCCTTTTTTTTGGATGCTCTTTTGACCCCCGACAATGAGCATGGGCCCCCCACCTGAGCCTTTTCCCGCTTTTCTCCTCCCCCTTCCACAAACGCACACCTCCTTCTGTGAAGGCAGAGGCTCAAATCCGACCACTTCAACCACTTCCTTTTCTAGAAATAACGTTTGTTGCCGAGATGAGCCCTGCGTGTTTTGTGGAGGAAGAGGCGGAAAAAGATACCACATACCCTTCACAGGTTTCACGCATGAGAACAACCAAAGGGTGGCTGAACATAGCTCTGTATTAAAGTTTGGGGGGCCTAATTTACCTTTAAGAATGGTAAACAACATTTCAAATCAAAGCCCAAACCCAAGTATCCAAGCAACATCAGAGTGTGGTTAGGGTAGCCAAAGGCAGTAATGAGGAAAAACACACAACTAAGATTTTTTTAATTTATCGTGTCAGAATCGAGTTGGGGTACAGTTAAAATGCATTTAAAAATATAAAATAAAGTTTTAAAAACCAGGCATTATACTAAACATCCTTTGACCAGAAGCTGGCCACTTGGAATGCCTTTGTTGTTGCTGTGAGAAGGTCCTCCATTGTGCGTTGGCAGGGCTCGGGCTGCATTGTAGTAGGTGGTCTGTGGTTTGCTCTCCTCCGCACTCACATATCGTGGACTCCACTTTGTGACCCCATATCTTAATGTTAGCTCTGCATCTCTGAGTGCAGCTGTTCAGTTGCCCACTCTTCTGTGTGCCAGGAGGGAGTTTCTCATCCAGTCTCAGCCACTGATTGAGGCGCTGGGTTTTAGCCTGCCACTTTTGAACTCTCGCTTGCTGAGGTGTTCCTGCAAGTATCTCTGTAGATCTTAGAAAGCTGTTTCTTTATTTAAGGCAGTGCTGTCCAACTTCTACGGGGTCCAGGGCCGGATAAAAAATCACTGATGACCGAGGGGGCCACTCAGCCCGGCCCCCAGGCCCCGCCCCCAAACCCAGGCCCGCCCCTCCTAACACGGCCGAAAAAGGGCAGAAGGTGGCGCCAAGAGCAGCGCGTCACAGGCCTGGCGTGACGCGCTGCTCTTGGCACCGCCTACTCCTCCTTTTGGCACCCCCCCCTTCCTAGGCCTGTGACGCTCTGCTCTTGGCGCCGCCTGCTCCTCCTTTTGGCGCCCCCTCCCGCCCTAGGAAGGGAGGGGCGCCAGGAGGAGTAAGCGGTGCCAAGGCAGCGCATCACGCCAGGCCTGTGACGCTCTGCTCTTGGCGCCGCCTACTCCTCCCTTTTCCGGCGCCCGCCCCTAGGAAGGGAGGGGCGCCGGAGGAGTAGGCGGTGCCAAGGAGCAGCGCATCACGGCAGGCCTGTGACGCTCTGCTCTTGGCGCCACCTACTCCTCCTTTTAGGCGCCCCCTCCGCCCTAGGAAGGGAGGGCGCCCGAAGCAGAAGCGGCGCCAAGGGGCAGCGTGTCACGCCAGGCCTGTGACGCGCTGCTGTTGGCGCCGCCTTCTGCCCTTTTCGGCGGCTCCCGCCCTAGGTAGGGGCAGGGCGCCCGAAAGGAGGAGGAGCTAGCTCTCTTCCTCTTCCCTGCCCGCCTCCCGCTCCCCCCTCCCCGGCCGCCATTTTTTAAAAAAAATTGATTTTTTTTCAAATTTAAAAATGGCAGCTGAGGGCATAGGTGGGGCCGTGTCCAACAGGCTACGGGGCCGGATCCGGCCCCGGGGCCGCCAGTTGGACAGCCCTGATTTAAGGCATTGGCATACTGGCTGATATCCCAACAGAGGATGGGCTGGAGATGTCACTGCCTTGGTCCTTTCATTATTAGCTGATACTTCCCGACGGTTGTCAGGTTATGCAATACTAGCTAAACAATATATTTTTTCCACTGGTGCGGGGCATAGACATCCTGTAATAATGTGGCATGTCTCATTAAGAGCTACATCCACTGTTTTAAGGTGGTGCAATGTATTCCACAATGAGCATTATTATTTATTTTATTTATTAAGTTCGGCTTAATATACCGCTCTCTCTGGCGCCCAGAGCGGTTCACAAAGTTTGTGCAAATAAAACAAGTAAAATACATTAAAATACAGTAAAACAATTAAAACACCCGAGTTAAAACAAATTGCCAGCCAATAGAATAGTTGGCAGTGGCGTGGTAACAGCGGGCCCACAGCAGGTAGTGGGAGTTGGCTATGGGCCGAATGCCTGCCTAAATAGCCATGTTTTTACTGCTCTGCGGAACGGCAAGAGAGCTCGGATGCATAATTAGCTCACAACAAACTAGCAGGGTATTGAAAAAATACACATGCAATATATTCATCAAAGATTGTAATTCTACTCTCTCTCTCTCTCTCTCTCTCTCTTTATATATATATATATATATATATATATATATATAAACACATAGTATCATACACAATGGTATCAATTAGTATCAAAGACCAACGTCTGTGGTAGCCAGAGGCAAGAGTCCAAGAGACCCATTCGCTAAAAATCTTTTAGTAATATGGCCTTCATATGCGTCCTTAGTGCGTAGTAATAATCCAAAGCAAATGGTCTCACATTCGAGTTGAGTCCGTAGTGTACCAAAGGGCAGATGAATAAAAGAGGTAAATACCTCTATTTGTAATATCCAGATGGTGACAACAAATTATATCCAATATCCAGGCTCGGTAACCCACGAAAATGAATGGTCAAAGGGCAGACAAATCCAACGCCCAAGTGGTAGCTTTTTTCCCGAAAGGGGAAAGTGTGCTGCTAACAGACCTCCCAGAAGGGAGGCTGCCGATGGCTGTAGCACTATATGGTGTACAGAGCCGGCTTATCCGTGCCGTTTCGTCTCCTCATGAAACTTCCTCAGGGCCAGAAACTTGACGTGGTGGCGTCCTCATCAATATGCAATCTTAAACATAAATATGTCAAATTATTACAATTAACAGTGCCAATACGGCGAAAACATAATAATATATTAAATTGTATTTACCATTTCTTGGATTGACATCAAGCATGGAGGACAGCCTCTCCTATTCCGATAGGAAATAGTAAGGATACACCCAGTGAGAAGGATCTTATAGAGTGCTATTAATTAATGGCAATTATTTATTTAACAATGCGTTCAGGCTGAGAGGATCGTTTAATCCTCTCTTCGTTTTGCTCCCAAGTAGTATAATCCAGGTGGTTTTCCTTTGTTTAAGGAGGCTCAGGAAGTCAGTATGGGGCCTGTTGTTAACCCTTTCCAAGACCAAAACTCGGATCTCGTTTGAAATATGTCCAAATTGAGTGCAGTGTTGATAAAGAGCTGAATCAGTATATTTGTTTTTTTATTCTGGATTTATGCTCAGTAACCCTTTCTCTCAAGCTATAAGAGGTAAAACCCACGTATTGTAAGGGGCAGCTGCATTGTAACAGATATACGACCCCGAATGTTGAGCAATTTATGGTGGTGCAATGTATTCCACAATGGGCATGCATAATTAGCAGCAGAGTAGCAAAGTATAAGGGCAGATTGGTTGTGGTCCCCAGGTTGTTCCAGTCAGGTTTTGTACGATATTATTTCTAGCACCCACGTTTTGCTTGATATTCAAGCAGTGCTTCTTATAAGTCAGAGCACGGTCCAGGGTAGCTCCCAGGTATTTTGGTGTGCTGCAATGCTCCAATGGGATTCCTTCCCTGATAATCCTCAGAGTTCGAGATGCTTGTCTGTTCTGAAGATGAAAAGCATGTGTCTGCAATTTAGATGGATTAGGAACCATCTGGTTTTCCCTTTAATAGGCAGTAAAGCTTCGGAGAGCTTCTGTTCAACCATTTCAAAGCTTCCTGCCTGAGCGGTGATGGTACAATCGTGAGCATAGATGAAATTCTCTGTCCCTTCTGGCAGTGATTGATCATTTGTGTAAATGTTAAACATTGATAGAGCAGATACGCTCCCCTGAGGCAGGCCGTTCTTCTGTCTTCGCCATCTGCTTCTTCGACCCTGGAATGCAGGGTGCAATATCATTAGCCCTTTTTGCTGCATCATCACACTGCTGGTTCATGTCCAAATTTTGACGAACAAGAATTGCAAGGTCCTTTTTACATGGAGCCCAGCTGAGCCATAATTCAGTGCTGATTCATTTATAGTGTCCTGCTTGCATGGTCCAGAGCAGGCCTGGGCAAACTTCGGCCCTCCAAGTGTTTTGGACTCCAACTCCCACAATTTCTAACAGCCAGTAGGCTGTTAGGAATTGTGGGAGTTGGAGTCCAAAACACCTGGAGGGCCGAAGTTTGCCCAGGCCTGGTCCAGAGTGACTCCCAGGTACGAAGAGATGCTACAGCACTTTGCTTTTGCCCAAGTCTACTGGGGAGAGCAAGGCTGCCGTTCATTTTCTGGTGCCAATTCAAAGTGCAGGTTCTTACTTACAAAGCCCTAAAGGGTTTGGGACCCACCTACCTGCGTAACTGAATTTCTGTCTACGAACCCATGCGATCTCTTCGATCATCTGGAGAGGTCCTGCTCTCGCTCACGCACCTTTCGCAGACGTGATTGGTGGGGATAAGGGAGAGACCCTTCTCTGTGGTGGCCCCCCGGCTCTGGAACTCACTCCCCAAGGATATGAGACAAGCCCCACATTGGTAGTTTTTAGGAGGAGCCTGAAAATGTGGCTGTTCCAGTGTTCCTTCCTTGAATAAAGTAAACAATGCCCTGTTCTGACCAATTTCTTGCAAAATGCCCTCAGAAGCACTTTAACTACCCGTTGGGTTGATCTCCCTACTTTATCCTTTAAAACAGTGTTTCCCAACCAGTGTGCCGCGGCACACTAGTGTGCCGTGAGCGATCATCAGGTGTGCCGTGGGAAATTGGCACTCTTCCCCCACCTAGCAGCTTTTTCTCCCTCTTTCCCTCCCCGAAGATCCTCCCTGAGGTAAAGGAAGGGCTCCGCCGAATGCCAGGGCCAGGCCCGCCTTGAGGAAGCCTTCAGGAGCCTCGACTCAGCATGGGTCCATACTCTATATGTTTCATAGATCTGTGTGGCCTCTTTCTCTGCCTCCCTCCGCAAAAGCAGAGCACTGGGCAGAAGTGATTGAGTTGGCGTTTTTGCGTTGGCTTGGATTTCTCGCGAGAACAGCCAAAACCGGAAGCTCCACATCGGTGAATTGGGCAGTGAGCGAACCTGGAAGTATCGGGAGGCTGAAGTATTCACAGGTTTCCAAGAAACAAATTGAGCCTCTCCGCTTGGAAATGTTTTTGTTTTTTTACTATTTCACTGGATTTTTTGAGAGTCCCCCCCCCTCCATCCCCCTGGGAACTGTTTATAACAGCTTCATGACATCCATAGTTAACTGGAAGCAAGTTTCACTCAGGGTGAAATTTCACAAGGGTCTGGAGAACAAGCCCTATGAGGAGTGGCTTGAAGGGCTGGGCATGTTTAGCCTGAAGAAGAGAAGGCTGAGAGAAGACATGATATTAGCCATGTATAAGTATGTGAGAGGAAGTCATATATATGTTGTGTTCATCAAAACAGGCCCAGGTTTCACACCGAGTGTATAAATACATTAAAAAAACATATTAACTATATGTATTACTGTGTTAGAGTGTCATTTTGTGTCATTTTGGTTGGTGGTGTGCCCCAGGATTTTGTAAATGTAAAAAATGTGCTGCGGCTCAAAAAAGGTTGAAAAACACTGCTTTAAAACACTCCTGCTTAGATATATTCTACCTCTGTTTGCGCCCAGTGTTTATTTTTTAAATTTTTAATATTACATCTGGCCCGGCCATACGGTTATAAATTTGTATATGTTATTGTTTATATGTGATTTATATTAACTGCTGCTTTGTTGTTTTTATTGATGTTGTTGTTGGGCTTGGTGTCATGTAATCCTCCCCGAGTCCTCTTGTGGAGATGGTGGCAGGTTTAAATAAAGTTTTGTTATTATTGTTATTATAAGGCTATCCCTCAGTTTTTCTCTCCCGTTGCTGGGTTCAACTTTGCATTTTGATCTCTGAAGTAAGCTGAGGACAAAGTGGGGAAGAGGAAACAGAAATGAGGACATTTGTAAGTGGCTGAAAAAGTGGCGTAGCAGAATAGTATGAGCAAGCCTTATTATAGATGTTTCGCCCATTTGTGATCCCTTTTTGCCCCCTTCATTTTCTTCCTTCCTTCCCCCCATCAGACTGTATTCAAGAATTATGATCCTGAACAACGGGGTTACATCTCTCAAGAGGATTTTGAAACTATATCTACAAGTTTCCCCTTCTCCTTCTACGGACTTGAAAGAGATCGGTATTTATTTATTTATTTCCTTACTTACTTACTTACCGTATTTATATTCCGCTCTTCTCACCCCGCAGGGTTCTCAGGGCGGATTACAATGTACACATACATGGCAAAGATTCAATGCCATAGACATACAACACATATAGACAGACAGTCAGAGGCTATTTAATATTTACTTTTCTGGCCGACAGGGGAGCTGTCGCTTCACCGCCCATCTGCGACACTGATGAAGTACTTCCGCATTCCCCGCATGCTTTGCTGGATATTTTTTTATGGCCTCGTACATTAGTTAAATTAGCCTCCCCACACATAGGCAGGCCCGGATTACCCATAAGGCCACACTAGGCCACGGCCTAGGGGCGCAGCCGAGGGGGGGGGGCAGATCCAGACCCCCCATTTTTTTAAAAAAAGTCAATCTTCGGGCACTTCTGCACCTGCACGCGGAGCGCCATCCACACCCACCCACCCCCCCTTTGCTGCATTCCTCCCTGGCTCCTCCCTCCCTCCTCAGGCCACGCTAAGACTCCCAGAGGCCAGCAGCGGCCCCGGGGGCGGGGCTTCCCTCCGCTTCTTCCTCCTCCTTACCGCACCCTCCTTCTTTGAGTCAAAGAGGAGGAAGAGGAAGGAAGGGAAGCCCTGCCCCTGGGGCCGCTTCCGGGCATGCGCAGCAGGAGGGAGGGCGCGAGCGCTGCGGCCTCTGCCTCCTCCGCCATGTTCCTGGGTGCCGCAGTGGCCCCAGGGGCTTCCCTTCCTTCTTCCTCTTGTGTGGAGGAAGGAAGGAAAGCCCCTGGGGCTGCTTCGGCGCATGCGCGGTACCCAGGAACATGCCGGAGGAGGCTGCTCGCGCCCTCCCTCCTGCCGTGCAGGGCCTCCAAAGTGTGGCCTAGGGCGCCAAAAGGGCTTAATCCGGGCCTGCACATAGGTGGTACCTAATTTTCCTACTTGACATATGCAAGTGTCTTTTGGGTTGCAAAGGTCAACAACAAGCTACACAATTAGTCAGAAGCTCACTCCAACCCGGGCTGGCTTTGAACTCATGACCTTTCAGTCAGTAGTGATCTTAATGCAGCTGATACCCAGCCCCGCTGCGCCACAGTCCCGGTGGTAAGGGTTTAACCTTTGTAAAGCCACCTAAAAGCTTTATTTAGGGTCTGATAATATCTTTTTGGGAGTCAGAACCTTGAAGCTTATCGAGGCATCTCTACAAGTCATCTTGTATAAGATGATCGAGTCTCATCCAGAATCCTCTCCAAGAAAGCAGTGGCTTTCTGAAACAAATCTCGGCAAACTCAGCCTGAGTAAGAAATTCAGCTAGCAGATGGGCTACCCTGAGGGAAAGAGGCCAGAACAGAGGACTCTCCGTTGCCTGCAAAAAGGGGCCTAGATCTCAATAATTCAGGGTCAAGCCTCACTGTGTTCTCTCTTTCTCTCGCCACAGTGAAGGAGCCTGGAGCCGGGAAGAGTTGGCAGAGTACTTCATGCGGGCCTGCGCCATTGTCTCCAAACTTGGTCTTGGCTACCTGCATGATTTCCATGAAGCCACCTTCAAGAAGCCCACTTTCTGTGACAGCTGTAATGGTTTTGTAAGTTTACAAATTCCTCTCCCTCCGCTACTGTCAAAATACTCGAGTATTAGGCTGAAAGATCCTCCTTCGGCTTGTACTCGAGTCCAAGTTTTTTATTATTTTACTGGGTTATTATTATTATTATTATTATTATTATTTTGAGAGTCTCTCTATGGAGGTGAAAAGGTTGGGGTACAAAAGTGTGTGTGTGTATGTATGTATATGTGTGTGTGTATATATATATATAATTACATTTATTATTTTACTCTATTACTATTGTTATTACATTTCCATTATTTTGCTCTATTATTATTTTATTACAATTATTATTTTATTCTATTATTATTGTTATTACATTTCCATTATTTTGCTCTATTATTGTTTTATTACAATTATTATTTTGCTCCATTATTATGACATTTATTATTTTACTCTATTATTATTTTTACATTTCCATTATTTTTCTCTATTATTATTTTTATTGCCATTATTATTTTATTCTATTATTATTACATTTATTATTTTACTGCCTTGAAGCTATTATTGTTGTGAAAAAGCCTTCCATTATGGAGGCATTACATGACCTTGATCCAAGCCACGGTCATCTCGATTATTTTCAGAACACATCTATTATTTTTATTGCTGCAATGATTATTTTATTCTTATTATTACGGCCTGGGGCATTTATTATTTTACTCTATTACTATTGTTATTACATTTCCATTATTTTGCTCTATTATTAATTTATTACAATTATTATTTTATTCTATTATTATTGTTATTACATTTCCATTATTTTGCTCTATTATTGTTTTAACTGTTTAATTGTATTGTTACAAATTGTATTATTATTTTGCTTTCCATTATTATGACATTTATTATTTTACTCTATTTATTATTATTTGTTATCACATTTCCATTATTTTTCTCTATTATTATTTTTATTGCCATTATTATTTTATTCCATTATTATGACATTTATTATTTTACTCTATTATTATTTTTACATTTCCATTATTTTTCTCTATTATTATTTTTATTGCCATTATTATTTTATTCTATTATTATTACATTTATTATTTTACTCTATTATTGTTGTCATTACATTTCCATTATTTTTCTCTATTATTTTTATTGCAATTATTATTTTATTATTATTTTATTACTTTATTATTGTTATTACATTTCCATTATTTTGCTGTATTATTATTTTTATTACAATTATTATTTTATTCTATTATTATTACATTTATTATTTTACTCTATTATTGTTAATACATTTCCATTATTTTGCTGTATTATTATTTTTATTGCCATTATTATTTTATTCTATTATTATTACATTTATTATTTTACTCTATTATTATTTTTACATTTCCATTATTTTTCTCTATTATTTTTTTATTGCCATTATTATTTTATTCTATTATTATTACATTTATTATTTTACTCTATTATTGTTGTCATTACATTTCCATTATTTTTCTCTATTATTTTTATTGCAATTATTATTTTATTCTATTATTACTACATTTATTATTTTACTCTATTATTATTGTTATTACATTTCCATTATTTTGCTGTATTATTATTTTTATTACAATTATTATTTTATTCTATTATTATTACATTTATTATTTTACTCTATTATTGTTAATACATTTATTACATTATTTTTTATTCTGTTATTATTTATTAATTTTTATTACAATTATTATTTTGCTCTATTATTATTATTATTATTGGAAGGATACCTAAGCACATTTACAATGAAGACGGTTAGAATAACGGTTTAATCAGAGTTGGACAGTCTTATCTTAAATTACAGTTTTATGTAAATATTCAAAAAAATTAACCTACTGATGCCGCAATTCATGTCATTTTATTGGTATCTATTTTTATTTTGAAATTGCTGCATTTCCCACACTCGGCTTATACTTGATTCAATATGTTTTCCCAGGGATTTTTTGTGGTAAAATTAGGTATCTCGGCTTATATTCAAGTCGGCTTATACTCGAGTATACACGGTAATCCATGGGTTCTTTCTTCTATTTTTTTTCTAGCTCTGGGGAGTCTCCAAGCAGGGATATCGATGTCGGGGTAAGCACACCCTCTACTGGAAACTAAAGAGCTGTGCAGATAGGAATCTAATACTTCCAAATAAATCTGCATAGCGAATGGAGAGGGGAGGCCTGGTTTCCGAGAGGTCTCCACTTGTTTGTGGAGTTCCCCAAGTGGCTATTCTCTCCCCTGCTCTTTAGCATCTATATGCGACCTCTCGCTCAACTGGTTTGGAGCTACGGGCTGGAGTGTTACCATTATGCTGTTGACACTCAGCTCGTTCTGCGAATGGTCGGCCGGCCGGACTCTGTACCTGATAATTTCCAACAGTGCCTTGAAGCTGTGACTCGATGGTTGCATGCTAGCAGGTTGAGGTTGAACCCGGCAAATACAGAAATCTTGTGGCTGGGTCACCCTGGTGGAGGGAATGTTCAGTTGCCTACCCTAGATGGCGGACCTCTGTGTCCGTCGTCCTCTGTGAAGAGCTTGGGAGTCCTGCTGGACCCTCTACTATCAATGGAGGCTCAGATCTCCAATGCCAGCAGAGTGGCTTTTTTCCATCTCTGGCAGCCTAGGCGACTGGCTCCCTATCTGACCAGGGAGGATCTGGCCACAGTGATCACCTTGGGAATAGACTACTGCAGTGTTTCCCAACCCCTGTGACGCGGCACAGTAGTGTGCCGTGACGGACCTCCTGCTGTGTCGCAAGAAAAGCTCTCTGCCCCCCTTCCTTCCCCCCTCCTCCTGCCAAACTCTGCTGCTTTGGGGGGGGGGGAGGAAGGGCTGGGCGGCAGCGAAGAAACAGAAGAAGGAGCCAGGGCGCCACCTCCTTCAGCCGTTTCCCCAGCCAGCCTCCAATCCGCCATGACTCCCACCATGATTCCCGCCCCTCGCTCACTGAGGCCACATGGAAGAGGAGGAGCATGAGCGGTGGACGGGCTTCAGCCCCGCCCACTGAAACCCGTCCACTGCTCATGTTCCTCCCCCTCTGCGCAGCTTCAGCGAGCGAGGGGCGAGAGTCATGGCGGGAGTCATAGCGGAGAGTGGCCTCCATCCCCGGCGCCGCTCTCCGCCATGACTCCTGCTCCTCGCTCGCTGAGGCCATGCAGAGGAGGAGCAGCATGAGCGGTGGGCGAGCTCCTCCGTGCGGCCTCAGCGAGTGAGGGGCCGGAGTCATGGCGAGAGCGGCGCCGGGGATGGGGAATTGCTGCCTTCTCCCTCTCCCCCGCCGCCCCTTTCGCCCGGGACCCTGGGCCGCAGCAGGGACTTGGTGGCGGCCCTTGGCCTGCTCTACTGCCTGACGGTCCCGCTTGCCAAGTTTGGTCCAGATCCATCATTGTTTGAGTCCAGAGTGCTCTCTGGATATAGGTGAACTACAACTCCAAAACTCAAGGTCAATTAACTATATGTATTACTGTGTTAGAGTGTCATTTTGGTTGGTGGTGTGCCCCCGGATTTATTTAATGTTAAAAGTGTGCCGCGGTTCAAAAAAGGTTGGGAAACACTGGACTATTACAACACCCTCTACATTGGCCTACCTATGTCAGCGGTCCGGAGGCTCAAGCTGGTGCAAAATGTAGCTGCTAGGCTTCTCACTGGTATGCCGGTGAGAGCTCACATAACACCAATATCGCAGCAGCTGCATTGGCTCCCAGTAGAGCACTGGGTCTCCTTCAAAGTGCTGGTTATCACCTTCAAGGCCTTATATGGTCAGGGGCCGTCGTACTTGAGGGACCGTCCCACCCCATATCAGCCCCAGAGGTCACTGCGCCCCACTGATCAATATCGGCTGACATTGACAAGACAGCGAGCCTTTACGATCATAGCTCCAACTCTTTGGAACGCTGTGCCGGAAGATGTGCGAGCTTTGAGAGATCTAACAAAGTTCCACAGAGCATGCAAGACGTTTCTATTCCAGCAGGCTTTTGGGGTCTGATCTGGTTAATCAGCTGTAAATAGTTTTATAGTTTTTAGTTAAGAGTTTAATTCTTTCGGTTGTTTTAAAGTGTGTTTTTTATATTCTCTGTAAGCTGTCCTGAGCTCTTGGGGAAAAATAAAATAATAATAAATAAATATCGTGAAGCTTATAATATTTAACTATACCAGGCATCCTCAAACTGCGGCCCTCCAGCTGTTTGGGCCTTCAACTCCCAGAATTCCTGACAATTGAACAAGCTCGTTAGGGCTTCTGGGAGTTGGGAGACCCAAACCGCTGGAGGGCCGTAGTTTGAGGATGCCTGAACTATACCCGTATGCAAGTCATTTGTGGCATCCTTTTGAATGGGGAAGAATAGCCCCTTTTGTGCTTAGACCCAGTCTCTGATGTAGTTTAGGGAGGACAGAGGCACAAACCTGCTTATCTTCTGGCCCAATCGGATTTTGCTTTTGTTTCCTTGTAGACTGTGGCATGATCTGTCACAAGCAGTGCAAAGACCAGGTAGAAGTAGAATGCCAGCGGCGCCTCCACTCCTGCACCTCCAACGGCACCACGCCGCGCACTGCCACACCAGCACCCACCTCATCGCATCCCTCTTGCTCTGGTAATTTATTTGTTTGTTTGTTTGTTTATTTATTTACAGTATTTATATTCCGCCCTTCCCACTCCGCAGGGGACTCAGGGCGGATCACAATGTACATATACATGGCAAACATTCAATGCCATAGACACACAACACATATAGACAGACAGTCAGAGGCTATTTAACATTCCAACTTTTTCCGGCCACCAGGAGAGCTGTGTTATATTTGGAGGGCAGTAATTGCCTATGTAAACCACCTCAAGTCGCCTTTGGGCTGAGAGGGGCGGTATAGAAATGTAGTAAATAAATAAATAAATAAATAATAGTACATAGGTGCCAATAGTTGTCTTAACCGGAATTATTTAGTGGCAATGATTTTGACGCTTGAAGTACGAAAACAGCCCACACTTTCCACCCCATAATATCCCAGTTTCCCTGTAGCACAGCAGGTAAGGAAAGGCAGAACAAAATGAAGGGGCACTGACTTATAGTAGACTACCACACACTGAGATCCGGAGCCAGGCCTGGATTAACAGCTTTTTGCGTCCTAGGCCACACTTTGGAATTACACCCCTTTAAGTCAACCTCTACCGCACCCCTCACCTCTCCCCCCCCCCCTCTGCCTCGCGCCGCCGCATCCTTCGCGTCCTGTGCCAATGCGGCTGAGGGGAAAGGTGTGCGTGCGCTGTCACTGTAGAGAAGGGAACAGGCCTCTTTGTGTGGCAGGGAGTGGATTCGTTTCCCGTGGGAAGGAGGCAGAGGAGGGCGAGCGAGTGCCGCAGAGCCAAGGCCCAAAGGGACGGGGAAAGCCGGGCTGGGTCCAGAGCATGCTCTTCGTCATGGGCAGCGGCTTCAGAGGCGGCCCCACGTGCGGCTCATGGCCCAGTGGCTGCAGAGAGTCAGGGCCTTCCTCCGCCTCAGGCTCCCCTCCGGGCCTCCACGCCGCACGCCGCCCTTCTTTCCCGCGGCCTCCTCTTCCCTCAGCAGCCTGCCAAGGAAGCCACTCCGAGCCAGGCCTGGCCAGGCGCCCCCTCTCCTCCGGCGCAGAAGCACTGGCTGAGAAGCAGCGGCGTAGGTGGATGGGCTGAGGCTGATGCGGAGCCCGGCCTTGACTTCGTCTGCTTTTGGGTACCAAGTGGCAGGAGCCAATCGCGGCGTGATTTTTTATTATTTTATTTTTTAAAATTGGACCGTGATCTGCACCCCCCTCGGCTTGTGCCCCTAGGCCATGGCCTAGGTTGGTATAATGAAAGAAGAGAGCCAAAACTATATATCGTATCCAAATAAATTGTAATTGTTCTATAAATCAAAGTTCTACTTGCGTTTGTCCATATAACCAATTTTTAGCGGCACTGGGCCTGCACATCAATTTATTGAACGGAGGAAACAACTCTGGAGCAAACAAAATCTCCTATATCAGTATGGTTTCAAATTATAATCCAAATCAGTAACTATTGTTGCTCCACACCGGTCGATGGACTTGTAGTCTCCTGCGTAAATTCCGTTTCGCTAGGATACGCTTCCTTGGGACCGGAAGTTTCCAAAGTAAACGGACATCAAAACCGTGCATCACTACATAGCAAAATACATTCCATCAGTGTTTTTCATCAGAAGATTATTGGTCACTACATAGTACATACATTTCCTTAATATCTCTCACAAATCAACACAAACATTATATATGCATTACATAAATGTGTAGATGAGACAAGCTCCATTACAGTCAAGGCAACAAACATGTCATATTTCATATGCATAATATTTAATAATCATTTAAAGTCAACAGATGTGTACTGACCTTTCCTTTTTTAGTGGGTTACATATAACGCGGCATAGGCCTGCGGGTCGGTACATCAGACAAAGGTAAGAGGCAAAAGCACAGATATTTAAAGGTACAATCATTAACTAATTCCACATGATGTTAATTAAAGCAAGATTTCGTTTAGCGCTAATTTGTCATTTAAGCCTCGGGGGGGGGGATTCGCACTTTAAATCGATTATCCATTTACTTTCAAGGGAAAGTAACCTTTTCTTCATCTCCATATGGGGGATGGATTCGCATCGCTCCAACACCATTACCTTAAAGTCCTCACACCCATGTTTCTGTTCTAAGAAATGTGAATATAACCTGGTATTGTCACATTTATTCCTAAAATGGGAACGATGTTCCTGGACCCTCATTCTCAGCTCTCTCCCCGTTTCCCCCACGTAAACATGCCCACATAAACAGACCAAACAATATATTACAAATTTCAAAGTGCACGTTGCCCAGGATCGGCTCTTAAAGGTCTTTCCATTATATGGACTCGTTATCTCGGTTTGCTTGCTGATTTGGATTATAATTTGAAACCATACTGATATAGGAGATTTTGTTTGCTCCGGAGTTGTTTCCTCCGTTCAATAACTTGATGTGCAGGCCCAGTGCCGCTAAAAATTGGTTATATGGACAAACACAAGTGGAACTTTGATTTATAGAACAATTACAATTTATTTGGATATGATATATAGTTTTGGCTCTCTTCTTTCATTATACTTCGCCAGTCAGGCAGTTTGCTTATATTGGTCATGGCCTAGGTTGGCCCTATGGGTAATCCGGGCCTGTCCGGAGCGCAACCTAGAAATGGAACCAACTAGCCAAAACAAGCCTCCTATTCGCTGTAGCCTCAGAGCATTTGCCCCCACAAAATGCAATGGGAACTACCCAAATTCAAAGTTTAAACCATGCCCTGTTTTCTCTCCACCATTGCACTTTAGGGTCAGAGGAAGAGGCTTTTCTTTTTCCGCCAAGACAGGAACAGAGCAGGAGCCCCCTCATCGTGCCAGCGAGGGCCACTGGAAGCCACCGAATGAAGCATGCCAGCACCCAAACAGAGGCCACCAGCCCTTGGGCCAGGAGGAGAGAGACGTCACCCACAGCAGAACATGGCCATAGCAGGAGTCAGCGGCAGCTACTAGAAAAGCTGAAGGAGTTGGAAATGGTGAGAATATCTATGCATTTTACTTTTCTGAAGAACAGGAGGCTTATTAGAACTGAAGTAACAGTAACTGAGGCAGTAGGATATCCTGGGTTGTTCTGTTAACTGGGGAAATGCAGGTTTTGGAAGAATCCAGGAGTAGCCTTTACAGAATGTATGTCTCCCTCCCAGGAAAAAAATATCTGCCCATTAAATAATCTTTACCAACACCCATCTGGTGAGGACATGAATCATGTCCCCAAATCTATTGGGGGGCTAGGAGAGTGTAAGAGGGATGGGTACTAGATCTCTTGGTCTGTAACAGATGCAAAATATTCCTATGATAAGAAGAGGCTGGTGTTTGGGAGGAATAAGCCTCCCATTCTCTAAGCCAGGGTTTCCCAACTGCTGTGACACGGCACAAGTGTGCCATGACGAACCTCCTGCTGTGCTGCGAGAAAAGCTCTCTGCCCCCCTTCCTTCCCCCCTCCTCCTGCTGAACTCCTGCTGCTTGGGGGAGGAAAGAGCCGGGCGGCGGCGAAGAAAAAGAAGAAGGGGCCGGGCACCATCTCCTTCGGCCGTTTCCCCAGCCAGCCTCCAATCCGCCATGACTCCCGCCCCTCGCTTGCTGAAGCCGCGCAGAGGAGCCCCGCCCATTGAAGCCTGTCCACCGCTCATGCTGCTGCTCCTCCTCCGCGTGGCTTCAGCGAGCGAGGGGCGGGAGTCATGGCGGAGAGCGGCGCTGGGGACAGGGGGGGGGCATGACTCCCACTCCTCGCTTGTACTGCCCCAAGGCTAGAGAAGCTGTGGGAGAGCTGAAGCCGGGGGAGGGAGCAGGGCATGACGCAGCCTGGCTCCGCCCCCTCCCCCCCAGCTTTAGCTCTCCCACAGTTTCTCCAGCCTTGAGGGGGCAGTGCCAAGCAACCATTGTGCTGGCTCTGCCACCGCTGGCTTGGCACTGCCCCCTCAAGGCTGGAGAAGCTGTGGGAGTGCTGAAGCCGGGGGAGGGGGCGGGGCATGGCGCAGCCTGGCTCTGCCCCCTCCCCCCCCAGATTCAGCTCTCCCACAGTTTCTCCAGCCTTGAGGGGGCAGTGCCAAGCAACCATTGTGCTGGCTCTGCCATCGCTGGCTTGGCACTGCCCCCGCAAGGCTGGAGAAGCTGTGGGAGAGCTGAAGCCGGGGGAGGGGGCAGGGCATGACACAGCCTGGCTCCGCCCCCTCCCCCCCAGCTTCAGCTCCCCCACAGTTTCTCCAGTCTTGAGGGGGCAGTGCCAAGCAACCATTGTGCGGGCTCTACCACCGCTGGCTTGGCACGGCACCCACACGGCTGGAGAAGCTGTGGGAGAGCTGAAGCCGAGGGAGGGGCAGGCATGATGCAGCCTGGCTCCGCCCCTCCCCCAGCTTCTGCTCTCCCACAGTTTCTCCAGCCTTGAGGGGGCAGTGCCAAGCAACCATTGTGCTGGCTCTGCCATCGCTGGCTTGGCACTGCCCCCTCAAGGCTGGAGAAGCTGTGGGAGAGCTGAAGCCGGGGGAGGGGGCAGGGCATGACGCAGCCTGGCTCCGCCCCCTCCCCCCAGCTTCAGCTCTCCCACAGTTTCTCCAGCCTTGAGGGGGCAGTGCCAAGCAACCATTGTGCTGGCTCTGCCACCGCTGGCTTGGCACTGCCCCCTCAAGGCGAGGGAGGCTGTGGGAGAGCGGAAGCCGGGGAGGGGCAGGCATGACGCAGCCTGGCTCCGCCCCTTCACCCCAGCTTCAGCTCTCCCACAGTTTCTCCAGCCTTGAGGGGCAGTGCCAAGCAACCATTGTGCTGGCTCTGCCACCGCTGGCTTGGCACTGCCCCCTCAAGGCTGGAGAAGCTGTGGGAGAGCTGAAGCCGGGGCGAGGCATGGCATGGCTCCTCCCCCTCCCCTGGCTTCAGCACTCCCAGCAGCTGCTCCCAGCAGGCCACCACCCCCCAGCCGTTCTTTACTGTGTTAAAGTGTCATTTTGTGTCATTTTGGTTGGTGGTGCGACCCCGGATTTTTTTATTGTTAAAAGTGTGCTGCGGCTCAAAAAAGGTTGGGAAACACTGCTCTAAGCCACTTGTGGGTTGCTCTGTCTTGTTGGGCGAGTGGGCTTATTAACAAAAGACCCTCCTCATCAATGCACAACAGAGCAACTTATCAGCAGCGTGACCCAGCATCAGTAGCCCAAAGTGATAAAAAAACCAAAGTGATTAAAAAACCAAAAGAACAAGGTATCAAAACAGACCTCTTTATGTTATATATTCCATAGGAGCAGGATATTGAGCAGGAATTTGGGGGTCTTGCCATGAAGGCAGAGACCAGTCAGACCCACCTAAGAGGATCCAATATAGTCCTGGCGAGATAGGAAGCAGCCAATCCTATTTTCCCTGAATTCCCCAAATAAAATCTCACCAAGTTGAAGAAATGCCACAAAGTGGTCTATTTCGTTTCAGCTGGAGCGAATGTCAAACTGCAATCATTTGCTGACATAACGCACAATGTAAAACATTACATTCTTATAGAAAAACAGAGCTGCCGAAGGTCAAATTCCCCGCCCTCTGCCCCCTTGCCGGCTTCAAGCTGATTGGATGGAGCCATCAGCTGGGAGAGAGGCACGGTCGGCTTAGCCACGCCTCAGCCAATCAGGAGGCCAGCAGCGCTTCGGGCTCTCAGCCAATGGGAGAGAAGGAGGCGGTCCAACCGGGAAACAATGAACCGGGAGGAAATGATGAGTGGATTAAAGTGACTAATGTTTGTCCAAGTGCTGGCGATTACTTCCAAGAGTCCTCAAGCCATCTTTGTATTGTCCCAAGTGAAGGAAATAAACATTTTGGTCTGGTGCGGATGCCAGGTCCCGGTAATCCTTTATCCTAGATATGGATCCATTGATGATATCTTGTCTTTTGGTTTCGGCCAAGGGAACATAAACAAAGGGTGAGGCAGATGGGACACCCAAAGCCCCCCGAAGGCAGGATGTTGCCCTTTGTGAGGAATGACAAAATTACCATGGGGCACGGCTTTCAGATGGCCATGCTCTGAGACCTGAAAGCGCATACCCAAGGGACATATCCATCAATTGGGCCAACTCCGAGGTTTGAAGGAATGTCCGTTGTTATTGTGCGTGCAAATACTCTTGATAAGTCCTTTGTGTTAGGAGATTAACTAGCCCAGGGAATGTGGGATCCCTTGAGCCTTGGTATGCTGGGGTCACGAAAAGGTGGCATTTCATATTTTATATGGGAACACAGGGAAGGGGAAAACATATAGGGAATACATTCATATAGGAGGGAAATAGGAACCATATCATCTCATGCCAGCCCATTCCACCCACCAGAGTCCATAGGAATTCATAAATCATGAAGAGGGTCCATGGGGTTTGAAAGGAAAAAGTTTCCAAAAAGTTTCTGAAAGTCCTCCAAAAGTGGGGAAAAGTCCATAAAAGTTCAAGAAAGTTCATAAAGTGTGGATTACAGGGGCATTGCCATGTGGGGCCATGGGAAGAGCCTTAGATTCCCACATGGGGAAGAGATAGGGAATTATCATTTCAGCCTGGTGTCCTTGGTAAAATTATGAATTCCTTGGCTTTGAACTATCTTTTACAGAGTCCTGGGGGGGGGGGGGGGCGCCTGAAGCTTCTCACACCAGGCCTTGCTCAAACTGAGGCCTTCTCAAATCGAGGCCTCACAGACTGAGGCGAACTAACACACTGATACCCTTTTCCTACAGAGACCTCTTGCAGACTGAGGGCAACTAAGCTACAGGCACACCTGCAACTTTTGCTGTCATTGCATTCAATTAACGTTTTCAGTGCTTGGCTCGCATTTTTGTAACTTAGTTTTCTGTTGTGCTCTTGTGTTATATTGTGTTTATTGTATTGATGGGCGTGGCCTAATGTAAGCCTCGCCGAGTCCCCTTGGGGAGATGGTGGCGGGGTACAAATAAAGTTAATAATGTGGGAATGTGGCGCAGCTGGCTAAGTGTCAGCTGCATAAGATCTCTCTGACCAGTAGGTCATGAGTTCGAGGCCTGCCCGGGTCTAGGTGGGTGCTCGACCTTAAGTGTAGCCTGCTGTCGACCTTTGCAGCCCAAAAGACAGTTGCATCTGTCAAGTAGGAGATAAAGGTACCACATTAAGTAGGGAGGAAAATTTTGACTGAATTATGAGGCCATTAAAGAACTCCAGGAACGCTGAGGAATGCGGAAGGAACAACAAGCTGGGAACGCTGAGAGATGAGGAGTGCGTCAGCTCCCCCTGGTGTCCAGAGTTTGCCTCTGTTAGTCTATATGTGTGTTATGTGGAAACGGCAGGGATTGTCTGCTAAGTATGTGTACCCGTAATCTGCTCTGAGTCCCCTTCGGGGTGAGAAGAGCGGAATATAAATAAAGTAAATAAATAAATAAATAATATACCTAGTTAATCTTTAATATCTCTTATATGTCTTGCAGGAAAGGGACAAACTCATCCTGGCAAACCAGCAGCTCCAAAAGTGCAACTCACAGCTGGAAGCAGAGAACAACCGGCTGCTGAAAGAGGGCGCAACCAGCCTTCCCTCCCTCGCCTGCTGGAAGGCCTGGGCAGCCTGCAACTACAGTCCTCCCAAGCCGAAGTGAAGAAGAGGAGAAACGAGAGCTCTAGGAGGGAAGGGAGCTTGGCTTGCCACGCGAAAGGGAGGAATAAAACAGACTATTTATTGACTGGCAGGGCCTGGATGTGGCATTCTTATCTTCCTGGACCATAGAGGTGGATGCTGTTCCTGATCGATGCAGCTGAGCTCACCTTTTCAATCCACCTGGACGGTGTAGCTTGCTTAAGGCCTCCTCTTGTCCAACTCATGCCCTCGGCAACAAACTGTAAGGATCAATGAAAGGGTATGTAAAGTAGATTCCCATAGAGACAAACCCTAGATGGTTGAAGAGTGATGACTTTGATGTTTGGAAAGAGAGGACAGCCCCTGACAGAGAAACACTGAAGGCTGAACAGAAGAGGAAGAGAGGCGACAATACAGCAGCAAATGCCTATCAATACCCCTTCCGGGTTAATTTATAAAAGAAATCTTATTTAAAAGCATGCAACAAAAATGGGGGTGGGGTTGGGGGATTCAGAATGGATTAATAGCATTTTAGTGGACAATTTTGCTTTGAGATAAGAGTGGACAATTTTGCTTTGATATAAGAGTGGGCAATTTTGCTTTGAGATAAGAGCGGGCAATTTTGCTTTGAGTTTATAGCTTGGTCACACTGAACACTTTTAAGTCAGCTATCACTGTATATATGTGTGTTTATGTAATTTAGTAATTTATGGTATTTTTATGTTCATTTGTTTTATAATTTGTTGTACCCCGCCTAGATCTATCAGAAGAGGCGAGTAATAAATACAAATTATTATTATTATTATTATTATTATTATTTTCAACCATTTCCACTTTGGCATCACTTCCCCGACTGTGTTTGCACATAGACAGTTTGGGGGACAGATAAACTTTTTACAGCTGGGAAGCAATATGACAGAATGGGCTCCCTGATGTCAATCCAATACTACTTTCCTTATAATTCTTTCCAATTTTATGCATCCAATTCAGCCAGTTTCACTATATTAAATGCACAGTATGATGTAGTAAATTGTCAATGGGTGCAGTATCAAACAGTCACCACAAGGTGGCAGTATAGTCCAGTGGAAATGAAAATCAGACAGAATGTATCAAAAATATAATAATGTATTGTAATGACTAAAAATCACCACAGGGTGGCGGTATATCACAACCCAGTATTATACAGTGTATACTAGATTGCGATATACCGCCACCCTGTGGTGATTTTTAGTCATTACAATACATTATTATATTTTTGATATATTGTCTGATTTTCATTTCCATTGACTATACTGCCACCTTGTGGTGACTGTTTGATACTGCACCCATTGACAATTTACTGCATCATACTGTGCATTTATTGACACTGTGTTTTCTTTGTGCGCCAGCTGCGCCCGTACCTTGGGAAGTCTGACTTGGCCACGGTGGTCCACGCTCTGGTTATATCCCAAATAGACTACTGCAACGCACTCTACATGGGGCTGCCTTTGAAAATGGTTCGGAAACTGCAGTTAGTCCAACGGGCGGCAGACAGAATGCTAACTGGGGCGTCATACAGGGAGCATACCACCCCCCTGCTGTGTCAGCTCCACTGGTTGCTTGTCCATCTCCGAGCACAATTCAAAGTGCTGGTATTGACCTATAAAGCTCTATACGGTTCTGGCCCAGCTTACTTGTCCGAACACATCTGCCTCTATGTCCCATCTCGCAGTCTAAGATCATCTGGAGAGGCCCTGTTCTTGCTCCCACCAACATCGCAAATGAGGCTGGTGGAGACGATAGGGCCTTCTCGGCGGTGGCCCTTCGCCTATGGAACGCACTCCCAAACGAAATAAGATCGACTCCATCTCTCTCAGTCGTGATTCTGGGACCAGGCCTTTGGGCAGCAGATGTAAATTGTACCTTTGGATTTGACTGGATTGACACTTTGGACTTGACTGGACTGACAACGTGTTCCGCTTGATGCCTTTAATTAATTATTGTTGTATGTAGTGGTTTTTTAATGTAATGTTTTTAAAAATGTTTTTAATGCTTTTTAATGACGATGATTATATGGTGTATTTTTATATTGTATTGTGGTGTTGTGGCCTGGAGTGCTGCAAATGTAAGCTGTGCGGAGTCCCCCTACGGGGGTGAGAAGCTACGGGGTACAAATACCATAATACCATAAATAATAAATAATAATGACTGCATCACTCCCCGAAGCAGGCCCGCAGGAAGCTGAGGCCCCGCAAGCCAGAAGGACACCCCAAGCGGAGGGCCCCAAGCCGGCCGCTGGCCACTCCCGCCCACAACGTGCCACAGCTGCAAGGGCCGCGGGCAAAACAACGGCACAGCACCGGGGGGAGGGGCACGGCACAGGAGCAATCAGCCTGACCATGCGGGCAACGTGGCCAGCCGAGGCCCAGCGCAACAGAGGGGCGCCCCGGAGTGGCTGTAGAGCGCCACCACGCCACCCCGGGAAGGCCAGCTGAGGCCCGGCATCCGCAGGGAGAGACAAGGAGCAGGGCCGCCGCCTCCAGCAACCCCAGCCCCCATCCATCGCCATGGCGCACCTGCAGCAAGAAGGGGAAGGGCGTGGGGGAGCGAAAGAGCCCCTCCCCGCCAACAGGAAAATTTGCGGCCCAGGGTGTGAGCAAACTGGGCGAAATGGCTCCAGCGCCACCTGACGCCCCAGGGCCACGACGAGGGAAGGAAAAAACTGAAATGGCCCCGGAGGGTAGAGGGCCCGCCACCCACGACCTTGCAGGTACCAGGTCATTTTAGTAGTTTAAAATAATGTTGATTGCACATGCCATAACCACCATATATTATATGGCTCTCACGGAAATAAATTTCCAAATATTTTGCTTTTATGGTTCATGAACATAATTAAAGCCTAGTGATTAATCCCAAAAACAATGTGTTTGGGGGAGTATGGACAATGGATGATGGGATTTGCAGTACCTTCGACCAATTCAGCTCGGACTTACACAGATGAGACCCCATGAATGACAGACCTGGACCAAACCTGGCACACAGAACCCCCATGACTCACAGAAAATACTGGAGGGGTTTGAGAGGAATCCACAGTGATTTAGGGGAGTTGCAGTTCACCTACATTTGGAGAGCACTCTGAACCCAAACAACCCTGGATCTGGACCAAATTTGACACAAATACTCAATATGCCCAAATTTGAATACTGGAGGGGTTGGGGGATTGATTTTGTCATTTGGGAGTTGCATCTGCTGGGATTTATAGTTCACCTACAATCAAAGAGCATTTTGAACTCCCAACAGCAATGGAATTGAACTAAACTTGAGCAATAGAGAATACTGGACCTAGGAAATTGGGAGCTGCTTGCATTTTTCTTCATGCCACGGCCATCTCCCAGGAGGCGCCTGCAAATGCTGCAGCGACTCAGGGGGCGTTTGCAGACGCGGAGGCTTTCCTTCTCCGCTGGACCAACTGGCAGGCACACCCTCGCAAGCGCACAACTGTCTCAGCCTGCCAGTTGGAATCCCTGGGCAGGCGTTGCCTGGAAACCGCAGCGCATGCGCCCCTTCCTCTCCTCAACTCTGCTCACGGCGCAGTCCCTTATTGCCCCTTCCTTCCAAGGGACCCATTGGATTGGAAGGGGTGATACAGGACTGCACCGTGGGCAGAGTTGAGGAGAGGAAGGGGGCGCGCACTGCGGTTTCCAGGCAGCGCCTGTACAGGGTTTCCAACAGGCAGGCGCACACTCTCGCGCTTGTGAGTTGGAATCCCGCCACCGCCCCCTTACAGGGCTTCAGTGCCCCCCAAATTCTCCTGAGCCTCCCACCGCCCCCTTGGATCGCCTCACCGCCCACTAGGGGGTGGTACCGCCCACTTTGGGAACCACAGATCTAGAGCAGGGCTGTCCAACTTCTACCGGCCCAGGGGCCTGAATTCCGGTCACTGATGACCTGGGGGGAAGTAGGGTCTGGCTCCGCCCCCTCCCCGGCTCTGCCCCCTCCCCACCCCCAGCTCCGCCCACTCCCTGCCCCCCTTATTTTAATTTAATATTAAATATATTTAATTCCATCCTCCCCTCTCCCCTTATTTTAATGTACCCCATCTCCCCTTATTTCATCTTTAAATATATTTAATTTTATATTTAATACATGAGGGGAGATGGGGAGGGAATGAGGAGCCCCTGAGGAGCCCCCTGCTTTGGCCTACCTTTTCCAAACGCGCAGGATCCAGGAGTACCCGGACGATGAGAGAGGCGACGACCGACTTGAGTCGAAGATGGTCCTAATCGCGTCTGTGGGCCTCAGCGATCCAGTAGTAGAGTAGCTGAAGAGTATCGCGAGAATACATGGACAGCGAAATTCCGTGTGGGTTGCGTATCCTCACGATAATTGCTCTGAACCCGGAAGTACGGTAGGTATTTTTTAAAAAAAATTCTTATTTATTTTATTTTTCAATTTTTATTTTTTATTAAAAAGCTTAGGGGGCCGTAGGGAAGGGGCTGGGGGCCGCATACCCCCCCCCCCCCCGGGCCGCCAGTTGGCCAGCCCTGATCTAGAGCAAACTTGCCCGACATAAACTTAAAGTACCGATTGAGTTTTTCAGGTTTAACCTGGCATGATGTGAATTGTAGTTCAACCAAAACCGTACGCATTTGACAATCCGGACAACGCCGGGTACCCAAGCTAGCGTAAATCATAAAAACGACTACAGCCAGTGTGCTATGAAACATAAGACAGTCTGAATTCTTTTATTAAATCCTGCCTCCACCAACTTGAAGAAGGAACGTCTACCCGACACTGAAACTCATTAAGCAAAAGTGCAAAACATTTGAATGAGACTTCCTACACCCTTGTACATGTGTGGTATTAATTTTACCCTGAACAGGAATAATTGTACTCCATCCAATGGCTTTCTGTCCCTTTGAGTGCAACTTATTATTATTTTTTTAACGGAAAGTCAAATACTTAATAAATATTTAGGATCTCCCTCATTTTGGAAGCAATTTGACAAATACAATCCATACAGTATCAAACTATTTGGCTGGTAGGACAAACGTCTGGGTCCGACATCTGAAAGGCGAGCTCAAACAAGGGGAGGCTGATGCCCTTCAAATCCAGAGCTGCCCTCTTAGTTGCGAGACGACAACAATGTCAAACTGATTTACAAGTGGTATTGCCTTCACTATGAGGAGAGGCAACGTAGAATCACCTCGGTGAAGCCTATATAACCCAATTCCTGTCCAATGAGAACCGAGGGGAACCCAGAATCGGCGGCTCCCCTTTGTTGAAGCTCCAAACCGTGCTGGCAAAGGCTCGTGTTTTCTTGTCATTTCTTCTTCTTCTTGCCCCGTTTGCCCCAACGCTGGTGGCCTCCTCCTCCTCCCTCTCGCCTCTTCTCCCAAATGGGCATCGGGGGCTCGATCTCACCCGGGCGCCCGCCCCGGTCCGGCACATCACCAATCATCAGCACCTTCCGGGAGGAAAGACAGTGAGCGTTCAGGAGCTGACCACCGCAGGACAAGCAGGCATGGTCAAACATGGGCCCTCCATGTGTTTTGGACTTCGACTCCCACCGTTCCTAACCACCTCAGGCCCTTTCCTTTCCCCGCTCTGCCATATAATCCCCATTTTGTGATTCTGGATTCATCGTTGAACCTGGAACCCCAAGTCTCAGCGGAGGCAGGCCCGGATTAGCCATAGGGCCAACGAGGCCGTGGCCTAGAGGCGCGAGCCAAGGGGGGCGCCAGAACACGGCCCAAAATTAAAAAAAATTATTTATTTATTTGTCACGTTTCTATACCGCCCCTCTCAGCCCGAAGGCGACTCGGGACGGTTTACACAGGCAGTCTCTGCCCTCAATATAACACAGCAACAAGACAAACCCTTCCCCCCCAAAACATAACACATATAATAACAATTTAACAATTAAAAACATGCAATTGCAGCCTCAGCGTCATGTTGAAATCAGTTTCCATCACATTGTTGTCATTCCTTATATCCAATTAAGCCTTATATTTCATCAACAAATGCCTGCTCAAATAACCAGGTCTTGACTTTCTTGCGAAACGTCAGGAGGGAGGGGGCCGATCTGATGTCTTTAGGGAGGGTGTTCCAAAGCCGAGGAGCCACCACTGAAAAGGCCCTGTCTCTCGTGCCCGCCAGTTGCGCCTGCGAAGAAGGCGGGACCGAGAGCAGGGCCTCTCCAGATGATCTTAAACATCTCAATGGTTCATAGGGAGAGATGCGTTCGGACAGGTAAGTTGGACCCGAACCGTTTAGGGCTTTAAAGGCTAAAGCCAGCATTTTGAATTGTGCCCGGTAGCAAACTGGCAGCCAGTGGAGCTGGCACAACAGGGGAGTTGTACGCTCTCTGAATGGCGCTCCTGTTATCAACCTGGCTGCTGTCCGTTGGACTAGTTGCAGCTTCGAACAGTCTTCAAAGACAACCCCACGTAGAGAGCATTGCAGTAATCTATACGGGATGGACCACCATGGCCAAGTCTGACTTCTCAAGGTACGGGCGTAGCTGGCGCACAAGTTTTAACTGTGCAAATGCTCCCCTGGTCACCGCTGAAACCTGGGGTTCCAGGCTCAGCGATGAGTCCAGGATCACACCCAAGCTGCGAACCTGCGTCTTCAGGGGGAGTGTAACCCCCTCCAACACAGGCTGTAACCCTATGCCCTGTTCGGCCTTTCGACTGACCAGGAGTTGTCTGGATTCAGTTTCCGTTTGTTCACTCTCATCCAGTCCGACACAGCGGCAAAGCACCGGCTTCAGGACCAAAACAGCCTCCTTAGTAGCAGGTGGGAAGGAGTGGCAGAGTTGGACATCATCTGCGTACAGATGACACCGCACTCGAAACTCCAGATGACCTCCCAGCGGCTTCATGTAGATGTTAAACAACATGGGAGATAATATTGAACCCTGAGGAACCCCACAAGGTTTTTTAAATTTTTTTTTTAAATGTTATAAAATTTAAAAATCGTGCCGCGATTGGCTCCTGCCGCCTGGTACCCAAAAGGAAGGAAGGCAAGAGGGGGGGAGGGGGGGGGCTCCCTCCTCGGCACCCTGCAGACAATACAGCCGGGAGCCAGCCCCCACGTGACCCGGCGGAGGGCGTACCACATGACCAGGCTTCACATGAGGCAGCAGCAGTAGCAGCATGAGGAGAAAGAGGAGGAGCATGCCCCGCGGCCTCGAAGGCGGCTCTGCGGCCTTGCGCTGGGTGCGCGGAGGACAGCGGCTGCAGAGCCTCAGGAGCCAATCGCGACCAGCATGGGCTGAAGGAGGAAGCCTCTTCCTTCAGCCCATGCTGGTCGCAATTGGCTCCTGAGGCGGAGGCTGGCCCTCCCCCACACCCAGGGACCAATGAGCATCCCGTGAGGCAGAGTGGGGTAGTTGTTGTTGTTGTTTCCACTCGCGGGTGCGTCTTGCAGGCCAGGAGGCGCGGGTTGGGCGAGGCGGGCAGCTTCGTCTTTCCTCCTTTCTTTCCGAGAAAGAGGCTCGGTTCCCGGGGCCAGGCCCCTCCCTCCTCCCCCCCCATGGGCAGCCCCACTATGCGCAACCCTGGAAGCCATAAAAGCAGGGCTGCCCGGACACCCAGCCAGCCTCCCAAACCGAAACCAAAGCCCAGACGATGGCACCACCGCCCAGGGCTTCCCGCCTCCTCTTCTCTTTCTTCTCCCTCTTCTTCGGAGCGGGGCGAGCCTCCCCCACTGGAGTCCCCAAAATGCCCGAGAAGATGTGTGTGTGTGTGTGTGTGTGTGTGTGTGTGGTGGGCTGCCTGCCTCCTGAGGGGTTTTTGGAGGGTCCTAATGCGGCGGAGCGAGGCAGGGGGGGGGGCGTAATTCCAAACTGTGGCCTAGGGCGCCAAAAGGTGTTGATCTGGGCCTGGGTGGAGGCCAGAGGAGGAGTTTTTGCACAACTAAGACTTGTGCGCCAGTTGTGCCCGCACCTTGGGAATTCTGACTTGGCCACGGCAGTCCATGCTCTGGTTACAGCCCATATATAGATTACTGCAATGCACTCTACGTGGGGCTGCCTTTGAAGACGGTTTGGAAACTCCAACTAGTACAACAGTCAGCAGCCAGACTACTAACGGGAGCAGGGTACAGGGAACATACCACCCTCGTTATGTCAGCTCCACTGGCTGCCAGTCCACCTCCGAGCCCAATTCAAAGCTCTAAACCAGGGGTGGGCAATTATTTTTTCCAAGGGGCCACACGAGAGCCAAAAAATATTATGGAGGGCCGCGCCTAAAGGCTGAACTACATTCTGATCTACATAATTTATTTATTTATTTACTTACTATATTTACTATATATTGCACATCATTAATATTAACATATTAATATATCAAGAAATATTCAAATATTATTAGTATTAATATCATAATTATTATATTATAGTATATACAGACATTATAATATATTGAAATTATAATAGAATATAACATTATATTATTTATTATATTAAATTATTATTAAAAAATTATTATAAAATAATAATAATAACCACTAAAATAAAATAAAATGAAATTCAAGAAGACAAAGTGCGAACCAAGATAGAGGCCGACATCCTCAAGAGAGGAAGGATCCCGAGATGGAATGGCCCAATGGACCCAGCCCAGAGGATGACAAAGCGGACCCAGCTGCCGCCGCAGCACAACAGAGCAGATCAGCAGACGATCGGAGGCTGCAGGCCTCCGCCCGCTCTCACCCCCAGCTGTTCCCCAGCTGATCGCCCTGCCATGCAGTGCCTGCCACCCCGGCTTTGGAGTGCCTGCCATCTGGCCCAGCTTACTTGTCCGAACGCATCCACCCCTACGTCCCACCTCGAAATCTAAGATCATCCGTGGAGGCCCTGCTCTCACTCCCGTCTACAGCTCAAATGCGCCTCTCAGGGACGAGGGACAGGGCCTTCTGGGCGGTGGCTCCCTGCCTATGGAACACACTCCCAACTGAGATAAGATCGATCTCTTCCCTCCTAGCTTTCCGAAAGAAAGGAAAGGCATTGCTGTGGGACCAGGCGTTTGGACAATAAATGCAATCAGCACCTTAAGGGACGATCTGGATTGGCGTGAAGACTGATGAGGCCGGTTTAATGTGTAATGACGACTTTGTATGTTTCAATTATGTTGTTTTTATCATGATATGTTGATGTTGTGATTTTGTTGTATTGTTGAAATAGCCTCTTGATGGGGCTAAATGTAAGCCCCCCTGAGTCCCCCTTCTGGGGTTGAGAAGAACGAGTTAGAAATATGGTAAATAAATATAAATAAATAAATTTTCCTAGTTTCCAACAGACCTCACAACCTCTGAGGATGCCTGCCATAGATGCAGGTGAAACGTCAGGAGAGAATGCTTCTGGAACAGCCTGAAAAACTTACAACAACCCAGTCAGGAGGGATTGTATGGCCCAGACAGCTTGGAAAACTCACAGCAACCCAGTGATTCCAGCCATGAAAGCCTTTGACAACACAGTACCTTGGTGTCAAAGTACCTGGGTGTCAGCTGCATTAAAGATCACTCATGACCAAAAGGTATTGAGTTTGAAGCCAGCTTCCGGCCAATTGTGTAGCTTGTTGTCGACCTTTGCAGCCCGAAAGACAGTTGCATCTGTGAAATAGGAAATGTAGGTACCACCTATGTGTGGGAGGCTAATTTAACAAAAATTTACGAGGCCATAAAAAATCTCCAGCAAAAGCATGCGAGGAATGCGGAAAGTACTTCATCGGTGTTGCAGATGGATGGTGAAGCGACAGCTCCCCTGGTGGCCAGAAGTTGGAATGTTAAGTAGCCTCTGACTGTCTGTCTATATGTGTTGTGTGTCTATGGCATTGAATGTTTGCTATGTATGTGTACATTGTAATCTGCCCTGAGTTCCCTGTGGGGTGAGAAGGATGGAATACAAATACTGTAAATAAATAAATCAATAAATACCTTGTTTATTGCACAACTGGTCTTGTCTCGCGAGGCTCCGCTGCTGGTCTTGATGATGCGTGAAAAGTCCTCCCTAGCTGCCAGCAGTTGGGCCAGGGTGATCTGGGAGCTGCCCAGTAGAGACTGCCGCAAGGGCTTGAAGACGGCCGTCATGGCTGTTCTATGCTTCTACGGTAGGGACAAAAGGAAGAAAGGAAAGAAGGGCAATGCCAACAAGACAACAAGGCAACTTTGAGGATTTTCCATGTCTGTGTCATCTCATGCATATCGGTCAAACAAGAAGGCAAGTTAAACATCACATCATTGAACATAAAAGCAAAATTAGAAACTATTCAATGGATTCTATTCTCTATAAACATTTTGAAGAATTCCAGCATAATGCAGAGTCTCTTCGAGTTGAAATTCTAGAGGTAGGAACTCCCTCCTCATATGTTGATCTGGGCACTAGACTTTTGCAACGTGAATTCTTTTGGATTCCAAACCGAATACCCAAAAGGGTTAAATCACTGATTCTCAAAGAGGGCAGTACTGCCCCCTGGTGGGCGGTGAGGCGATCCAAGGGGCCGGTGGGAGGTTCAGGGGAATTTGGGGGGCGGTGAACCCCTTTAAGGGGGCAGTCAACGATTGGTCATTTAGGAGGGGTTGCGCAGCCCTCTTCTTTGGCCCTACCCTCTTCGCTTTGACCCCCACATGCAGTGCAGTGCGAAGGCTGCAGCGCAAGGGCCTCTGCGTCCTCCAGCAGAGCCTCCCTGCCACCGCAGAAGAAAGTGCGGCCTTCCCCGGTGGAGGCGGCGATGGAGGAAGCAGGAGAGCCCAGGGCTTCCGCAAGGAGAGCAGGCCTCACTTCTTCATCCCCTCAGGCTGCCCGTCCCCTCAGAGCCTTCTCCCCGGCGGCGGCACGGCGAGCAGCGCCACCGCTGGAGAGGGCTCTGAGGGGGTTCAGTGGTCTTTGGAAATCAGAGCTGAATCAGTTGAAGGTACTGCAAATCCCATCATCCGTTGTCCATACTCCCCCAAACATATTGTTTTGGTGATTAATCACTAGACTTTAATTATGTTCAATTTGTAACAATGAAAATACATCCTGCATATTATATATTTGCATTAGAATTCGTAAGAGTAGCAAAATTATTTATGAAGTAGCAACAAAAATATGGTTGGGGGTCACCACGACATGGGGGACCTTATTTACGAGTCACGGCATTAGAAAGGTTGAGAACCACTGCATTAATACATATATCTTTCTGTTTAATTGCTACTAAATTTTAAAAAAAATTATTTCTAGGGGGGCGGTGACTACATTTTTTCTGGAAAGGGGGCGGTAGGCCAAAAAAGTTTGGGAACTACTGGGTTAAATGATACTAACACATATGATTGCTTCTTGTAAACTTTCAGTAATATCTATTTAAATAACTGTTACCTCTTGCTGTGAAACTGTCAGGTAGCCTTCTCTAGCAGGGCTGTCCAACTTCTACTGGCCCAAGGGCCTGAATTCAGGTCACTGATGACCTGGGGGGGCCGCAGCGGGGGCGAGGCCGGTCACGCGGGGCGGGGCGGTCGCGGGCATGTGCGGCAGGGCCAGAGTGGCGAGGCCCCGATCCCCGGGCTCTTCTCCCCGGCGACGGGGCGTCTCTTCCTGCTTTTCTCCGTGACCAGGGAGAGAAGCAAGAAGGGAGGCGCAGAGCCCGGGGATCGGCGCTCTCTTCCTTCTTTTCTCCCTGGTACCGAGAGAAGCTGGCGTGAGGCGCAGGGAGGGGAGGGCGCCTCCTTCCTGACTCCCTATGGCTCCGCCCCTCCCTCCCAAAGCATCACGCCAGCGTCAGAAGCGGCGCCTCCCTCCCCGCATGCACATTCTTTGGGATTTTTTCAGGAATTTTTTCGGGAATTTTTTAAAATTATTTTTTAAATAATATTTTTCCCAGAGGAGAGGGGGGCCGCAGCCAAGGGGCTGGCGGGCCGTGTGCGGGCCGCGGGCCGCCTGTTGGACAGGCCTGTTCTATAGTAACAATGTCAACATCACAAACTTTATCACCCGGTCCCTTTAAGTGTAGCACATAAAATAGCTGTGGTCATCTGGTAGCTGGTACTCGCTATAGAATGAAACTCACGTAGAGCATCATTTATTCCAGGAGAACTTGGTGTAAGTAATTGTGTTCTGTTGTACTTGTAACTTAGAAATTACATGGTTGCATTATATGAACATACTTGTCATTAAGAAACCTGCTTAGCCAGGAAAACTTTGTGTGAGTAATTCTGTCCTGATATAGTTGTAACTTATTATTTTCATGTTTGTATTATATCAGTGATTCCCAAACTTTTTTGGCCTACTGCCCCCTTTCTAGAAAAAAAATTACTCACCGCCCCCCTAAAAATTAATTTTTAAAAAATGTAATAGCAATTAAACAGAAATATGTATGTATTAATGCAGTGGTTCTCAACCTTTCTAATGCCGTGACCCCTAAATAAGGTTCCTCATGTTGTGGTGACCCCCAACCATATTTTCGTTGCTACTTCATAAATAATTTTGCTACTCTTACGAATTCTAATCCAAGTATCTAATATGCAGGTCAAAGCGAAGGGGGTGGGGCCAAAGAAGGGGGCCGTGCGACCCCTCCTAAATGGCCAATTGTTCACCGCCCCCTTAAAGGGGTTCACCGCCCCCCAAATTGCCCTGAGCCTCCCACCGCCCTCTTGGATCGCCTCACCGCCCACCAGGGGGTGGTACCGCCCTTTGAGAATCAGTGTATTATATGAACATACTTGCTATTAAGAAACCTCCTTAGCCACTCTTTTCATTCCCTTTATTTATTTATTTTATTTATTTACAGTATTTATATTCCGCCCTTCTCACCCCGCAGGGCGGATTACGATGTACATATACATGGCAAACATTCAATGCCATAGACACACAACATATACAGGCAGACACTCAGAGGCTATTTAACATTCCAGCTTCTGGCCACCAGGGGAGCTGTCGCTTCCTCATTCTTTGCATACTTCCTGGAGATTTTTATGGCCTCATAAATCAGTTAAATTTGCCTTCCCACAAAGTGTTACCTAAATTTCCTACTTGACAGATGCAACTGTCTTTCAGGCTGCAAAGGTCAACAACAAGCTACACAATTTTGGTCGGGAGCTCACTCCGACCTGGGCTGGCTTCGAACTCATGACCTTTCAGTCAGTAGTGATCTTAATGCAGCTGACTCCCAGCCAGCTGAGCCAGTCCCGGTCCACTTTATTTTGTAAATCCATATTCCTGCACCTGAAGAATATAAGTCCAAACCGGTCGTGAGGAATATCTGTACTCAGGAACGTGTCTTTATACATTCTCTTTCATAAGAGAGTAAATGAAACTATTACCTTGAAGGAGGAATCTTCCCCAAAGAACCTGTGGTTGCAAACTCTCTCCTACAAGAAAGATTTACTATTTGGCACTGTGAATGCAAGGAACCTATGGCTCATTATTGGTTGTATCATGTAGAACAGTGTTTCCCAACCAGTGTGCCATGGCACACTAGTGTGCCGTGAGCGATCATCAGGTGTGCCGTGGGAAATTGGAACCTCCAATATTCTTTCTTCCCCCTCCTGCCCACAGTGCTCCCTGGGTGTAGGTGAACTACATCTTCCAAACTCAAGGTCAATTCCCAAGCAAACCCTTTCAGTACTTTCTGTTGGTAATGTGAGTTACCATAAGAAGAGCCATGCTGAATCGGGCCTCAGCCCATCTAGTCCAGCATTCTGTGTCACACAGTGGCCCACTAGTTGTACACGGGGATCTCTAGCAGAAAGGAGGGCAAAACCCTCACCTGCTCCCGACCCCCCACAACCAGTACCCGGGGAAAATCCTGCCTGCCTCCATCAACACAGAGGTGGCACTTGGATGTCCATTTCAGTAACTACTGATTCCCTTGGTATCCATGAATCTGTCTAATCCCAGAAACTGTAACTCCCAAATGTCAAGGTCTATCTTCCCCAAACTCCACCAGTGTTCACATTTGGGCATATTGAGTATTCATGCCAAGTTTGGTCCTGACCCAACATTGTTTCAGTCCACAGTGCTCTCTGGATATAGGTGAACTACAACTCCAAAACCCAAGGTCAATGCCCACCAAACTCTTATAGCATTTTCTCTTGGTTATGGGAGTTCTGTGTGGGAAGTTTGTGTCTTTCTGCCATTCCTGCCAGGATATCTATGTTGTGTTCATCGAAACAGGCCCAGGTTTCACACTGAGTGTATAAATACATTTAAAAACATATTAACTATGTGTATTACTGTGTTAGAGTGTCATTTTGTGTCATTTTGGTTGGTGGTGTGCCCCAGGATTTGGTAAATGTAAAAAATGTGCCGCGGCTCAAAAAAGGTTGAAAAACACTGATGTAGAAGATCACAATAAGGAAACAGAAGCTCTTCAGAATTGATATCATTTTTTCTTGAAAAGACTACAACCAGTATTGTGAACACAACATACTTACTGTATATACTCAAGTATAAGCCTAGTTTTTCAGCCCTTTTTTTAGGCTGAAAAAGCTCCCCTCGGTTTCTACTCGAGTCAAGGTTATGTATTATTTTACTCTATTATTATTATAATATTTATTATTACATTTATTATTTTACTCTATTATTATTACATTTATAGGTTACTTTATTATTTTTATTACTTTATTATTATTACATTTATTATGTTACTCTCTTTATTAATATGGGAAGGGTACGTAAACACATGTACATTGAAGAAGGCTAGAATAATGGTTTAGTCAGAGTTTGACAGTCTTATCTTGTAGGAGATCTCAATAAGGAAACAGAAGGAAACACTGGGAATGTGGCGCAGCTGGTTGGGTGTCAGCTGCATAAGATCTCTACTGACCAGAAGGTCATGAGTTCGAGGCCTGCCCAGGTCGAGGTGGGCTCTCGACCTTTTGTGTAGCCTGTTGTCGACCTTTGCAACCCGAAAGACAGTTGCATCTGTCAAGTAGGAAATTAAGGTGCCACTTAAGGTACCATTTAGTGGGGAGGCTAAATTTAATTGATTTACAAGGCCATAAAAAGATCTCTAGGAAACACACTGAGGAATGAAGGAGTGTGACAGCTCCCCCTGGTGGCCAGATATTAAATTGCCTCTGTCTGTCTTGTGTGTTTGTGTGTCTAAATGTAATGTGTACATTGAAATCCGCCCTGAGTCCCCTGCGGGGTGAGAAGGGCGGAATAGAAATGAAGTAAATAAATAAATAATCTTATAGTTTTATGTAAATATTAATTAACATTTAACCTACTGATGCTTCCATTAATTTAATTTTATTGGTATCCTCTTTTATTTTGAAATATAGCAGTATGTGCTGCATTTTTCGCCTCGGCTTATACTCGAGTTAATAAGTTTTCCCAGTTTTTTGGGGTAAAATTAGGTCCTCGGCTTATATTCGGGTCGGCTTATACCCGAGTTTATACGGTATGTTTGTTTGTAGATTTTTGTTTATTGTCTCTTGTACAAGCTGTGAAATATATGCTTGGTATTGTTCTACTTTGGTAGTAGTGGGCCTCTGTGTCTTGTTGGTCTTAGGGCAGTGTTTCCCAACCAGTGTGCCGTGAGTGATCATCAGGTGTGCTGTGGGAAATTGGAACCTCTAGAAGGGGAGTGGGGAGAGTCTAGTGTGTTGAACTATAAAAACCCTAAGAAACCTACCTCGCTAAAGGCACAAAATTACAAACAGCCCCCCCCCCCGGTTGTCTACTTGGTCTCTCCTCTCCTTTCCGTGTAGAGACCTCCTCTTGCCTCCCCCGGTCTAATGCTGGATGGTTCAGTCCAGCACCAGCCCCGCCCCTCCCTCCTCCCCAGTGCGCGTGAAACCGCTCTCGGCCTTGCTTTGGCTCCCTGCCCGCCACCGCCTTCCTTCCTGCCTGCTTCACTAGCTTCGAGATGCCCACCCGGGCTGCCCCGCTGACCCCCAAGGAGCTGCGCAGGTGGTGAGTGAGGCTCTTGCTCCCCACGACCCTAGTTCAAGCCTGGCGGGGAGGGAGGGGGCAACCTAAGTGAGAGGGAGACTGCTGGTCTTTTGAGGCCCCCCCCTCCAGAAACTGTAACTCCCAAATGTCAAGGTCTATTTCCCCCAAACTTCACCTGTGTTCACATTTGGGCATATTGAGTATTCATGCCAAGTTTGGTCCTGATCCAACATTGTTTGAGTCCACGGTGCTCTCTGGATATAGGTGAACTACAACTCCAAAACTCAAGGTCAATGCCCACCAAACTCTTATCGTATTTTCTCTTGGTTATGGGAGTTCTGAGTGGGAAGTTTGTGTCTTTCTGCCATTCCTGCCAGGCTATCTATGTTGTGTTCATCGAAACAGGCCCAGGTTTCACACTGAGTGTATAAATACATTTAAAAACATATTAACTATATGTATTACTGTGTTAGAGTGTCATTTTGTGTCATTTTGGTTGGTGGTGTGCCCCAGGATTTGGTAAATGTAAAAAGTGTGCCGCAGCTCAAAAAAGGTTGGGAAACACTGTCCTAGGGAACCCATTTCTTTTTATAGTTTAACTTTGGGGATTTTGCCAGAGCTGGGCTTTCTCTTCTTACCTCAGCCCTCTCGGACCAATGGAAAGATGCAACAGTGACGTCAAGGCGGGTGGCCATCATCTTCTTCCGCTTCTGGTACTCCACTTGCAGGGCTTTGTGGATGTTTGCCAACGTCTCCTAGAGATTTTATTAGAGGTGGGAGTACAAGGAGGACAAAGTGCATCGGTCACAAACATAGCCATATAGCCCGGAAAACTCACAGCAACCTAAAAGAACCAAATACCTAGCGGTTTATCTACGGAGCAGCACAGGCAGTAGCGTGCCTTACCCATTCTGCGGAGGAAAGCGGGACCTTCAGGAGTGGCGCCATCTGCTGGTGCTCAACATGTAGTGTGGAAAGCGCCTCCAAGATCTAAGGAGGAGACCACAAGTTTAGCTGTCCAGGGAAGAGAAAAAGAAACAGGCCATTTGCACTTTCAGGTGGAACCAAAGCAAGGGAAGGCCAGGCAAAGAGAAGGATGAGGGGAAAACACACTCCAATCCTTCTATCCCAAGCACCGGCAAACTTTGGCCCTTCAGTTGAAGTCCAAAGTATCTGGAGGGCCGAAGTTTGCTCATGCCAGTTCTACATGTAGCTTCCCATAATAGTGTACCCTTGATTTAATGATTTACAGGATTTTAATGCTGTATTTTATATTGTATTAAATCTGGTTTCCATGTATTTATTTATTTGCCTTATATGTGAAAAATCTATGGTCCAGCCCAGTGTTTCCCAACCTTTTTTGAGCCGCAGCACACTTTTTACATTTGCAAAATCCTGGGGCACACCACCAACCAAAATGACACAAAATGACACTCTAACACAGTAATACATATAGTTAATATGTTTTAAAATGTATTTATACACTCAGTGTGAAACCTGGACTGTTTCGATGGACACAACATGAACCTGGCAAGAATGGCAGAAAGACACAAATTTCCCACAGAACTCCCATAACCAAGAGAAAATGCTATAAGAGTTTGGTGGGCATTGACCTTGAGTTTTGGAGTTGTAGTTCACCTATATCCAGAGAGCACTGTGGACTCAAACAATATTGGATCAGGACCAAACTTGGCATGAATACTCAATATGGCCAAATATGAACGCAGATGGAAATAGACCTTGATATTTGGGAGTTGTAGTTGCTGGGATTTATAGTTCCCCTATAATCAAAGAGCATTCTGAACCCCACCAATGATCGAACTGGGCCAAATTTCCCACACAGAACCCCCAGGAGGCAAGAGGAGGTCTCTACTTGGGGAAAGGGAGGCGGGAGGCAGGTCTTCCCAATGCATGGAGAGGGAGAGACCAAATAGAGTAGACAATGGGTGGGGAAGGGGGCGTTTGTAATTTTGTGCCTTTATCAAGGTAGGTTTCTTAGGGTTTTTATACTTCAACACACTGGACTCTCCCCCCCTTCCTGGAGGTTCCAATTTCCCACGGCACACCTGATGATTGCTCACGGCACACTAGTGTGCCCCGGCACACTCGTTGAGAAACACTGGTCCAGGCACCAAATAAACTTGATTTGACGTAATAGTGAATCATTTATTTATTTAAGAAATTTATATGCCGCCCTTCTTACCCCGAAGGGGACTCAGAGCGGCTTACAAGTAAAATGTAAATAAAATAAATTATATTATTGTCATACTACAATATTATTTTATATATTACATTGTACTATAACATTATCCTCTCCATTGGCGACCCTTGCAGTGGGGGAGAGGCTTGCGTACCCTAATGAAGTTGTGATGCTATTGTACTGATAGGAGCTTGTTCAACTTAAGCTGCCTGAGGGCTCGCACTAAGACTCCAAACTATCTAGTCCGTGAGCTGCTTTTTGCTGACGCTGCTGCCCTTGTCACCCATTCAGAAGCAGCTCTGCAGCGCCTCACATCCTGCTCTGCAACAGCTGCAGAGCTGTTTGGGCTGAAAAAGAAAACGGAAGTCCTCTACCAGCCCGCACCACAGGAAGAACACCATCATCCCCACGTCAGCATAGGCAAATCTGTGCTTAAGTCCATTCAGCAGTTCACCTACCTGGGAAGCATCATCTCTTCAGATGCCAAGATTGATAAAGAGATCGATCACAGATTAGCAAAGGCATATCGTGCATTTGGAAGGCTTCACAAAAGAGTCTGGAGCAACAAGCACCTGAGGCAAACCACCAAAACCAGTGTGTACAGAGCTATCGTACTGTCTATTCTCCTCTCTGGGTCTGAAACATGGGTCACCTATCACCGACACCTACGACTCCTCAAACGCTTTCATCAGCGCTGTCTTCGCACAATCCTAAATATACACTGGACTGACTATGTGACGAATGCCGCTGTCCTTGAGCAAGCAGAGATCATCAGCATTGAGGCCATGCTATTGAAAACTCAGCTGCGCTGGGCAGGGCACATCTCTAGGATGGAGGACCACCGCCTCCCAAAGATACCACTCTATGGTGAACTCGCCACGGGTCAGCGCAAGAGAGGCGCCCCCAAAAAGAAATATAAGGACTCCCTGAAACAACATCGGCCAGATTGATCACCAACAATGGTCCACCCTGGCCTCACATCGGGAAGCATGGAGACACACTATCCACAATGCTGCGGCCTCTTTCGAGAAGGCACGCTAAATGGGTGCCGAAGAGAAACGACAAGGCAGAAAGAACCACAACTTGGAAACAACATCACCCAAGGAGACTTTCTGTTGTGCTTTCTGCAACCGAACTTGCCTATCTCAGATTGGCCTTTTTAGTCATCAACGCGCTTGTAAAAAGCGTGGGATGACTCCTTCCTAAGAATCTTCGTTCGCGAAGTAATGCCGAGTAGAGTAGTACTATAATATTATACTGTAATATTATTAGTAATATTACATGTAATATTTTATTTATTTAAAATTTATAATGTCATAGTATATTATAATTTCAATATATTATAGTGTCTATATATATACTATAATATAATTATGATATTAATACTAATAATATATGAATATTTCTTGATATATTCATATGTTAATATTAATATGTAATATATAGTAAATATAGTAAATAAATAAATAAATAATGTAGACTAGAATGCAGTTCCGCCTTTACTGTCCATAATATTTTTGGCTCTCATTGCCCTTGGAAAAGTAATTGCCCACCCTGCTGTATAGTCAACTTCTGGCAAAAAGCATAGCATAAAATTGCCTGGAAGCCCGGGAACAGTTGTGGCAAAGCTATGGCACGTCGCCCCCCCCCACGCCCCTCCCCCATTCGTAATCAGAGGTTCCGACCTTGGACTCTATGTCAGCCATGAGCTGATGGATGGAGCAAGTGGGCTCTGGTTCCTCCATTCCCAGGACCTTGCAGATGTGGTGGAGCTCACGCACGGCCTCGCCAGCTCTGTCTTCTTGCTCAGGCGAGCAGGCCGCTTTCCGTGCCTGGAGTCGGGCCGCAAGGAGCTCAGAGCTCAAGAAATCTGGAAATGGGTAGGATTGGGAGACATGAAAAAAGGGTAGTTAACATTAATGTTTTATATACTGTACTAGCTGTCCCCAACCACGCTTCACTGTGGCTTCAGTCTGGCTCCTTCCTTCTCTACCTCTTTCCTCCCCACCCCCAACTTTTTTCTCCCTTCTTCTTTCTCTTCTTCCTTTCCTTCTCTCCTTCTTACTTTCCTTCCTTTCTTCTTTCATTGCTTCCTTCCGTCCCTCTGTCCCTCCCTCTCTCCATCCTGCCCTACATCTTTCTTTCCTTCCTTCAGTCTTTCTTTCCTCCTTCTTTCCTTCCTTCTCTTTTTTCCTCCCGCTTTCATTCCTTCTCTTTTTTCTTTCCTTCTTCCTTCCCTCTTTCCTTCTTTCCCCTCTTTTTCTTTCCCTTCTTTCTCTCCTTTCTTACGTCTCCTCCTCTTTCTTTGCTTCCTTCCTTTGCTTTATCTGAATTGGATATGATGGCTGAGGTGTCAGGAGGGCTTTGATTCGCCTGGTGTGTGTGTGTGTGTGGGGGGTTGGACTGGATGTCCCTTCTAAATCTATGGTACCATTGCGTGGCCCAGGCCAGGTACAGCATGCAAACGAGGAAGGAAGAAGGAACGTGCTGGCAAAACTCGCCAGCAGCAGAGTCTGAGCCGAGTGAGGTGGAGGAGGGGTCAAATTCCCCTCCTTCGCCTCAAATTCCACGTGCGCAGCTGAGAAACTCTCAAACTCTCAGCTGCACGCGAGGAATTTGAGGCGAAGGAGGGCGAAGGTGGCTCGGCCCTTCCTCTGCCTCACTCGTCTCAGAAGCCTCCGAGCGGGCTGCTGCTGCTGATGGCGAGCCTTGCCAGCACCTCCCTCCTTCCTTCCTCGCCTGCGCGCTGCACCTGGCCTGGGCCACGCATTGACTCTCCCACGTCGTCGTCCGTCCTGACCCCTCCATGCCGGCATGGGAGGAAAAGGCGGAGAGCTTGGCGCTGGCCCCGCCTTCACCTTCCTTCTGCCTTCCTGCTGGAGTACTTCCTTGCGCCACCGACGCGCGCACCTTCCTCCAAGGCAGCACCTGCTTCGAGGCGGAGTCGTCTTAAATAGCGCTTATATCCCTAACTCTGTATTTTGTGATGATAAGTAGGGGGGGTCGTCTTATAGCCCCAGTCGCCTAGTACAGTGTTTCCCAACCAGTGTGCCATCTAGTGTGCCATGAGGGATCATCAGGTGTGCTGTGGGAAATTGGAACCTCCAATACCCTTTTTCCCCCCTCCTGCCAAACACTTCTTTTTTCTTCTCCACTCGGGCTCCCTTCTTCTCAGCCTCGCTCTGCTCGCTTTGCCTCGCTTTGCTCACGCTGCCGCCATTTTGATCCGAGGGGGCAGCGTGTGTTCAGGAGGGGAGGGGGGAGGGAGGAAGACATGGGGCGAATCTGCGCAGTAGCGCCCGCACGGGTCATGTCTTCCTTCCTCCCCCCTCCCCTCCTGAAATAGGGAGCCCAACTGGAGAAGAAAAAGTAAGTGTTCGGCAGGAGGGGGAAGAAAGGGCGCGAAGGGGAAGGGGGAGGAAGAGGTCTCTGTTGAAAGCTGGCATGGGCAAACTTGGACCTTCCAGGTGTTTTGGACTCCAACTCCCACCATTCCTAGCAGCCTCAGGCTCTTTTCCTTTTTTCCCCTCAGCCACTTAAGCAGGAAAGGGCCTCAGGCTGTTAGGAATGGTGGGAGTTGAAGTCCAAAGCACCCAGAGGGCCGAAGTTTTCCCATGCCTGTTTTAGGGACCTTAAAGTGGTGAGCCCCCTTCCAACATTGTGATTCTGGATAGAAAACAAAACAACAACAGAACATAACATTGTTTGAGTCCACAGTGCTCTCTGGGTGTAGGTGAGCTACAACTTCCAAACTCAAGGTCAATTCCCAAGCAAACCCTTTCAGTACTTTCTGTTGGTAATGAGAGTTCAATATGCCAAGTTTGGTTCAATTCCATTGTTGCAAGACTTCAGGATGCTCTTTGATTGTGTGTTAACTATAAATTGAGCAAGACCTTCGTGTGTGTCTTTCTGCCATTCCTGCCAGGATATCTATGTTGTGTTCATTGAAACAGGCCCAGGTTTCACACTGAGTGTATAAATACGTTTAAAAACATATTAACGAGGTTGAAAAAAAGGTTGAAAAACACTGGCCTAGTACCCCGGGATATACGGTACTTTAAACTGGATTATATGAGTCTACACTACCATATAATCTAGTTCAAAGCAGATAATCTGGATTTTATGTGGCAGTGTTGAAGGGGCCCTAGACAAGGAATACTCAGAGGTAGGTTTGCCAGTTGCTTCATCTTAAGCATAGCCTTATTTGTTGGCAGGGGTTTGTGGGCAGTCTCTCATCGACGTACTAACAAAGGTTGATCACGCTTAGCTTCCAAGATCAGGCAGAATCTGGTGCCTGTTTTCACATTTTGTAAGTTGCCTTGAATCCCAGACTTGGGGGAAGGACAGGATATAAAAGAATGATGATATTAGGAAGATGAAAAAAAGGAGAAAAGCAACAGCAGTAATTTTACTATTGTTAGTTCAATTCTTGGGAGTTTCTTAATTCTAATTGCTTCCCGTCTGGACTTACACAGCAGCTGGAGGCAATTCTCTGGCGTGTTGAGTCTGGCTGTGACATCTCCTTTGGTCAGTGAGGGATACGGGCAATGGAGTTCATTCAGGAGACCGCTCACTTCAATTTGGAACGTCTCTGCATCTTCAGGGCCTAAAAAAAAAAAACCCCAACGGCTCATAAACATCTTCACATCAGATTGTGGCATTTTTTCCCCTAACTAAAAGTCAATCTGAGGTCCTCATACATTTAGAACAGGGGTGCTCACACTTTTTTTCAGCATGCGAGCTACTTATAAAACAATGAAGTCAAAATGATCTCCCTACCCACTACTCAGAGAGCCATAAATATTTGGAAATTTATTTCAGTGAGAGCCATATAATATATTTTAAGACTGAATTCAACTAAATGTGAGTATAATAAGCCCCTGAATTTATTCATAATAATAATGATGATAATATTCATTCAGCCTCTGTTGCTGCTACTACTACTAATAATAATAGTAACAACAACAACAATAGGTTCCTAGAGTAGAAGGAGTGTATGGCTCCCATATGGGCCATAGCGACACCGGTTACGCCGCCGCTGCCACACTAACTGGCCGGCAGCACCTGGGCAGTATCAAGGAGCATGCAGGGCGGGACTGAGCCCTCCTTCCGTTCTGCCTGCGATCTACCAGGACACCCTACGCGATCTACCAGTAGATCGCGATCTACCTAATGAGCACCCCTGATTTAGAACATCATCACTGAGTTTGAGGAAAGAACAGGAATGGCCCCGCCATTATGGTTTTAAATTGTGTGTCATAAGAACATAAGAACATAAGAAGAGCCATGCTGAATCGGACCTCAGCCCATCTAGTCCAGCATTCTGTATCACACAGTGGCCCACCAGTTGTACACGGGGATCTCGAGCAGAAGGGAGGGCAAAACCCTGACCTGCTCCCGACCCCCCACAACCAGTACCCGGGGAAATCCTGCCTACCTCAACCAACTCCGAGGTGGCACTTGAATGTCCTTTTCAGTAACTACCGATACACTTGGTATCCATGAATCTGTCTAATCCTGCCTGGAAGTTGTCCAGGCTGACAGCTGTCACAACCTCTTCTGGAAGTGAGTTCCATAACCCAATGACCCTCTGGGTGAAGAAATATTTCCCTTTATTAGTCCTAATTTTCCTACCTTGGAGCTTCAGGGAGTGCCCTCTAGTCCTAGTGTTTTGTGACAAAGAAAACAGTTTTTCTTTATTCACCTTTTCTATCCCATGCATGATTTTATACACTTCGATCAAGTCACCTCTTAAACGCCGTCTTTCAAGGCTGAAAAGACCAAGGCATTGCAACCTGGTTTCATAAGGGAGCTGCTCCATCCGTTGGATCATTCCTGTTGCCCTTTTCTGTACCTTTTCCAGTTCCGTTATATCCTTCTTAAGGTGCGGAGACCAGAATTGTACACAGTACTCCAAATGTGGCCTTACCATCGATTTGTAGAGAGGTAATACAACATTTGCTGACCTATTTTCGATTCCCTTTCTGATCATGCCAAGCATAGAATTTGCTTTTTTCACTGCTGCTGCGCACTGGGTTGACATCTTCATTGAGCTGTCCACCAAGACCCCAAGATCCCTTTCCTGGTTTGTCTCGGAAAGCTTTGACCCCATCAATTGGTAGGTGTAGTTGGGGTTCTTTGCCCCGATGTGCATGACTTTACACTTGTTTAGGTTAAAATGCATTTGCCACTTTGTTGCCCATTCACTCAATTTCGAGAGATCTTTCTGGAGCTCTTTACAATCAGTTTCATTTTTAACTACCCTGAACAGTTTAGTGTCGTCTGCAAACTTTGCTACCTCAGAATTCACTCCTACATCCAGATCATTAATGAATAAATTAAAAAGTAACGGACCCAAAACTGAACCTTGGGGTACGCCACTTCTCACCTCTTTCCACCCAGAGAAATGTCCGTTTATTACCACCCTTTGTTTCCTACAGTTTAGCCAGGTTCCAATCCAGGACAAGACCTGTCCCTGATTCCATGGCTGAAGAGCTTATTTAGGAGCCTTTGGTGAGGGACTTTGTCAAAAGCCTTTTGAAAGTCAAGGTAAACAATATCAATTGGGTCCCTTTATCTATGTGTTTATTTACACCTCAAAGAATTCTAACAAGTTAGTAAGACATGATTTGCCTTTGCAGAAACCATGTTGATTTTCCTTCAGCAATGCCTGTTCTTCTATGTGCTTAGTAATTTTTCTTTTAATAATGGTTTCCATCACTTTGCCTGAACTGAGGTTAGACTAACTGGCCTATAATTTCCTGGATCACCCCTGATCCTTTCTTGAAGATCGGAGTTACATTTGCCTCCCTCCAGTCCTCGGGTACAGTGCCTGATCTTAGAGAAAGGTTATATATTTTGGCTAGAATTTCAGCAATTTCACACTTGAGTTCCTTAAGAACTCTGGGGTGGATGCCATCTGGCCCTGGTGATTTGTTGACATTTAGTTTAGTAAGGCATGTGAGAACATCCTCCTTGTTTATCTCTATCTGTTTTAATTCTTTTAATTCCCTCCTGAAAAAACTGACTCAGATGCAGGCATATGTTGTCTGTCCTCCTGTGTGAAAACGGAGGCAAAGAAGTCATTTAGCCGCTCAGCAATCTCCTTGTCTTCGCTGATTTTCCCTTTCTGACCATTGTCGTCGAGTGGCCCAACTGCTTTTCTAGTTGGGTTCCTGCTTCTGATGTACTTAAAGAAGTTTTTGTGTTTTTTTAAAATATTCTTTGCTATGTGTGCCTCAAAATCTCTCTTGGCTTTCCTGACTGTTGCTTTGCATTTAGTTTGCCAGAGCTTGTGTTCCTTTCTGTTCTTCTCGGTAGGAAGAGCCTTCCATTTCTTAAATGAGTTTTTCTTCTTTCCAATCACATCTTTTACTTCATTTGTAAGCCATACTGGTGTCCTTTTGGACTTTCCATGCCTCTTTCTTTTTATTGGAATGCATTTTAGTTCGCCCTGTTTTAAGGTATTTTTAAACAGTTTCCAAGCATTTTGGAGGGATTTGATTTTTTTTTACTGCTCCTTTTAGTTTGTTCTTTACAATTTTTCTCATTTTGGTGAAATTCCCTTTGTGAAAGTTTAATGTCTCTGTGTTAGTTTTCACTGACAGTTTGCTATCCAAACTTACGTTGAAGGTTATTGTGTTATGGTCACTGGTACCTATGGGCTCAGCTACAAGGACATCTTGAACGAGATCTTGTTCATTAGTTAGCACCAAGTCCAGGCTCCCCTTTCCCTGGTTGGTTCCATGACCATCCGCTCAAGGGAATAATCAGCTAGCATGTCGAGGAACCTTGTCTCTCTTTCATGCGTAGAACAAGAATTTGGCCAATCTATTCGGGGATAGTTGAAGTCCCCCATTATGACTAATGGATTTCTTTTTGAGGCCTGTTTAACTTCATTTTCCAGATGGCAGTCTGCCTCTGGAGTTTGGTTGGGAGGGCGATAGCAGATCCCTAGTGCTAGATTAGTTTTTTGTCCTGGGACTTTTACCCACAATGTTTCTGTAGGTGAGTTTGAAATTTCTTGAAGTTCTAATTCATGAACTGTTTATATGTCAGCTATATTGATTGATTGTATTGTATTGTTTTATTATTTGCTGCTGTATTTTTTTATTGATGTGTCATTGGGCTTGGCCTCATGTAAGTCGCCCCGAGTCCCTTCGGAGAGATGATGGTGAGGTATAAATAAAGTTTTATTATTGTTGTTATTGTTGTTGGGCTACAGAGAATAAGAGAATGTGCCTGCCTTCAGGTCTTCTATAGTTTTATGATATTCCTGTGAGTTTCATACTATTTCCTTAGGCAATTTTTTTTCGTGTCAGGAGGGACTTGAGAAACTGCAAGTCGCTTCTGGTGCGAGAGAATTGGCCATCTGCAAGGACGTTGCCCAGGGGACGCCCAGATGTTTTGATATTTTACCATCCTTGGGGGAGGCTTCTCTCATGTCCCCGCATGGAGAGCTGGAGCTGACAGAGGGAACTCATCCATGCTCTCCTCGGACTCGAACTTCCTACCTGTCGGTCTTCAGTCCTGCCGGCACAAGGGTTTAACCCATTGCATCACCGGGGGGCTCCTCTTTAGGCAAGGAAGACTCAGAAGTAGTTTGCTGTCACCTTCCTTTGGAATATAGCTTACAACATCAGGTATTTCTGGACTGTCTACCATCTAATTACTAACCAGGCTTGACCCTGCTTAGCTTCTAAAGTTACCAGTCATGGATTCGGATAAGTTTTATTCCTCAATGTATCTGTTTAAGAGACTCCATATTAAAAAAGTGCACATAATTCAGATATTATTCAGATGGCATTTAAAGGCGTTGGTCAGACCTCATAATTCAAGGAGAATCTTAAAGAGCTGGATCTGTTTAAGCTGGAGAAGAGAAAGTTGAGAGGAGACATGATAGTTATGTATAAATATGTGAAAGGGTGTCATAAGGAAGAGGGAGCAGACTTGTTTTCTTCTGCCCTGGAAATTAAAACTCGGAGCAATGGGTTCAAATGACAGGAAAGGAGATTATTTGTGGGAATTGGAGTCCAAAACACCTGGAGGGCCGAAGTTTCCCAGGCCTGTTCTACAGTGTTGCTAAAGTTCTGGTGGTGAACATTTCAGAACTCTAACAAAACTTTCAAAATTTCGTTATAAATGGCAATTCCTAATTGGTTCTGCCTTAAAAATCGCCAATAATGAAATAATAATGAAGTTTTGTAAGTTTTGTTAGAGTTCTGAAATATTCACCACTAGAACTTTAGCAACACTGTAGAAGCAAAGCACCAGCGCCACCTAGTGTTCACCACCAGAACTTTAGCAACACTGTAGAAGCAAAGCACCAGCGCCACCTAGTGTTCACCACCAGAACTTTAGCAACACTGTAGAAGCAAAGCACCAGCGCCACCTAGTTTTCACCACCAGAACTTTAGTTTTGTAAGTACTTTAGAACAATTTAGGACTATGGATTGCCCAGGCCTAATGTGCACCTATCCAGAATCACCTTGTAAAAATGTCAAATGATTTCTCGGGTAGGACTGTTTCCACCCAAGGAAATATTTCATTCTATCCATTTAACTCATTTGAGATCTGGCTTTCTACCTTGAGTCGGATTCACATCCTCTTCCAGCGGGCAAAAGAGGCGGAGCTCAGAGACCAGCCAAGAGCAGAGTGCCGTGAACTGTGGACTGGAGACACCGCCTTCCGCCACTTGGGCAAAGGCTTCCATGGAGAGGCACCTGGGAGAAGAGGGCAAAGAAGGCACACCATTCGATGGAAACATCAATACAGGCAGTCCCCAAGTTGCAAACATCTGACTTACAAACGTCTCATCGCTATGACTAGAGGTGAGACAACAGAAAGTGAGAGAAATCTACCCCTTGGGAGGGAAAACATGTCTCTACTGAAGCTTTGTCACCAGTCTGTGTTTCGACAACAAAACAATTTTCCCCAAACCCAGTTATCACAAGGACGGAAAGTGAAATCTTCTGAACAGCTGCACAGACAGCAAAACAAACCCCCACTGGGATGTTAACCCTTCCCTGTGCTATCCAAAGTGATGTGATATATATATATATACTTTGCATATAAGGCAGAACAGTGACAATTTTAAGTGTAACTCCAGCATAATAATAATAAAAATAAGTAAAGGTTTTCCCCTGACATTAAGTCTGGCTGGGAATGTGGCGCAGCTGGCTGGGTGTCAGCTGCATACGATCTCTACTGACCAGAAGGTTATGAGTTTGAGACCTGCCCGGGTCAGGGTGAGCTCTTGACCAATTTGTGTAGCTCATTGTCGACATTTGCAACCCGAAAGACAGTTGCATCTATCAAGTAGGAAACTTTTGTGGGGAGGCTAAATTTAACTGTTTTCTGGAATGTTAAATTGTCTCCATGTCTGTCTATCTATATATGTTGTATGTCAATGGCATTGAATGTTTGCCTGTATATGTGCATTGTGATCCGCCCTGAGTGCCCTGCGGGGTGAGAAGGGCGGAATATAAATGATGTAAATAAATAATAGTTGTGTCCGACTCTGGGGGTTGGTGCTCATCTCCATTTTTAAGCCAAAGAGCTGTTGCTGTCTGTAGACAGCTCCAAGGTCATGACTGCATATAACACCTTTATGTTCACCTTTGATGACACTATTCCCAGCCCTGTCTACTTGATTGTTACCCTTTCCTGCGCTCTCTTCAGGTTGTATTCCACTCCCGGAGCCTGAACCGCAGCTATGTTCTTTCTCAGCCATATTATTTTGATGTTTTTTAAAATTGTGATTGTTTTTATATTTTAACTGATGTTGTTAATTTGATTGTGTTTTATCTGTAATTGTTGGGCTTGTCCCTTGTAAGCCGCCCGAGTCCCCTTGGAGAGATGGTTGGCGAGGTATAAAAATAGAGTTGTTGTTATTATTATTATTATAACACTACTCTCCATTGCTGGAAAAATCCTTGCAAAGATACTCCTGAACAGATTAGTTCCTGCTATTGCAGAATAACTTCTCCCGGAAATCCAGTGCGGCTTCAGAGCAAATAGGAGCACCGCAGATATGGTTTTTGCCCTTAGACAACTGCAAGAGAAATGTAGAGAGCAGAACAAAGGACTCTATGTAACATTTGTCAACCTCACCAAAGCCTTCGACACTGTGAGCAGAAAAGGTCTGTGGCAGATCCTGGAACGTCTAGGATGTCCCCCCAAATTCCTCAAAATGATTATCCTGTTACATGAAGGCCAGCACAGTCAAGTCAGATACGGAGATGCTCTCTCGGAGCCCTTTCTCATAACTAAAGAAGGTGAAACAAGGTTGTGTTCTTGCGCCAACCCTATTTACAATCTTCTTCAGCATGATGCTCCAAAGGGCTACGGCAGACCTCGAAGAAGAAGAATACGGCATATATATACGCTATCGTACTGATGGTAGCTTGTTCAACTTAAGCCGTCTGAGGGCTCGCACTAAGACTCTAAACTATCTAGTCTGTGAGCTGCTTTTTGCTGACAATGCTGCCCTTGTTGCCCATTCAGAAGCAGCCCTACAGGGCTTAACATCATGCTTTGCAACAGCTGCAGAGCTGTTTGGGCTGGAAGTCAGCCTGAAGAAAATGGAAGTCCTCTACCAGCCTGCACCACAGGAAGAACACCATCATCCCCATGTCAGCATAGGCAAATCTGTGCTTAAGTCCATTCAGCAGTTCACCTACCTGGGAAGCATCATCTCTTCAGACGCCAAGATTGATAAAGAGATAGATCACAGATTAGCAAAGGCATAGAGTGCATTTGGAAGGCTTCACAAAAGAGTCTGGAGCAACAAGCACCTGAGGCAAAGCACCAAAATCAGTGTGTACAGAGCTATCGTACTGTCTATTCTCCTCTAGCACCTACGACTCCTCGAACGCTTTCATCAGCGCTGTCTTCACACAATCCTAAATATACACTGGACCGACTATGGGACTAATGTCGCTGTCCTTGAGCAAGCAGGGATCACCAGCATTGAGGCCATGCTATTGAGAACATAGCTGCGCTGGGCATGGCACGTCTCTAGGATGGAGGACCACCACCTCCCAAAGATACTACTCTATGGTGAACTCGCCACGGGTCAGCGCAAGAGAGGCACCCCCAAAAAGAGATATAAGGACTCCCTGAAACAACATCTCAGGCTCGGCCAGATTGACCACCAACAATGGTCCACCCTGGCCTCACATCGGGAGACATGGAGACGCACTATCCACAATTCTGCGGCCTCTTTCGAGAAGACACGCCGAATAGGTCTCGAAGAGAAACGACAACGCAGAAAGAACCGCAACTTGGAAGCAACATCAACCAAGGAGGCCTTCTGCTGCACTTTCTGCAACTGAACTTGCCTATCTCTGCTTGAGGAGATGCACTATCCACAATGCTAACTAACTAACTAACTTTATTTCTTATGAGTCGCCCTCCACGAAAGGTGCTCTGGGCGACTTACACAATTTGAAATAAACAGGTTACATAGTCACCGCTTGTTACTCAATCATAGGCTCTTCTGAAAAGCCATGTCTTAAGTGCCCCTAAAAATGTATGTATGTAGATCAGGGGTGCTCATTAGGTAGCTTGCGAGCTACTAGTAGATCTTCGGCCCTCTTCCAGGTGATCTTCGGGCCTCACCAGCAAAACAAACCCCGCTGTGTAATCCCGCGCGCTCCCGCCGCCACGCGCTCCTGCCACCGTGCATGCTCCTGCTGCTGGCTTCCGCTCTCGCGGTGCTTCTTTCACCTGCGGGGCATTGCAGGAAGAAGGAAGCACGAGGCGGGGCCTCTGGAGGGAGCGCCCTGCCTCTCTCTCGTCCAGAAGCAGCTGTGCAGCCTCAGTTGCCGGCGAGACAGGCAGGGCGGAGCGCTCCCTCTGGATGCCCCGCCTCATGCTTTCTCCTTACTGCAATGCCCCGCAGGCGGAAGAAGCCCTGCCTGGGAGGAAAACAGCAGCAGGAGGATGCACGGTGGCAGGAGCGCGTGGCGGCGGGAGTGCGTAGGAGCACACGGCGGCAGGGGCAGGTAGATCTTTTGGACTTGGTTGCTTTAAGAGTAGCTCGCATGCTGAAAAAGTGTGAGCACCCCTGATGTAGATCATGTTACGCCCCTAAAAATGTATGCTGCGGCCTCTTTTGAGAAGACACGCCGAACGGGTCTCGACAACGCAGAAAGAACCGCAACTTGGAAACGGACTGGACTTTAGTGACGGAGTATCTGAGAAATATGAATCTAATTATATAAACACATTAAGAGGAACAATCAAGAAGAGAAGAAACAAAAGAAGAACTAGGATAAAGTAACCAAAGAAAAGGAGAATCTCCACCCATAAAGGACCATGGAAGTCGATAACATCTTTTAAAATTCTTACTGTTTTTTCACACTTTCCTCCTCTTTCCCTTCTATTCTTTTCTCTATACCCCGCTATCTCCTCTATCCAGTCTGTCCCCGTCCCCCCACTCCCCTAAACCTACTACATTTCTATTGCTCCCCCCCCATACTGTTTCTCTTTTGCCAAATCTAGGCATTTTCGTTTTTTATGTATATAGCCTACTTGAAAAAACTACTCCTTAATAAAGATATTTTTTAAAAAGAAAAGAACCGCAACTTGGAAACGACATCACCCAAGGAGACTTTCTGCTGTGCTTTCTGCAACCGGACTTGCCTATCTCAGATTGGCCTTCTTAGTCATCAACGCGCTTGTAAAAAGCGTGGGATGAGTCCTTCCTGAGAATCTTCGTTCGCCGAAAGAGATTATTATTATTCTGCCAACCTAGCAGCTCGAAAACAAGCAAATGTGAGTAGATCAATAGGTACCGTTCCGGCAGGAAGGTAGTCATGCTGGCCACATGACCTTGGAGGTGTCTACGGACAACGCCGGCTCTTCGGCTTGGAAATGGAGATGAGCGCCAACCCCCAGAGTCGGACACGACTGGAGTTAATGTCAGGGGGACAACCTTTACCTAAAATATGACAGTGTTCAACAAACTCTGGTTCTGGGCTTCACTTCCCAGAATCCCTGATCTTTGGCCAAGGCAGCTGAGGCTTCTGGGAGTTTGGATAGCTGGCAACCCTCTATATTAGTTTCCAAGCACCCCCTTCCAGTATAGGGCCAGGGAGCCCCAAATCCCCCCCACCCCCAATTACTGCATCATAGGCCCCCTTCTTTACCTGTCTCCTCCACTCCCCTCCATGGTCCCTGTGTAACTCAAGCTCACTTCCTGGCTTCCAAACGCGCATGCGCCACAGAAGGAACAACACCAGTGCCTTGACTCCGCCCCGCCTTTTTCATTGGTCCTACCTTCACCCAATGAGAGCCTTCCCTGGTCGAGTTGCTGCTCCTCACTCGCGCATGCGCACTAGCCTAAAAGGTTCTTCACCTCATGGAGCCTCGGGTTGGTTGGTTGGCGGGATGCTCTCCTAGCAACAAGGAGCTCGCGGTCATCTTCTCTCGACCAATGAGGAGCTTCCCTTTGTATGACAGTGTGGTTTTTAGCCAATCACGGCCCACAGTTACCTGATCTCCATGGCAACCGGACACCTTGTTGTCCAATGAGAATTCAGCTCGGATTTCTTGCTTGTCAAGCACGCGGGGGCGGCTGCTGTGGAGAAACTTTTCCTTTCACGTCGGCCTGCTAATCACACTGCACGGCTATAGCGCTATTATTCTACTGTAATTGCCATGTATGTTAGTGGAAAGGCCATCAGAGCTTCGAAAGACCCTTTCTCTCTCTCTCTCTCTCTATATATATATACACACAGCCTGAAGAAAACGGAAGTCCTCTACCAACCCGCACTACAGGAAGAACACCATCATCCCCATGTCAGCATAGGCCAGGGGTGGGCAATTATTTTTTCCAAGGGGCCACACGAGAGCCAAAAAATATTATGGAGGGCCGCACCTAAAGGCGGAACTACATTCTAATCGACATTATTTATTTATTTACTACATGCAGAGCTGTTTGGGCTGGAAGTCAGCCTGAAGAAAACGGAAGTCCTCTACCAGCCCGCACCCCAGGAAGAACACCATCATCCCCACGTCACCAAAGGCACATCTGTGCTTAAGTCCGTCCAGCAGTTCACCTACCTGGGAAGCATAATCTCTTCAGACGCCAAGATTGATAAAGAGATAGATTGTAGCGGCAATTTGGAGTCCCAAAACTCCTTAGGCAGTAACTTTTACCTCAGGCGGCGCCTCCGTGCGAGCGCAGGGGCAGATGAACAACGCGACAATTCTTACTACGGTACAATGAAGCCAAACTTTATTTGCAGGACATCAGCTGACGGGTTCGGCCCGCAGAACAAGCTGCTAAAGGGCAAGAGCCCCGAACAATCTCCACACTTTGATTTTATACAAGCAATGGCGACAAACCCTGTTGTCCCGCCCTCCTTCATGCCCTGTTACTGGCTGGCACTCATGAACCTATTTTATTATCCAATTAAACAAAGCATTTTCTAGCATCTCACTCCTATTTGTTAAAAGGCATGGCGTAGGTATTAATTCTGATTCCCAGGGTATGTTATCTGCGCTGATGCAGCGTGTACCCAAATTGTTACAAATCTACGCCATTTCTCCCTGGCATTCACGGAGAGAAGTCTTTAGTTGCCATGCGCACTGTCTATCCATTCAGGACCATTGCAAACAAACGCACGTTGCTAGCATTTGGCCAATCAGGGCCGCTCTTATCCAAAAGGCACATGATGTTCCCTGGCAAATCACTGCTTGTGCCTTGGTACCAATCAAAGTAGCTTATTCTCGTCATTATTACTTGGCAAGCTACCCGGGTATTCTAAAGCCTATACTGAGCAGCACTTTCTCCTGACATTGTTTCTGCTAAAAGCATCAATTTCCCCTTTAAGATCACAGATTAGCGAATGCATAGAGTGCATTCGGAAGGCGTCACAAAAGAGTCTGGAGCAACAAGCACCTGAGGCAAAGCACCAAAACCAGTGTGTACAGAGCTATTGTACTGTCTATTCTCCTATATGGGTCTGAAACATGGGTCACCTAATGCCAACACCTACGACTCCTCGAACGCTTTCATCACCGCTGTCTTCGCACACTCCTAAATATACACTGGACCGACTATGTGACGAATGTTGCTGTCCTTGAGCAAGCAGGGATCACCAGCGTTGAGGCCATGCTATTGAGAACACAACTGCGCTGGGCAGGGCACGTCTCTATGATAGAGGACCACCGCCTCCCAAAGATACTACTCTATGGTGAACTCTCCACGGGTCAGCGCAAGAGAGGCGCCCCCAAAAAGAGATACAAGGACTCCCTGAAACAACATCTCAGGCTCGGCCAGATTGATCACCAACAATGGTCCACCCTGGCCTCACATTGGGAGGTATGGAGACGCACTATCCACAATGCTGCAGCCTCTTTCGAGAAGACACGCCAAACGAGTCTCGAAGAGAAACGACAACGCAGAAAGAACTGCAACTCGAAAACAACATCACCCAAGGAGACTTTCTGCTGTGCTTTCTGCAACCGAACTTGCCTATCTCGGATTGGCCTTTTTAGTCATCAACGCGCTTGTAAGAAGCGTGCGATGAGTCCTTCCTAAGAATCTTCGTTCGCGAAGTAATGCCGAGAGAGACACACACACAGTGTTCCCTCGCTACTTCGCGGTTCGCCTTTAGTAGATTCGCTGTTTCGCGGTTTTCAAAAAATATGGATTTAAAATATATATTGTAGTATTTTCACTGTTTCGTGGGTTTTTGCTGCCGAAGCACTTTTCCTCCTCAGTCCTCCCTCCTTTTCGGGCCTTTCCTTCCTTCCTTTCACTTTATTTTAAGTTTATAAAGACTTACAATAGTGTATTCCCTCTAGACTGGATTACTGCAATTCACTCTACGTGGGGCTACCCTTGAAGACCGCCCAGAAACTTCAACTTGTCCAGTGATCAGCAGCCAGATTAATAACAGGGGCAAGTTACAGGGAGCGGTCAACCCCCCTGTTTAAGGAGCTTAACTGGCTGCCGTTTATTTTCCGGTGCCAATTCAAGGTGCAGGTGATCACCTATAAAGCCCTAAACCTTCGTGACCGGATCTCCCTCCATGAACCAGCTCGACCCCTCCGCTCTTCAGGGAAGGCCCTCCTGTCGCCCCTGCCAGTCTCACAGACCCGTCTGGTGGGCACAAGGGAGAGAGCCTTCTCCTCTGTGGCCCCCCGACTCTGGAATTCCTTGCCCGGAGAGATTAGGAAAGCCCCCACTCTGGAGATATATAAACCTCTTTATTGACAACCCAGTCCTTGATTGGCCAGAATCGTTATATTTTGTTTTAGGAGCCTCGCGTCTTTGTTTGCCGAATCTCCTATCTTTGAACTGGACAGTTGAGCTAATCATGAGCTCATTATCATTTCTTTAACACTGTTTTTGAAAATTACACCTCTTCCCAGGGAACGTTCCACCAACTGATTGGTTCGTTGGCTGGCCAATCCCTAGCTGTGGTTTCTCCTGCGAAAGGGAATCCTCTCCTGAAAGCGACAACCTAAGTGGAAGCCCCTGCCCATCAGGGCACAGATCCAGACTGGCCCTTCCTTTGACCAATCAGGGGAGAGAGAGGTAGTGTTGAATGGCCATCAAACTGTGTAAGACACCGTGCTTCCTCTGGATGTGTTACACCCCAGACTAGGGTTGCCAACTGCCCCTTATTCTAAGGGACGTCCCTTATTTCGGTCCCAAATTTCGTGTCCCTTATTTTCAGCTCCTGTATTGATGGGACAGGTGGCAGCAGGAGGCGAGGCTGGGTCAGTACACACACACACATACTTCCTTCTTCTTCCTCCTCCATCCTGCTACCCCTTTTTGCTCCTCCAATTTCCTCTCGCCTCCCTGCGAGCGGCTGGGAATTGTAGTCCAAGGCTGCCTCCTCTGCGCGGCCCTTTTGGATGGGACTCCATTTCCCAAGAGCCCTCGCTCCCGGGGGGAGGAGGAAAAGGAAGAGGGGGCCTGCCGGTCTTCATGGCGCCGCCGGTGAGCGGTCTGAGGGAGCTGCAGGCGTGGCACGGGGAGATACGGACTCTCATGGAGCTGCTGATCATAGAGACCCAGAGTCAGGTCTGCTGCGCCCTCACCCACCTCGACCGCAGAGCCGCCTTCCCCGTTGACCGCTGGGAGAGGAAGGAAAGTGACCCCCTGCCAGGCACACAAATCACAGCCAGACCGGGGCTGAGGGGCGGGTGGGGGTCTCTGGAGGGTTTTTGAACTGGACAGGCATCTGTCGGGTGGGGTTGGGTTGTGCCTTCTTGCAGAATGGCCCAAGTGGATGATGTTGCCCTGAATGCATGCGAAAAGAGGCTTCTGTTAGACCCCAGTCTAAAGATCAGTCAACAGTGTGATGCCGCAGCTGAAAAAGCCAAGGCTGCATCAAAAGAAGTATAGTTAGGGTTGTCTAATGTTTGATTTTCAAGTTTTTATGAAGTGTCCCTTATTTTTGTGAAAAATCCCGTATTTTTAAGTAAATGTCCCTTATTTCTTATATCAAAAAGTGGCAACCCTACCCCAGACTGTCCCAGGCCCTCAGCAAGACTGACGCCATGTTAAATCCACAGTTGCAGAGAGGCCTAAAAGCCAAAGGCCGGCTGCAAGCAAGAAGCTACAGAGGCCCCAAGTTCAACCAGTGTTCAAGGCCATGAGTAGCTCGGTTCCATCTCGGCCGATAAGCAGCCGGAGAAGAGCGGAGCCGAGTTTACTCCCCATTTGCCCAGGTGCCTGTGCTAATTGGGCTGGCATACCAATTTCATGCGGAGGACTTGAGGAGGCCCAGCTGGGAGCTTGTTTTGAGAACCATGTTTCGACGCACTGAGGCGTCGTAACATCAAAGCTTGGGAGGCCTATATAAGTTAGGCCTAAAGGATGTATAGTATCTTTTGCCAACGTTCAGAATCAAGCCAAGCCTTCATGGAACTCTGCCTGGGCCTTGGGCCTTCCAGCTTCTGGGACTCTGTCTGCCAAGCCTTGTGCCAAGAACCCTTCCTGGATTAGCCCGTTGGGGCATGAAGATTCCCTTTACTTTTGTTCCTGTTTGCCAAAGGACTATAGTTTTGTTTCCTGCTTCTTTTGGACAATTTGCTGCTATCTGTTGCTGCCTGAGAGCATCAATAGACTATATCCTAGCCACTTTATCCATTTATTCTAAATAAAGCATTTAACTACAGCCAGTCTCAAGTGGTTTATTGACAGGGCCTCAGGCACAACTTTATTGACTTTCCTTGCATCCGGCTTGTGTTCCCGTTTTCCTCTGCTTGTGATCCTGTTGCTGCGGATCACAACCCTGCTACTCCTTGACTTTGCTGCTATTTGGAGGCACCATAAGCTTGCCTCCAAACCATTTACACCTATTAATCAATAAAGCTTGTCCCAGCTTTTGGCCAAACTGAATAAACCTCTGTGGGTTGTCTTCAACCTGGTGAATGCTTCCCTGTCCTGGCCCATTTGGTTTAGCTTATACTCACCAAGCCCGGATCCTTTTATCCGTGGTCCTAGTTTATCCACTTCAAAAGGATGAGAAGAGGGAGAAGGTGTGCAGGGGAAAGAGGAAGAAAGAAAGAAAGAAAGGAAAGAAAGGAAAGACAAAGGAAGGGTGGGAAGAGAGAAAAAGAAGGGAAGAGGAAAGGAAATAGGGAAAGTTTATGAGGAAAAGCAAGGGAAGAAGGAAAGAAAGGGAAGAGCTTGAGAAGTAAAAAAAGGAAGGAAGAGAAAGGGAATGGGAAAAGGTATTGGGGAGGGAAGGAAAGATAAAAGAAAGGAAAGGGGGGAAAGAAAGGGAAGAGAAATGAATGGAAGGAAGAAAGAAAAGAGGGGGAAGATATATGTGGGAAAGTAAGGGGAGAAGGAAAGCATGGAAGAAAAGAGTGGTAGGTGTATAATGGAAATGGAGAAAGGAAAGAGCCTGCCCTCCATTGCTAGAACATTGCTATGGAGACACTGTGAGATAGGCCTTGTCAAAGCTGGAGAAGGGAGAAAGCAGGTGGGCGGCACCCCCATTCAACATGTAGGAATAAAAGGAAAAGTAAGACCAAGATAGTACGCTGATGACACTCAGCTCATTCTGAGGATGGAAGGCCGACCTGAATCTGTACCCGATAATTTCCATCAATGCCTTGAAGCCGTTACTGGATGGCTGCGAGCCAGTAGGTTGAAGGTGAATCCGGCGAAGACAGAGATCCTTTGGCTGGGTCGTCCGGGAGATAGGGAAATCCAACAGCCGACCATGGATGGTGACGCTCTTTGCCCGTCATCATCAGTAAAAAGCCTGGGTGTCCATTTGGACCCCCTGCTGTCAATGGAGGCTCAAATCTCCAATGTCAGCAGAATCGCATTCTTCCACCTGCGACAGGCGAAGTGTCTGGCTCCCTATCTCTCACAGAACGACCTAGCCACGGTAATCCAAGCTACGGTCATCTCAAGACTTGACTACTGTAACGCTCTGTACATTGGCCTACCCTTGACTCTGATCTGGAAGCTTAAGCTAGTGCAGAATGCTGCAGCCCGGCTCCTCGCGGGGGAGCCCGCGAGCTGCCACATTACACCTATACTGCAGCACCTGCACTGGCTGCCAATTGAATGCCAGATCACTTTCAAGGTGTTAGTGCTTACTTTCAAGGCCTTATATCAGGGGTGGGCAATTATTTTTTCCAAGGGGCCACACGAGAGCCAAAAACTATTATGGAGGGCTGCACCTAAAGGTGGAACTACACTCTAATCTACATTATTTATTTATTTACTATATATTACACATCATTAATAATAACATAAATATATCAAGAAATATTCATATATTAATATTAATATCATTATATTATAGTGTATATATATATAGACATTATAATATATTGAAATTATATATAACATTATATTATATAATTTATTATATTATTATTATAAAATAATAAAATAAAATAAAACCACTAAAATAAAATTAAACTAAATTCAGGAAGACAAGGTGCGAACCAAGATGGAATGGCCCAATGGACCCAGCCCAGAGGATAGCAAAGCGGACCTAGCCGCCGCCGCAGCAGCAGAAGAGAGCAGAGCAGCAGGCGATCGGAGGCTGCAGGCCTCTGCCCGCTCTTGCCCCCAACCGTTCTCCAGCTGATTGCCCTGCTATGGAGTGCCTGCTATCCCTGGAGGCGATCCGGGCCTGCAGGAGGAGCAGTCGGCGATCTGAGACGGCTGATCGCCTTGGCGACGCGGAACATGATCAAGTCTTCTGGTTCGCCAGGGCGATCAGCCGGCGCAGGTCGCCGACTGCTCCCGCTACAGGCCCGGATTGCCTCCAGGGATGGCAGGCACTCCAAAGCCGCCGCTCCTCTGGCCTGTATGCCAACACAAGCCCCACAGAGCCTGCGATGGGATGTCGGGAGCGGCACCCCTGCCTCTTGCCCCTCCCCTGACGACCTTCTCCCCGGGCCGGGCAGAATCATCTGCTGGGCCACATCCAGCCCGTGGGCCGTAGGTTGCCCACCCCTGCCTTATATGGTCTGGGGCCAGTGTACCTACGGGATTGCCTGATTCCATATAACCCCCCGAGATCACTCCATTCTGAAGACCAGAACCTTCTCGCCACTCCTAGTGTGAAGTCTTTCCATCTGATTTCGACGTGGCGCAGGGCCTTCTCTATCATTGCCCCAGCCCTCTGGAATGCGCTACCATCAGAAATGCGGGCCCTACAAAATTTGGCTTCTTTCCGCTCTGAGCCTTTGGGAGTAGCGGGATACAAATCCAAATAAATAAATAAATAATAAAAAGTACAACTTTTTTACCCCATGAGAGCAAGAAACACACAGAACGCCAGGCTCTTTCTACGAGTCTTTTTTCTTCCTTCATTTTTAATTTACAACATACATTTTTTTAAATAATAGAGCATTCTTCTCAGTCTCGTCTCTACCATTCTTCTGTAGAATCTTTTTTAAAATACACATAAATTACAATATTGAATATACAAATCTGATAAAATACTTAAAACAGGGGGGGGGGGGGAATCAGATTGGCAACCACACCGAAGGGGGAAAAAATGTTTGTAGTATCAATCTCCTTAGCCCCTGCTGTTTTGGTTTTTGTTAACTACTCCTTTTATTTTAAATATATAAAACATAATGAAAACAGTCTTGGGCAACAATATACAACACCCCTTATTAAAACCATTTCTGATCCCTGTTTCTGTAATCTGTTTTCCCGCGTGGGCATGCGAAGGCGAAATCCAGAACACCCAAACCCTAAATGTGGACCAAAGGGCTCTGGATTCATGTATGACATTGCCAAAAAAACATGAGAAAGAGCTAGGAAAACGGAGAGTCCTACCTTTTCTTCAAGTTTCTTTACCTGTTACCTGGGATGGTAGATTTGGAAGGGGGAAGAGTTTAAGCTGCAGTAGACAGCTAGACCTAACCCATAGGATACAATCTATGGAATTGGAACATATTCTCCCATGTATGTTCTCCTTGGATTGACTTAAGTACTATTAAAGAATATGGGAAGCTTCATGTTCTTTAAGACAGTGTTTCCCAACCAGTGCGACGCGGCACACTAGTGTGCCGTGAGCGATCATCAGGTGTGCCGTGGGAAATTGGAACCTCCCAGCATACTTATGCAAATCTTATTTACTTCCCCTTCTTAGTGCTGAGCGCAAGCGATAGTCAAAGGCCTTGGTTTAAAGATAGCTAGGATGTAGGCTGAAGGGGAGGGCGGCAGCCTGAGGAGCGCGAGGCAAAGGAGTCCCGTCACAGCTGAACCCCGAGACAAGGCCTGCTCCCCTTCCTTCTTCTCACCCTCCCATTGTGTGTGTCTGGGGGGGGGACGGACTGCAGCACCGCACGTGCTTCCGGCCGTTCTTTTATTTGGGGCTCCTCTGCTGCGCTACAAAACGCCGCCGGCAAGAGCGCAACGAGAGAAACCGCCTCGCCCTTTCCTCACCTCACCCTATCAGAAAGCAAGAAGCGGCGGCAGCAGAGCACGGCCAACCGCTGCCACTGGATATAGGTGAACTACAACTCCAAAACTCAAGGTCAATGCCCACCAAACTCTTATAGTATTCTCTCTTGGTTATGGGAGTTCTGTGTGGGATGTTTGATTCCATTCCATCATTGGTGGAGTTCAGAATGCTCTTTGATTGCGGGTGAACTATAACTCCCAGCAACTACAACTGAATGTATAAATACATTCAAAAACATATTAACTATATGTATTACTGTGTTAGAGTGTCATTTTTTTGTTATTTTGGTTGGTGGTGTGCCCCAGGATTTTGTGAATGTAAAAAATGCGCCGCGGCCCAAAAAAGGTTGGGAAACACTGCTTTAAGACATCACATATCTGCAATGTTACTGTTGAAAAGTTGCCAGTGATTGCTAAATTGTAAATTCCTCAGGGAACAGGCGTATCAATCTCCCAGTTTCTTTGCAAAGTCTTGTTTGAAGGATTCTGGGAGATATAGCGTGCGCCTCCCCCCCTTCCCCACAAATTACAGGGGTCTGGACTAGATACCCCTTGTGGTCTCCTCCAACTCTATAATTCTTAATTTACAAGCTATGGTTCAGCCCTTGAGCCTAGGCCATTAGGAATTTCCGATACCAAGGAAATTCACCCCCGAACAAGACCCGTTCTTTGAGTAAGGCTTGCTTCTAGTGCTTAGAAATACTCCTATAAGTGCACAATTAAGGTATTCACATATAAATCAAACAGTGACACCGATTCGTCATAATAAACAGCTGTAGAAATTGAACCACAGTATCCGACGGGGGAGTGGAAAAAATGACAAGGCAAAAATCGTTTTGAGGCTTCTGTAGATTGTGTGCTTTAAAAGGGAGTGGGTTTTCACAAAGGCATGCCCTCTTCCTTACTACACTTTTGACATCTGCAGGCATCCTTTTCATTTCAAATTGTCTCTATCCTGCTCCCTGTCTCTCGTTGACAATTCACACATGAGTATGAGAAGCAGTGAGAGAGAAATTAAGCCACATGCCATTGATACATACTCCTTAAAGGTAGCTATTAAAATGATCGGTGTCCCTAGGCCTCTCCCAGTGGTGTATTTTTGAAGATGCGCTATTTCACACCTTGGAAGATTGGTGCAAGTTTGCTTTGTTTTCCAGTTCAAAATCTACTACAGTGGTTTGTCAAATGATAACAATCCCTTTCACCCCAATCATTCCATTGTACGGTTTTAACCTATAAACCTCTATATGGTTCCAGCCCAGGTTACCTGTTCAAATATGTTCTCCCCTACAAACCATCAAGGACGCTAAGATCTTCTGGAGAGGCCCTGCTTTCGGTCCCACCACCTTCGCAAACGCGTCTGGTGGGGACGGGACAGGCCCTTCTCCAGGGGCGGTCTAAGGTAATTTTTAACCCCAAAACATTATTTTGCCCCCCTCCGCACATGCCCAGAAGCTCCTGTGCGCAGGCGCAGAAGCCTGTAAACACAGCACTCCCTATTCGGCACATCCCCCCCCCCCTCGCATGCCCAGAAGCTCCTGTGCGCAGGCGCAGATGCCTGTAAACACAGCACTCTCTATTCGGCACCTTGACGCCGGCACGCAGGGAGGTTTGCTACGGCGCGGCATCAGAGCGCACAAGGCCCAAAAGTGGAACATCGGCCGGACGCTGTCTGGCGGGCAGGGGAATGTGCCCTTTACCCAGATGGCGCCCCACGCAGCGGTGTCCTTTGCCTACCAGTAGGACCGCCCCTGGCCTTCTCTGTGGTGGGCCCTCAACTATGGAACTCTCTCCCAAGCGAGATCAGATCTGCCCCCTCCCTCCTGTCCTTCAGGAGGCTAGTAAAATCCTGGCTTTGGAAGAAAGCATTCCCAGAATAAAGACCTAGATTGAGTTAATGACCACATACATTGGATTGAGTTAAAGTTGATTTTATCTGGCAATTTGGTTTTAATTGTATTTTAATGTTTTTATCTATGTATTTTATTTATGTATTTTAACGTGTATGACCTGCATTGAATTTTTGCTGTAAGGCCGGTCTGAGTCCCTCTTTCGAGGTGAGAAGATCGGGATATAAAAGCTTTAAATCAATAAATAATAATACTAATGCTTTACATTCCTATTTATTGGCTCTATCTCCATTAATCGACCAATACAGTGGGACCAGCAGTAACCTACGTTAGAATGACAGGGATGAAATATTGGAATTGTTGTGCCAACCCTCCTTTTCAGAAATAGAAAGCTTCTGTTAGGATTGAACTGACAAGGAGGTTTGGAAATTTAGTCAAAATTATTATCTCCCCCTCCCCTGGCAGTTTTGTTTTGTATAGCACCCATCTCGTCCTTTAGTTCCGTTTTCTCTGCTTCATCAGAATGTAAATCTTAACAAAGGTGCACACACGCACGCACACAAACCTACACACACATACGAAAAATAAAGAATACAATGAGGGCATTAAAACGTACCCTGTAAACCGAACCCTGTCTGCATAAACAATCATATTAAAAGTGCATTGCTATACCTTGCACCAAACTATGTTTGTCCTAAGTTGTTATTCTGCTTCTAAGAAAATCCACAACACTCTAGAGCAGGCCTGGGCAAACTTCGGCCCTCCAGGTGTTTTGGGCTACAACTCTCACAATTCCTAACAGCCTACCGGCTGTTAGGAATTGTGGGAGTTGTAGTCCAAAACACCTGGAGGGCCGAAGTTTGCCCAGGCCTGCTCTATAGCTTTCTCAATTTGTTATTATGAATAATATGGCATGCCAATGCAGGGGCACCCTGGGACTATAGTTCCAATCTCACACACTGGTTGAATGACCCTCCAACACTGTGAATAACATATGCCATAACATAGTCAAGAATTACTCCATACCTGCCCCTGCATTGTTCCATTCTTTTCCAGATTCCTTAAAGCTCCAGAGATGCTACAGAATCAATGTTAAATCCCAAGCAATTTTTGAACCAGTTTGAGTTGTTTTTATTCTCGTTTTGCATGAGAACGAAAGAAAAGGATACTATGAACGTCCTTTCTCTCTTTAAAAGGGTTTGACGTCTTAGACTTTTATCAGACAAAATCTGCTCTCTCAGTCTATATCAGTGATTTTCAACCAGTGTGCCGCGGAACACTAGTGTGCCGTGAGAGATCATCAGGTGTGCCATGGGAAATTATTTCCGAACTTCATTCATATATAAACGATAAGGCGCATCTGTCCCTTTAAGAAATGGAACCATAGCACTCTCGCGTCACCTAAGAAGTGACGTGAGAGTGCTATGGCCGCGCCATCTTGGATTTGCTCAGACGCGGCAAAGTAAACAAAGTTAGAGTTAGTGCTGCAGCTGCGCGTCAAGTGACAGTGGCAATTTGGGATCACAGCAAGACAAGCGTGTGACAAGTGATGGAGAAGTTTTTGAGAAGGGAAAATGCAAATGCCGAACAGGGCCCTGGACAAAACTATGCCACAGATGAAGGCCCTAATATGGTTATGGTTTGTGGTTATCTGTTGCCAGGGAGTTCCCCATTCTGGCCAACAAAGCTATTTTGACATTGCTCCCGTTTTCAACCACATATCTGTGTGAGATGAGCTTCTCAAGCTTGACTGCGATAAAAACTAAAAACAGAGAGAGACTGACAGCTGTTGAGCAAGAGCTTCGTGTGTCTTTCTACCATTCCTGCCAGGATATCTATTTTGTGTTCATCGAAACAGGCCCAGGTTTCACACTAACTGAGTGCATAAATACATTAAAAAACATATTAACTATATGTATTACTGTGTTAGAGTGTCATTTTGTGTCATTTTGGTTGGTGGTGTGCCCCAGGATTTTGTAAATGTAAAAAAGTGTGCCGCAGCTCAAAAAAGGTTGAAAATCACTGGTCTATATGATCCTGCTTTGAGTTCCCACCATGAAAATGTAAACGTGGAGAAGCTTTCAGTATTAACAGCCACTTCCTTTGTGATACATTTCCAGCAGAAAAACAGCTTTTAGTTCAGAGACTTTCCAAAGACACTTAATCTCAATTCCTGTTTTCATTCCAAAGGAAAGAGAACATTTATTACAGAGGTGGTCAAATTGGGGTCTAAGTGGGCCCATGATTTTTTAAAAAAAAAATCTCCCTAAAAACAGTTAAATATTTTGCCCCCAATTATTATTGAGGGTTGAATGTTGAGTGCAAATCATTAATGCCTTGCTACAAAACATACTACAGTACAGGCATAGCTCAGTTAGCAAAGTCTCTGAAAAAGAACACCTCCTTTACAAAGTCATTTTATGTGGCAAGGTTCCCTTTTTCTCCTTTTCCCTCTATCTCACTGAACATTTTTAGCAGCATTGGAATTAGAAAGATGGTGAAGGAGGGCTCGAGAAACACAGGCATTCGGTACTGGGTGGCATCAGTATGTCTGGAGTACACAATACAATAAAGGCTGAGCTGGGGTTCTTCCTGTAGCTGTGTGTGCCTGCTTACAACAAGCAAGGTGAACAGCAGCTGCCCCCAGAATCCAAGTAACAAATAACTGTACAACAGATCTATACGACTTATGGCAAATCCATCATAGGGTTTTTTCTTGGTTTGCGGGGGGGGGGGGGTTGAGCTGAGAGTATTTTGACTTGATCAAGTGTGTTTCCATGGCCAAGGATGGAATCAAGCCCTGGTCTCTAGACTTATAGTCAGGCCCGGATTAACACTTTTTTTGCACCCTAGGCCACACTTTGGCATTACGCCCCCTTCAAGGCAACTTCCTGCCACCTCCAAGGTCCCCATTCCCACCGGGTGGAAAGCTCCGCTGTGCTCTGAAGGTCTCCTCGGGAGTCAGGAGGCTTGGGGAGAGCGCAGCGGGTGCAAACTCGCTCCAAAGGCGTGTACAGGAGAACGAGAGAGAGAGAGAGCGAAGGAGGAAGCGGGGGCAGCGCGCAGCGGAGAAGAGAGGAAAGGAAGCAAGCAGGCGGGTGGCCGCGCGTAACAACACACACACACACATCACTCGGAAGCGCACGCAGGAAGGAGGAAGAGAAGCCTAAGCTGCGCACAAGTCGCCTCCTTGGCCGGCCACGCGTGCGTAGTGCGGGGCGGAGAGCGGCTGAGCCTGACCAAAGGAGCTCGGCCCCGAGGAGAGTGACGGAGAGAGAGAGGGAGGGAGATGATGGTCCTCCTCCTCCTCCTCACCAGGGCCAAGGGAGAAGGGGAGATGCAGCACCGGGTGAGGGAGGGAGAGCGAGGGAGAGAGCGCGACAGAGAGAGGGAGGGAGAGCAAGAGAGACAGCGAGGGAGGGAGAGCGAGGGAGAGAGCAAGGGAGGGAGGGAGAGAGCGCACACGACAGAGAGAGGGAGGGAGAGAGCGTGCGCGCTAGAGAGCGCAAGAGAGGGTGCGCACGCGAGAGAGAGACGGAGGGGACTCCTGACTTTGCCAGGAGAAGGAGCGAGGAGGGGCATGAGAAAGGGGGAAAGAGGGGCGTGATCTGCGCCCCCAGGCCATGGCCTCATTGTCCTTATGGGTAATCTGGGCATGCTTATAGTTCAGTGTTCAAAGCACTACACCACACTCAATTCCAGGCTAAAAAAGGCCAAATCTCCCTATATGAACCTATCAGAGTTTTAAGATCTAAAGGGGAGGTTTCCTCTCAGTCCTGCTTGGTGAGGACATAAGAGAGCCTTTTCAGTGGCTGCTACCACCCACCTGAATTCCCTTTTGATTTTATTGAGAGAGAGAGGTTTCTTCTTGGAGGGGTGCTTAATTATATTTAAGTTATGTTTTCTTAATGGGATTTAAAACTGGATTTATATTTTTTTACTGGGAAAATTTGATTGATTGATTTAGTAAGTCACTGTACCTGGTTGATTTAATTGATTCTTTCAGTAAGCCACTTCGGGAGAACGGTGTCATATACATTAATTAAATAAATAAATAGCTAAATGAAAAGGCAACACCTCTTCTACAAAATCATTAAGGGAATAATGACCTCTTTAAGTTTTCACTCAAGAAGTTCCAGAACTTTGCCTGCTGAGGCATCGGAAAGCTTGCTGAGTGAACTTGGGAGCAGTCCCAAGGAAGGCTTTGTGTCAACAAGAAGTAATACCTGGGGTCTATGCAAGTGGTGATCCATTAATCCGAAATCACCTGCTCCAGAACGGAGCGTAGTATCTTTATTGTGAGGGTTTTAAAAACACTACAACTTTCAAGGCATGGGATGAAAGGCAGAAAAAGAAAGATGGTGCCCCTATCTCATTAGGCACACATCCCTTTCGCTTCTCTCTTGAATTTTGATTTATTTTCTTAAAAACAAGACAGAAAGCAGCTAGTACTTGTAACCTGTTATCTCCCATATGGCAACATCCCATTGCAAAGCCCGCTAAAATTGTTCAACTGTGTTTCCTTTCTTGAACATGATTTCTTTTCTTAAACCATTTTGTTGTAAAAATGATTCCCCCCGCTCCCGACTATTTTTTTAAACTGGAAAATGAAAACAGAACAAAACAGGAATTCCACCAGTCTGACTTAAAACACAGTGCTCTTTTTCCCCAACACTGGCCTAAGAGGGTTGGAGGGGAAACGGAAAGAGGATCCGAGAGTGGGGTCGGGGAAGAGTGGGGTCGGACCAGACGCCCCCAGCAAACCTCCAGCTTTGTGGAAAGCTGCCGGCATATGCCTGCTGCCACCCTGGCAGCTAAAAGTGAGCGCCCCATATCGGACCCCCTCCGGCTTCACCGCACGGCCTTGTGCTTGCCCCCACAGCAGCCACAGTGCTCGCCACACCAGTGGCAGGCATGGAGGGGCAGGTAGCAGCACATACAAGGGACCACGAGGGAGAGGGTGACCAAGGCCATCCAGCGAATGCAGAAGTGAGGGTGGCCGGTGTCACAGGAGCAAGGGTCCGAGTACTCCCCTTCTGAGTCCGACATGCAGTGGTACAGCATGCTCTCAGCGCACCACATGCAGGTGAACTGGTAGACGCAGCGGCCAATGGGGTCAGGGGCATCTTGGCACTGCCCGCGCCCGTTCTCCTCGTGGTTAAAGACGTCCCGGCAGTACACGCACCGAGAGGGCACTGTGTCCTCCTCCAAGCTTGCTGGCCCAAGTGGGGGTGGCTGCTGCTGCTCCTTCAGGGGCTTGTGTTTGGGGGGCGAAGGGGCTCCATGGATCCGGCAGGAGGGAGAGGCTTTGGGGTCCTTAAGCCGCCCCTCGGCCCCAGGCGGGAAGCTATACTCCTTCTCCCGCAATGATTTGTCACTTCCGCCCCCCTTCTTGAAGTGAACGCATATGTCGATCTTATCGGGGTCTGGCTGGTGCTTCTGGACTACGGCCCGGCGGTAGTCTTCATAGCCTTTGGTCACCCAGAAGTCTCTGCAGGGGGAGATGCTCTCCAATTCCTCCTCGTCTGGGAGGGTCAACTGTTGCAAAGGCTGAGGCTGGACCTGATGTGTAGGAAAGAAGAGAGCAAAAATGGTATTTGTGTAGGTGCTTTCCAAGAGCCCTCAGGGAATGATTAAAGGTTGATTTAAGCCAGTTTAATCATGATCTAAGAATCACCATGGTGTAGTGGTTTCAGTGTTGGACTAAAGGTTTGAAAAGGTATATCTTCATTACACAATAACAATGCATATTAATCAAATCCACCAATACATAAATCTGCAAAAGTTCAATCCACAAATGTGGAGGGCTGACTGGGAAACGGCTGAATCTAGTGCAAAATAATACTTCAAAAGCTAACATAATTAATCACTACTATCTGCCTTGCTTTCACCACCAGGTAGCATAACAACCTGAGTGAGAAATCTTAGTTCACATTTTTCTAGCTCCTTTCAGGCAAGATACTTTGAGGCCAACCCACTTTTTTGTAAGGATAATCAGGAGGAAAAAAAATTTATGCCAGCCAAAAAGCAGCTTGGATACAGAGATGACGAAGAAAATGGATAGTAAAGGAGCTGGTTGGCTGGTTGCTAAGCAACCATTCAGTGCTTCCTTCCCAAGATCAAAAATGTCTTACTACAGCACAAAGAAGCTTGACACAGATCCAGAAAGAAAGAAGAAAGCTTTTTTCTTGGCTTATAAAAATCTGGTGTGCCAAGGAGGTGGGTAGTAGGGATACTGACGTCACAGCAAGGTATGGTCTGTTCACAAGAGGTTTCTACTGACCAATACAAAACGGTCACGTACTGCAGTGTATCCCAACCAGTGTGCCGTGAGCTTTCATCAGGTGTGCCGTAGGAAATTGGAGATAGAAGAGAGAGAGAGAGAGAGAGAGAGAGAGAGCCCTCCTGTCCTACCCGGAAGCCCTAGTCGGGGCTCGATCCCTTGCCTGAGTCCCGCAAACACAGCCTCCTTTTGGGAAGCCTTGTGCCGCTGGACTCACCACTTGCCTTCTTGGGCTTCCTCCTCCCCTCCGCTCCTTCCTCGGCCTCGGAAGGGTTTGAGCCGAAGGCAGGGGACTGCGTCAGGCAGAAAGAGCCACACTGAGAGAGAGAAGATCCTGGGATGGGACTTCCCCGGGTCCCCCGGCTGCCTGGGGGTGGATCTACACCATAGCATTCATGCAGTGAGGCACCCCTTGGTCTTCCAGGGCTCAAGGCTGGGGAATCCTGGGATTTGTAGTTTAGGGAGGCTCAGGATGGTGTCAAACTACCACTCCTGTGATTCCCTTGCACTCAGCTAAGGCATGTCAAGGGACGTTCGGGACACAGGGTTGAGGCACCTATAAGCAGGGGCCGAAAACTAACAGGGTTTGCTCACTTAAGGCAGGCGTGGGTCAACTTGGGCCCTCCCTCCAGGTGTTTTGGCCTACAACTCCCACCATTCTCCCTTTCTGTGTAGGTTGTATGTGTTGTGTATGTATATGCATATATATGTACTGTGTATATACATATTAACTATATGTATTACTGTGTTAGACTGTCATTTTGTGTCATTTTGGTTGGTGGTATGCCCCAGGATTTTGTAAATGTAAAAAATGTGCCGCGGCTCAAAAATGGCGTTTGACTTTAAAATGCCCTTTTACTTTTCCCAATCTCAGAGCCACATAGTCACAATTTCCATTATCCCAAGTCTGCATAGCGGATAATCAAAAGTGATGGGAACTATTGTTCAATGGTATCTGGGGGCCCAAACAAGACAAAAACTAGAATACCGACCACTATGTCTCGGCGGTGGCCAGGGGAGCTTTTGCACAGCTCAGGCTTGTGCGCCAGCTGCGCCTGTATCTTGGGAAGTCAGACTTGGCCACGGTGGTCCATGCTCTGGTTACATCCCATATAGACTACTGCAACGCTCTGTACGTGGGGTTGCCTATGAAGACTGCCCGGAAGCTGCAATTAGTCCAGCACGCAGTAGCCAGACTACTAACGGGAGTGCGGTACAGGGAGCGCACAACTCCCCTGTTGCGCCAGCTCCACTGGCTGCCAATTAGCTTCCGAGCACAATTCAAAGTGCTAGTTTTAACCTATAAATTCCTATACGGTTCCGGTCCAGTTTACATGTCCGAAAGTATTCTCCCCTATGAACCTTCAAGAGTGCTAAGATCACCTGGAGAAGCCCTGCTCTCGGTCCCACCACCTTCGCAGGCGCGTCTGGTGGGGACGAGGGACAGGGCCTTCTCTGTGGTGGCCCCCAGCTGTGGAATTCCCTCCCAAATGAAATTAGATCCGCCCCCTCCCTCCTGACTTTTAGGAAGCGGGTGAAAATGTGGCTGTGCAATGAGGCCTTGACAGAATGAAGGAGGAGATCGCGAATGTATGGATCAAGTTGGACTTGATTTTACTTTGGCGAAAGGCTTTTAAAATGTATTTATTGTATTGTATTTTATTGTAAATTTTATTGTAAATTTATGATGTTTTTAGATTTTAAATGTTAGCATTGAATACTTGTTGTTTGCCGGACTGAGTCCCTCTTCGGAGGTAAGAAGGCCGGAGTATAAAAGTTTTAAATAAATAAATATGTAAAAAAAATGTAATTGGCCCTCTGTCTCCACCGATTCTCCGGCCATGGATTCAATGCTTCTTTGAAGACTACCCTAAGGCTGACGTGGCCCTCGGTAAAAATGAGTTTGACACCCCTTCCCTATAGAAAATTGAGCAAATGTATCTTACGCTGTACTAAGGAGAAGGGCAGGAACCAATCTGTATTGAAATGACAAGGGAAAAAAAGATTGCACTTGAATGGCCCCCTCACACGTACCGGTCCAGCCGACCCTGCTCCCTTTGGCGTGCTGAAGGTGAACTCTTCTGAGACGGATGAGCGCATGTAGCAGCTGGATGAGGACTCACTGGTTACAATAGTGATGGGTTTGGGAAGCATTTCCTTCTGGCTGTTGGAGGAGGATTCACTATCTGTGTGCACCTAGAAAGAAGCGATGGCATTGAGAAGGTACGGTTTACAAAGACAACAAAAGTTATGTAAAGTCCAAAAACACTTTTGCTTGGGGACTAGATACAGTATTGCAGTGTTTCCCAACCAGTGTGCCGTGAGCGATCATCAGGTGTGCCGTGGGAAATTGGAACCTCCAATCCCCTTTCTTCCCCCTCCTGCCGAACACTTTTTCTTCTCCACTCGGGCTCCCTTCTTCCCAACCTCGCTCTGTTTGCTTTGCCTCTCTTTGCTCTGGGGCGGGTTTGCGCAGTAGCGCCCGCACAGGTCATGTCTTCCTCCCTCCCCCCTCCCCTCCTGAACACACTCACGCTGCCCCCTCGGATCTAAATGGCGGCAGAAGCGGCAGTGTAGAAGAAAAAGTGTTCAACAGGAGGGGGAAGAAAGGGCGCAAAGGGGGAGGAAGAGGTCTCTGTCGAAAGCTGGCATGGGCAAACTTGGACCTTCCAGGTATTTTGGACTCCAACTCCCACCATTCCTAGCAGCCTCGGGCTCTTTTCCTTTTCCCCCCTCGGCTACTTAAGCAGGAAAGGGCCTCAGGCTGTTAGGAATGGTGGGAGTTGAAGTCCAAAGCACCCAGAGGGCCGAAGTTTTCCCATGCTTGTTTTAGGGACCTTAAAATGATGAGCCTCCTTCCAACGTTTTGATTCTGGATAGAAAACAAATAACAACATAACATAACATAACATTGTTTGAGTCCACAGTGCTCTCTGGGTGTATGTGAACTAAAACTTCCAAACTCAAGGTCAATTCCCAAGCAAACCCTTTCAGTAGTTTCTGTTGGTAATGAGAGTTCAATATGCCACATTTGGTTCAATTCCATTGTTGCAAGACTTCAGGATGCTCTTTGATTGTGTGTTAAATATAAATCCCAGAAACTGTAACTCCCAAATGTCAAGGTCTATTTTCCCCAAACTCCATCTGTGTTCACATTTGGGCATATTGAGTATTCATGCCAAGTTTGGTCCTGATCCAACATTGTTTGAGTCCACAGTGCTCTCTGGATATAGGTAAACTACAACTCCAAAACTCAAGGTCAATGCCCACCAAACTCTTATAGTATTTTCCCTTGGTTATGGGAGTTCTGTGTGGGAAGTTTGTGTCTTTCTGCCATTCCTGCCAGGATATCTATGTTGTGTTCATCGAAACAGGTCCAGGTTTCACAGTGAGTGTATAAATGCATTAAAAAACATATTAACTATATGTATTATTGTGTTAAGAGTGTCATTTTGGTTGGTGGTGTGCCCCAGGATTTTGTAAATGTAAAAAATGTGCTGCGGCTCAAAAGAAGGTTGAAAAACACTGCAGTATTGAACCCAGAGTAACTACAGCTAGACTAGGATTGGAAATATTGCTTTTTCACTCTTTGGGGGAAATACTGGGAGCCGTAGTCCAAAATACAACTTTTCTAAACTCTGCCCTAGAGTGTCCCCTCTGAAATTTAATCAGGTATTTGACACAAGCTTCAAGCTTATGTTGAAAAACATGACAGATTAGACACCTTTTTTTAATACAGGGAAAAATGAATTCCATTAGTACTGAATTCCATGGCCAATGCCAATTTTCTTTTTCTGCTGCACATGCTGAATTCAGAAAATAGACTTACTGCAAGAGCTTCTTCTTTCCCTTCAGCTTCATCCTGACAGGAGGAGGAAGTGGAGGAAGGTGAAAGGGAACCTGAGAAAAGAAAATACAGGAGAAATAAGCCAAGACATAGAATTAAACTACCAGGAAAACCACATGTAAAACAGCACGCCTGGTCTAAATAATACTAATAATTCTCACAATTATTACATAGAATTATATAATTATTACTATTAGTATAAAATAATCCTTTTCACACATTCATAATCACAGTAATTTTTACAGTAAGGGCGGAGAACCTCTTTCAGTCCAAATACCTCATTCAGTTTTGGAGAAATTCCCAAGGGCTACATTCTGATGTTTGGCAGAACCAAAGGCAAAAGGAGCAAGGCCGAAACTACCTGTATATTTTTGCAGTAAGAACGACATGCTCTTATGGCATGTATCTAAGCATTTTTAGAAGAAGGAAATAGCCTAAGTTTCATCACTTCTTTCCAACCACCTCCTTACAAGGTAGGCCACTATAATCAATATTGCTATGTTTCAACATCTTCTTAACTTCAAATCTGTGAATGTCAAGGAGCCAACTGGCAGAAATTCCCAAAAATTCTACTGTGCTATTATGTCGTGATGGTGAAATAAATACAGGCAACCAATGCTGGGTTCCTTTCAGCCATTGTTGGTGATGTAGAGCAGTGTTTCCCAACCAGTGTGCCGTGGCACACTAGTGTGCCGTGAGCGATCATCAGGTGTGCCGTGGGAAATTGGAACCTCCAATACCCTTTCCTCCCCCCTCCTGCCAAACACTTTTTCTTCTCCCCTCAGGCTCCCTTCTTCCCAGCCTCGCTCTGCTTGCTTTGCCTCGCTTTGCTCATGCTGCCGCTTCTGCAGGAGGGGGGAGGGAGGAAGACGTGACCCGTGCGGGCGCTACTGCGCAGACTCGCCCCACGTCTTCCTCCCTCCCCTCCACAGTGCTCTCTGGATATAGGTGAACTACAACTCCAAAACTCAAGGTCAATGCCCAACAAACTCTCATAGTATTTTCTCTTGGTTATGGTAGTTCTGTGTGGGAAGTTTGATTCCATTCCATCATTGGTGGAGTTCAGAATGCTCTTTGATTGCGGGTGAACTATAACTCCTAGCTGTTGAGCAAGACCTTCGTGTGTGTCTTTCTGCCATTCCTGCCAGGATATCTATGTTGATTGAAACAGGCCCAGGTTTCACACTGAGTGTATAAACACATTTAAAAACGTATTAACTATATGTATTACTGTGCTAGAGTGTCATTTTGTGTCATTTTGATTGGTGGTGTGCCCCAGGATTTTGTAAATGTAAAAAGTGTGCCGCGGCTCAAAAAAGGTTGGAAAACATTGCTCTAGAACAGGGGTGCACACACTTTTTCATCATGCGAGCTACTATATGAACAATCAAGTTGAAAAGATCACCTGTTGTGCATGAGAGCGAGCGCGCGCACGCGCATGCGCACGCTCCTACTGCAGACTTCCATCCGCGCGGGGCTTCTTTCCTGCCTGCCCACGAACTCGCCGCCACGTGCACCCGGGAAGGGGATCCTCTTTGCCTGCGCACATGCTCTCTCTTAATGTCTTTGTTGCCTTCCTCCTTCCTGCTGCGTGCTTTCGCGAAGCAGGAAGTCCCCATCCCGTCCTGCTTCTTGTGTGCACAGCAGGCCCCTCCCACGCACGCAGCAGGAGGGTATTTATAGGCGCACCCGCCAGCACTCTGGCCAAATATGGCTTCGGCGGTGGCTCGGAAGGTGCAGGGTTGGGAAGACGGGCCGCCTGGCTGCTGCCTGGGCCGGGAAACTCAACCGAGAGAGGGACCCACGTGAGGCTGGAGCCTCCCCACAGCAGCCTCCCCCCCCCCTCCCACGAGGCTTCCTTACCTGGGCAGGAGAAGGAAGAGTGGAAGAGGTGCTTCCCCAAAGGGACAGATGCAGCGGGGGGGGGGGGGCTTCCTTCCTTCCTTTCAAGTATGTCACTCAGAAAGGACGCCCAAGTGGACGGCTGGCAGGAAGGAGGACCCCTCCCACTGGTGGCAGTCCATGCCCACGGGAGAGAGAGAGAGAGAGAGAGAGAGGGGGGTGGCTCTTCCTATCCGGCTCTGAAGAGCCACCCTCTCTCTCACTCTCTCCTGTGGGCCCTCGCCGCCTTTCTCCTTCAAGGGCGAGGGAGGGCGAGGCGGAGAAAGGCGGCGAGGGCACAAGCAGCAGCAGCAAGTGGAGTCTCCATCCCCGCAGCCCCCTCCTCCTCGGGTTCAGCCCCAGGAACACGGCGGAGCCCTCCCTCCTCGCCCCCAACCAAGGAAAGAAAGCAGCCCCACACAGCTTGCTCGCCCAGGTCTCGGCTTGGAATGGGAATCTCGAGGGCAGCAGCAGGGTTTGCGGCAGGGCTTGCTTGGCTTTGCCCCACTTTGCCCGGCCTCCTTCGCCTCTTTCTCTCTCTCTCTCTCCCTCTCTCCTTCCAGCGCCTGTCTGCCTGCCTGCCTAACAAAAGGATACGAAAAAGTTCTCCGGATTTCTTTCTTCTCTCCTTGGCTCTCTTTCTCTCACACACACACACACATTCCCTCCATCCCTCCCACAGCCTCGCATCCTATCCGTGCGCGTGTCTTCGCCTTGTTCCTGCCCCCCCCCCCCCAGGAGCAACCAATGGGCGGTCATGTCACAACACCGTGCATGGCAAGATGAGCGCCAGGGCCCGCCCACTAAAGCCTCACCAGCCTCATCCGGCTGGTGAGGCCCAAAGATCACCTGGAAGAGGGCCGAAGATCACCTAGGTGCTCCCGATCACCATAATGAGCACCCCTGCTCTAGAACATGGCCATATAGCCCAAAAAAACCTACAACAATGCAGTATCGAGATAGTTTATAGGATGAAAAGGACAGGTGGAGTGCATGGGAGATCAGGAAGTGAAAACAGGCCTTTGCCACCCTCCACACAGTTGCCCACCCCTTCAACCCTTGTGAGTCTGTGATGGAACCAACATTTGAACTAGGGATTTTCACTTTTCGAGTAGTTTGTTGTCTGAGAAGAATGGAAATCCTTTACAAATATCCACCGTTACTTAAGGGTAAGGTTCCCCCATTCAATCCACAAGATACTAATGTTGCAGGCGCTCTCTCTCTCTCTCTCTCTCTCTCTCTCTCTCTCTGCACCTTGCAACACATCCTATGACTCCTGCCCCCTTCCTCCCTTCTCCCATTTTCCTTCTGCCTCCTCTTCACCTTCAGCAATTTCTTCCAGGGCAGCCTGCACACCCCTCTCGAAGGCCACAGCATCTGCGGGACTTTGGAACGTAAGGCCAAACTTGTTGTCCCCCACTTTCCAGTGGTGGAAAATGGGGTTCACCTTGTTGTAGACAAGGTCTCTCTTCAGCGTGCACTCCAAGATCGTCTGCAGGGAGAGAGAAAGAAGCGTGTCATGGGAAGAGTTGCTAAAGGCTATACAAATATCTATGCAGTCGCTCACCGATCTCCAACTGGTCCAACTGTTGGGAGTAGCTGACTACACTCATTTGCACACTCTATCAAGCACTTACACAAATGTAATGTCTGCTCCACCACTACCAAATATAAGCCCAGATAGTGACACCTCAAGGCCAGAGCTAAACAAATAACAACTTGAAAGTAATTATTTTGTTACAGAACGAATTATTTGTTTACTCTGCTTATCAATAGTAACAGTTGCTTTCCTTATAAAACATATCTGAAGGCCAACTTTGGCACAAGTTGAGCATCTCTTATACAGTAGTCCCAAATCTGAAATTGTACACACAGGCAACAGCGATACTGACCCCTTTGCTTTCAGACAAGTTTAATGTACAATGATTGAATGTACAAAGTGATGTAAAATATTGTGTATAAAATTACCTTCAGGCTATGTTTATAAGATGCATATGAAACAGAAATGAATTTTGCATTTGGACTTGGAACTCATCTCCAAGATATCTCCCTGTGGACATATATGAAAATATAGGTATTTTAAAAAATCCAAAAACAGAAATGCTTCTGGTTCCAAGCAGTTCAGAAAAGGGATAATCAACCTATACAATCATCATCAAACTTAGTAATGGGCTTGGCCGACTTACCGGCCATGTGGGTTGCGGGCAACATTGCCCCCGCGCCATTTTCTCAGCCTGAGGGGCTTCTTCTCCCCAGAAGCCCCTGGGGTGGCAGGACGGCTTCCCGCCATCCACGCCGGCCGGCCAATGAGGGGGCTGGTTCTGCCCCACCCCCTCCTTGCTTCCGCCCAGCACACACTTCCGCCCGGGCAGCTTATTTAAGGCTACCTGGGGACTGCCTCTCCACGTGTGGAGGCAGTCTTGTTTTTTCCTCCCACCCTCCCTACTCTTTGCATTGCTTGTTGGTGAATTTTGTTACTTTGCACTTTACTGATGCTCTATTCTTGGTTTTACGTTTTGTTATGTTCTTTGTCGCAATTCCATGTTTGGCTTTGGCATGTGGCATGGCCCCTGGATCAGGCTGGCTTATCGCCCCTTGGTTGTAAGGGGGATAATGCCCAGGCCCCCTGGGGTGCTGAGTTTCCGTAGATAGGCATTGGGCCACTCGCACCCCAGGCTTGCAAACGACTATGGACTTTTCGTGGGGGCTGTTCCACCCTGATCCAGGATCCATGCGTGGCCACCAACCCTATGTTCCTGTTTTCAATAAATTGAGTTGTGGCCATTTTTATCCAACCAATTGTGTCTGCATGTTGTTCTTGGCGTGAGGTGTGTCACGCTTGCACATGCAATGCTTAGCTCAGTGGTGACTTGTAAGTTAACAGAGTGCGCTGGGATTTAGCCTGAAACTGACAGTGTTGAATTTTAACCGGGTTCAACCTAAAACCACTGACTTTCAGTTTAATCCCTGAAGTGAATTCACCACCTTGCTGATAGGAAAGCCACTAGTTGTCCCTACTTTAGCTCTTGCAAGAATGAATGAGTGAGTGAATTTCAGCCAGACTGGTTACAGGGAACAGGGCTTTCCAATGGGGTTAAATTCCAGGACATCTGAAATTTGCAGATGTTCCAACCCCATTATATACCATGAGATAGTAAAATGGCATGTCATATATAAAATGGCAAAATCAAGGTTTGCTTGGGGGGGTCCAAACTGTGTGTCGTGACATTTTAGTGTGTTGGCTGCAGTGTGTAGCTGTGTCGTGCGAACTTAAAGAGAAACTTCTTAGTCTATGTGAAATAGAAAGTAAATAATAAATTTTTTGAAAATATATAAATAAAAGGTTTTCATGAGATGTGTTGTGCCCCATAGATTTTATTAATACTAATGTATGTACTTGTCCATATCTCTTATAAGGCGTTGGTTTATCTTCTGGTTTTCTACTAAAACTGAATTAGTGTGTCACGAAAGGATGCATGTCTAAAATGTAACGAAATATTTGCAAAGGTCTGCTGTAGATGGTTGGATACATGGTCACAGAATCCTTGGATGGGGACGGCTAGCTGTCAGTTATATTCCTGAACATTGCTTCACATCCATTCAAGTCAGAGGTCATCTTTGACTCTGCTTCCTCCTACTTCCGCTATGGAAGATGTTTTTGGAAGCAGAGTAGTTTCGATAACATTCAAGTGTTGTTCCTCTGTGTCTTACCGTCTGGTCCCGGAGGCGTTCCCCACTGATCAGGTACTGCCGGTGCCGGCCTTCCTCAGGGTGTCGGACTTTGCAGAGCATGACGTGGCTCAGGCCGCCACCCCCCATGGGCACCCAACCCCCACTCGAGTCGTCTCGGGTCATCACCACAGCCCGCACTCGAACCATGTAACTGGAGGGAAACACAGAGCAGAGGAACCGTCAGATAAGAAATCTTATCAATAGACCCACCATCAATTGGAGGAAAACATCTCTCCCCTCAAACATACCACTCACCCATCACTAGAACATCCTCCCTGCCATTTCCCAGATTTAAACCGGATTTATCTTTGAGCTGGCAACATCAGAATGCAGTCAAGATTATAAAAATTATTTAAAAAGAAAAACACACAAGCTAGGAGAGGCTACAGCAGTTTAATTTTGCTTGAGCCTATGGGTAAAGGCAATCCCACTCCCTTCTCTCCTCTACTTTTGAATATGAACATCATCAGTATGGTCAAGACAGGCAAAAATATAAAAAAATGGAAAACACACAATGTAGGAAAGACTGCAGCACTTTGCTTTTGCTTGAGCCTGCTGGAAAGGACACTTTTTCATCCCATCCTCTCCCAAACTCATACGGAGCAATTAAAGTAAGTTGGGGGAAAGGAGCAAAGTGGAAGAAGGGGAGAGAGAAACCAGAACATTTTAAAAGGTGAAAAATTGGGATGATAGAGGATTAATCAGAACTGACCCTACAAAATCAAGACAGTTGGCAAATACAATAGTTAGGGCAGTGTTTTTCAACCTTTTTTGATCCGTGGCACATTTTTTACATTTACAAAATCCTGGGGCATACCAACAACCAAAATGACACAAAATGACACTCTAACAGGGTAATACGTAGAGTTAATATGTTGTTAAATGTATTTATACACCCAGTGTGAAATCTGGGCCTGTTTCAATGAATACAAAAAAGATATCCTGGCAGGAATTGCAGAAAGACACACACAAAGGTCTTGCTCAACAGCTGGGAGTTATAGTTCACCCGCAATCAAAGAGCATTCTGAACTCCACCAATGATGGAATGGAATCAAACTTCCCACACAGAACTACCATAACCAAGAGAAAATACTATAAGAGTTTGGTGGGCATTGACCTTGAGTTTTGGAGTTGTCGTTCACCTATATTCAGAGAGCACTGTGGAGGGGAGGGAGGAAGACGTGGGGCGAGTCTGGGCAGTAGTGCCCGCACGGGTCATGTCTTCCTCCCTCCCCCCTCCCACAGAAGCGGCAGCATGAGCAAAGTGAGGCAAAGCAAGCAGAGCGAGGCTGGGAAGAAGGGAGCCCGAGTGGAGAAGAAAAAGTATTCGACAGGAGGGGGAAGAAAGGGTACTGGAGGTTCCAATTTCCCATGGCACACCTGATGATCACTCACGGCACACTAGTGTGCCACGGCACTCTGGTTAGGAAACACTGAATTAAGGGATTAAAGGAGCTGTATCCCTGGAAGAATTCTCAAAAGTATAACCCCTTTTTGTACACATATGTGGGTTATTTTAAGAGTAGTGTCCACAGAAATAAAATGTGTGCGTGCATCCATAAATCAATTAGAAAATGCAATAACAGCACAAAAAATTCTCCAGGTGTGAATTCATTTTTAGCCCTGCAATTCAGGGGAGTCTGAGCTCAATCCTTCTTGGTCAATTAAGACAAAACATTCTGATAATATCATAAATTTTGGGAAATTTAAGTAGCAACTGGAGAAGAAATGGAAATAAGCAGCGCCTTTGACCGTCAATACCAGGCGTCCAGCTAGTCAACGGGCAGAAAACAACTGTACCCATTATCACCAATGAATGCCAATGAACACCAGGTTCTGTAAACTATATTTCAGAGAAAGGAACTGACAAAAAAATAACAACAACCCTCTGAGTATTCTTTGCATAAGAAAACCCTATGAGATTCATGGGGTTGCTATAAGTCAACAGGTGACTTGAAAACATATAAAAGCATTAAATATTGTTATGACATTTTCTTAAGCTATTCACATAGTGAAAAATATGGCTAGGAATAATATCTCTTGAGCACTAATGTGGACAGTTGTTTTGTTCACCTTTCTACAATACATCTTCCAAATCTCATTACTTGCAGAATATTGCCATTGCCATTAATGCAGTGATTCTCAACATTCCCCTTAATACAGGCCCTCATGTTGTGATGACCCCCAAAACATAAAATTATTTTCGTTGCTACTTTATAACTGTAATTTTGCTACTGTTATGAATCGTAATGTAAATATCTGATATGCAGGATGTATTTTCATTCACTGGATCCAATTTGGCACAAATATCTGATATGCCCAAATTTGAATACTGGTGAGGTGGGGGGGGGGGGATTGATTTTGTCATTTGGGAGTTGTAGTTGATTGGATTTATAGTTCAAAGAGCATTCTGAACTCCACCAATGATGGAATGGAACCAAACTTGGCACACTGAATTCCCATGACCAACAGGAAATACTGGAAGGATTGGTGGGCATTGACCTTGAGTTTTGGAGTTGTAGTTCACCTAGAGCCAAAATGCAGCAGACTTTATGCAACTTCTTCCACTTTCCCTTGCCTGTTATGTCCAAACACAGTAAAACCTTGCCTCTGAAGTGTTATGCAAACTCCTGGTCTAGCTGATTTTGATAGCAAGCAGGTGATTTTTCAGAATCTCGATTGAAACGTTAATCATTAAACTCCTGGGGCAGAGTAGGAGGTTATGTGAAGAAAAGGGAGGCAGAAGATGCTAGTTTTGATATCCTAGAAAGAGCAAACAGGAGACTATGCATGTGGTCTTGATGACCCGGCTAAAAACAACCATCAATATGACAGTAAGCCACGGCTATGCCATGCACACCCTTCAACGTTTCACAGCTGAAATCTCGGACACATGTGGCCTCACAACACCAGTTCGTGGTCAAAAAACTACCGGTAAATGTTTCGAATGAGGATGAACACACATGCGAGGAGAGGCTGCAGCAGCTTACTGTGAAAAGCAAGATTCTGCTCCCTCCTCTTATCTTTTCTGAGTTAATCAAAACTGTTTCTGAATATTGAACTCTATTTGCAACAATGAAAGGAAACTGAGGATGGAGGGAGGGAAGTGGGAGGAAAGGAGAGAAACTGAGACATTTTAAAAGCAGTTGAATAAGTGGAACAACAAGGGATGAAGCTGGACTGTTACATTGAGACAGTCAGAGAGGATGCAAGTAGCACATGAGTAGCAACATAAAGAAATACAGAGGCAGTGGTTCAACTAGGTTTGGACTAAAGGGCAAAGTCCAAGAGGGCATTTAACAGAGTGGTGGACGATGGAGCATCGGCACCCAGATTGTAATAAGCAAGCCAGAGGCTGACCTAGACAGCAAACATCCTTCTTTCATTTTTTTAATGTTTAAAAAATCTTTCCATATTTTGTTTTTAAACCTAATAGTTTAAAACTGGAAGAGCACACAAAAATGCACAGATCCTCACAGCAACTTTTCCATTCTGAAAATGCACTCGCCTCTCCTGCAACAAAATGGTGCTTGTTTTCCACTCCACATCATCCGGGCAACAATAGCAAACTCCATTTTGTTCCTCGTAGACACAGAAGTGTTCTGACACAAATACCGTAATAAGTTTTAAACCTGACGCTATCTATCCTATGATTCTTTATTCCTTTCCTTAACTGAGCATAGACAAACAAATTTGTTCATTTGCCTGGACATAGCATGAATGTAGATCTCAATATAAAGCATAGAGGGAAGGTAAGTCTTAGCTGTATATGTTTTACAATTGAAGAAATACACACGACTGTCTAAAACCACATCAAGCTTCATGAAAGTACAGGGGGCTCTAGGTATCTGCTGGGATTTGGTTCCAGGACACTTCTGGATACCAAAATCCGTGCACGCTCAACACCCGTTACATACAGTGGCACAGTAAAATGGCCTCCCTTATATAAAATGGCGAACAACTCAATTGAGTGCCGGAGAGAGCCTGAGGATCTGTGAAATGGCGGGAGGCTACAGCAAGCTATGCCTACACATCAGCGTCATGCTCAGCACACAGCAAAATCAAGGTTTGCTTTTTGGATCCTTAAAAAGGAAACCGAGCCATGTTTTGTTGACTCTGTGGATACAAAACCCATGCGTGCAGAGGGCCGAAAGTATCTGGATTAGAGTTGAATTCTCCTAGTTCAGATCACGGAAATGTGACATTTTTTGGACTATCATTCTCAGAATCTCCTAGCACCCTGCCCCAGGAATCAAAGAGTGGTAATCACAAAAGGCAACATTTTCTGGTGTATCTGCACCAATGTAACAATACTGATAAGAGTCTGTCAAATAAAGCAATAATTTTCAACCTTTTTTGAGCCGCGGCACATTTTTTACATTTACAAAATCCTGGGGCAAACCACCAACCAAAATGACACAAAATGACAGTAATATGTTTTTAAATGTATTTATACACTCAGTGTGAATCCTGGGCCTGTTTCGATGAACACAACATAGATATCCTGGCAGGAACGGCAGAAAGACACACACGAAGGTCTTGCTCAACAGTTGTCAGTTTTTCTCTATCAGAATCACAATGTTGGAAGGAGGCTCACCACTTTAGGTTCTCTAAAACAGGCATGGGCAAACTTCGGCCCTCTGGGTGCTTTGGACTTCAACTCCCACCATTCCTAACAGCCTGAGGCCCTTTCCTGCTTAAGTGGCTGAGGGGGAAAAAAGAAAAGGGCCTGAGGCTGCTAGGAATGGTGGGAGTTGGAGTCTAAAACACCTGGAAGGCCCATGCCAGCTTTCAACAGAGACCTCTTCCTCCCCCTTCCCCTTCGCACCCTTTCTTCTCCCTCCTGCCGAACACTTACTTTTTCTTCTCCACTTGGGCTCCCTTCTTCCCAGCCTCGCTCTGCTTGCTTTGCTCAGGAGGGGAGGGAGGAAGACGTGGGGGGAGTCTGCGCAGTAGCGTCCGCATGGGTCACGTCTTCCTCCCCCCCCCCCCTACTGAACATGCTCATGCTGCCCCCTCAGATCAAAATGACGGCAGAAGCAAGGCTGGGAAGAAGGGAGCCCGAGTGGAGAAGAAAAAGTGTTTGGCAGGAGGGGGAGGAAAGGGTATTGGAGGTTCCAATTTCCCACGGCACACCTGATGATCGCTCACGGCACACTAGTGTGCCCCGGCACACTGGTTGAGAAACATTGATATACAAGACTTCCGTTTTCCTCGGTAGTCTTCAAAATGGCAGATTCTGAGTCACTTGCAGTAATCATTTTGAGAAGGGATAGCATAGGAAAATAGAGGTGTTGAGGAGTAATAGAAGTCTGTGTTGGTGAGATGCCTCGCATGGTTTTATGCATTTTCTATGGTTTTTTTTCCAAACGAAAATTGCCTGAAAGCTGCACTATTGTTTTTTTTTAATGAAAGTGGATTGGGAAAGTCTGTTAGAGCAGGCATGGGCAAACTTCGGCCCTCCAGGTGTTTTGGACTTCAACTCCCACAATTCCTAACAGCCTACTGGCTGTTAGAAATTGTGGGAGTTGAAGTCCAAAACACCTGGAAGGCCAAAGTTTGTCCATGCCTGTGTTAGAGGCATCAAAATTGAGCTCTATGGGCTGCATGTAGCCCATACTCTGCCCATCCCTGCTATACATTCATACATAGGCTAGGACAGTGTTTCCCAACCAGTGTGCCGTGGCACACTAGTGTGTCGTGAGCGATCATCAGGTGTGCCGTGGGAAATTAGAACCTCCAATACCCTTTCTTCTCCGTCCTGCCGAACACTTTTTCTTCTCCACTCAGGCTCCCTTCTTCCCAGCCTCGCTCTGCTCGCTTTATCTCGCTGTGCTCTGGGGTGAGTGTGCGCAGTAGCACCCGCACGGGTCACGTCTTCTTCCAAACTCTTATAGTATTTTCTCTTGGTTATGGGAGTTCTGTGTGGGAAGTTTGTGTCTTTCTGCCATTCCTGCTAAGATATCTATGTTGTGTTCATCGAAACAGGTCCAGGTTTCACACTGAGTGTATAAATACATTTTAAAACACATTAACTATATGTATTACTGTGTTAGAGTGTCATTTTGTGTCATTTTGGTTGGTGGTGTGCCCCAGGATTTTGTAAATGTAAAAAATGTGCCGCAGCTCAAAAAAGGTTGAAAAACACTGTTGTATATCTTGCATACCCTCCAAACTTTCACAGATGAAAATGGGATGAAGATGCAGCCGTTATTAAATAAAGAGAGAGCCATGCTCCTCCAAATCAGCATCTTTTTCACACCATGCAATCACTGCACTTCAGTGCCACTTTAACAGCCTATGACTCCATCCTGTCGAATCCTGGGATTTATATTTTGGTAAAGTACATAGATTTCTCTGCCGGAGAATTCAAATGATGCTATATTTTTAATTGGAGGCATGCCAAAGTGACACCAAAATATTACTGAATTGTGTAAACCAGTGTTTTTCAACCTTTTTTGAGCCGCGGCACATTTTTTACATTTACAAAATCCTGGGGCACACCACCAACCAAAATGACTCAAAATGACACTCTAACACAGTAATACATATAGTTAATATGTCTTTAAATGTATTTATACACTCAGTGTGAAACCCGGACCTGTTTAGATGAACACAACATAGATATCCTGGCAGGAATAGCAGAAAGACACACACGAAGGTCTTGCTCAACAGCTGGGAGTTATAGTTCACTTGCAATCAAAGAGCATTCTGAACTCCACCAATGATGGAATGGAATCAAACTTCCCACACAGAACTACCATAATCAAGAGAAAATACTATAAGAGTTTGGTGGGCATTGACCTTGAGTTTTGGAGTTGTAGTTTACCTATATCCAGAGAGCACTGTGGAGGGGAGGGAGGAAGATGTGGGGCGAGTCTGTGCAGTAGCGCCCGCATGAGTCACCTCTTCCTCCCTCCCCCCTCCCGCAGAAGCGGCAGCGTGAGCAAAGCAAGGCAAAACAAGCAGAGCAAGGCTGGGAAGAAGGGAGCCCGAGTGGAGAAGAAAAAGTGTTCAGCAGGAGGGGGAAGAGAGGGTATTGGAGGTTCTAATTTCCCACGTCACACCTGATGATTGCTCATGGCACACTAGTGTGCCACCGCACACTGGTTGGGAAACACTGGTGTAAACAACAGGCGAATTACGTTAAACCACTGCATCTACATTATACAACAGAAAACTCAACAATACAAAGGAAGAAAAACAACACTAAAAATTGCGGCAACGTATGACACCATCACCAAGATATCACTTCAAATCGATACAATTTTGCAGTCAAAAACCTAAAATTGGAAAGAAAAAAACTATGCTGAGGGCAAAATGATGGCATTACCATCCTCCAATAAGAATTGTGGCTTCCTTCGATGATTTTTTCCTTCTTCCCCCAAATGCCTGGCATTGCAGAGATGTTAAATTAATTCACACCGAGAATTCTTCTATTTGCTATCCCCTTGGTAACTCAGCCTTCCCCTTTTATTTGAATGCTTAAACTATATTTTAAAATGCTTAATTGCTGTTTGGAAATAATAATAATATCAAAGAGAGAGTTCTAGGTATGAATTAGTGTCCCACTCGATGCAATGCTAGGTATTTGGGGACTAAACAGAAAGTTCATTTGGGAGAGTAGTAATCTTATTGTGGGGGTAATGTTCTCATCGCCTCCCAAAGTTGCAGCTCTGCAACTGGGCACCTCACATCCACATCAAAGGCTCAAATGTATTAGAAAGCTGCTTTTAAAAAAAGCTTCTTGACACACTACACACAGCACTAAAAACAGCAACACAAATTTGGACTGGGGCAAAGAATCCGATGCGAGCCTTTGGCTTAATGCCCTGTTAGTGAGCTTCCCAGGGACATTTTGACTAAGCAATATTTGGGGAAAGTTACTTTCTGACATTCCTTCTTTCTTTTTTGCTGTGTATCAGATCTCACGGAATGAAGAAAGCAAAAAGCTTCTCGATATAACTGATTAAGCAGGCCCTGGAAGTAGCCCTGAATTCAAGAAAAAATTATCGACTGGACAACAGTGACTATGCTAGCTGGGGGATTATGGGAGCTGTAGTCCAAATGAAATTTTTCTCAGCTCTAGTTGGGAAGGAAGATATATCACTGTGTTAAAAACAAGCCTTATCCAATATAGAAATTTCTCAGATCTTTCTATTTCACAGAATCACGCCATTAAAAGGACCTCAAGAACTATATGGTTCTCAACCTGTGGGTCCCCAGATGTTTTGGCCTTCAACTCCCAGAATTCCTAACAGCTGGTAAACTGGCTAGGATTTCTGGGAGTTGTAGGCCAAAACACCTGGGGACCCACAGGTTGAGAACCGCTATCTAGTCCAGTGTTTCCCAACCAGTGTGCCATGGCACACTAGGGTGCCGTGAGCGATCATCAGGTGTGCCGTGGGAACCTCCAATACCCTTTCTTCCCCCTCCTGCCGAACACTTTTTCTTCTCCACTCGGGCTCCCTTCTTCCCAGCCTCGCTCTATTTGCTTTGCCTCGCTTTGCTCACGCTGCCACTTCTGCAGGAGGGGGGAGGGAGGAAGACGTGACCCGTGCGGGCACTACTGCGCAGACTCGCCCCACGTCTTCCTCCCTCCCCTCCACAGTGCTCTCTGGATATAGGTGAACTACAACTCCAAAACTCCCACTGATCTAATCCAACTCTCAGGAATACACAGCTAATACTTTCTTGAAATATTTCCTGTTTAAAGATCTTTAAATTGGAAGAGTTCACTATTTTTCGAGATAGTATACTCTACTGTTGAACAACTCTTCTGCTTAAGACATTCTTCCTAATGTTTCAAGTGGAATCTCTTTCCTTGTAATGTGAATCCACTGAACCTCCAAAGTGATATTGTCAAACACAATGAGTCTCAAAATACAGAGTTAGTTTAAATATAGTTTGGAGTAATATAGTCGGGACTAGTTTGCCAAGCACTTCTCCTAGCTCAGGGGTGCTCACACTTTTTCAGCATGCGAGCTACTTATAAAACAACCAAGTCAAAATGTTCTACCTACCCACTACTCAGAGAGCCATAAAAGCAAAATATTTGGAAATTTATTTCAGTGAGAGCCATATAATATATTTTAAGACTGAATTCAACTAAATGTGAGTATAATAAGCCCCTAAATTTATTCATAATAATAATGATGATAATATTCATTCAGCCTCTGTTACTACTACTACTACTACTACTACTAACAACAATAGGTTCCTAGAGTAGAAGGAGACCTCCAAGGGCCATCTAGTCCAACCTCCTTCTGCTATAAGGGAAAAACACAATCAAAGCATTCCTCACAGATGGCCATTCAGCCTCTGATAATAATAACAACACCAATGGGTTCCTAGAATAGGAGGAGACCTTCAAGGGCCATCCAGTCCAAGCTCCTTCTGCACCTGGGCGGTGTCGAGAGCCTGCGGAGCGGGACTGAGCCTTCCTCCCACCCTGCCTGCGATCTACCAGGACGCCCTACGCCTATGCAATCTACTAGTAGATTGCGATCTACCTAATGAGCACCCCTGTCCTAGCTAAACCTTCGTATTTGCCTAAGTATAGCTCAATCTAGTCCTCTCCAGTTGTTTTTGGCTACAACTCCCATGATCCTACAATGCAATGCAACTTGGGGATAATGGCAGCTGCAGTCAGAACATCTGGAGAAGGTGAAAAATGCACAGGCAGTATTGCAGTAGACTCTTTTACTGTATATCTAATACAGATTTTATATGTGAATTTAGCTCTAAATCCATTTTTAATCTGTTTTAAAAATTTTGACGGATAATTTCTAATTCATATTTATTTATTTATTCAGTTTTGTATGCCGTCCTTCCCCGAGGGCTCAGGACGGCCTACAGAGAATTTTTAAAAAACAGGCCTTAAAACAACAGAAAGAATTAAAACTCTTAATTAAAAACTATAAAACTGTATCAGTGATGGGTTGCTGTGTGTTTTCCGGGCTGTATGGCCATATTCCAGAAGCATTCTCTCCTGATGTTCTGGAACATGGCCATACAGCCTGGAAAACTCACAGCAAACCAGTGATTCCAGCCATGAAAGCTTTTGACAATATCATTTAAAAAAATTTATTAACTTTATTTATACCCAGCTCCCAGCTCCGTAAGGGGACTCGGGGCGGCTTACAAGAGGCCAAGCCCAACAACACATAATAACAACACAAAGCAATTATAAAAACAATACAATCAATGAAACTCAAACATAAGCAATAACAATTTAAAACCATTTCAGATGGGCCAATGTGAATGTCAAAATTTTTAAAATAAATAAACGCTGGGTGCAGATAGAGGTAGTTTGTAGATAGCAGGAAGGCTTCAAGGACAATATGGGGCAGATTACCCAACAGGTAATTAAAGTGCTACTGAGGACCTTCGCTGGGATTAAACACAGCAGGGTGTTATTTACTTTATTCAGGGAAGGCACATTTGAACAGCCAGGTCTTCGGACGCCTCCTAAAAACTGCCAATGTGGGGGCTTGTCTGATATCCTTGGGGAGTGTGTTCCAGAGACGAGGCGCCACCACAGAGAAGGCCCTCTCCCTCGTCCCCATCAAATGTGCCTGTGAGGTCGGTGGGAGCAGGGGCGGTCTAAGGTAATTTTAAATGGTAAGCGAACATTATTTTGGCGCCCCGCCCCAAAACATTATTTTGGCGTCCCCCTCCCCTCCGTGCATGCCCAGAAGCTCCTGTGAGCAGGCGTAGAAGCCTGTAAACACAGCACTCCCTATTCGGCACCATGCCGACGGCATGCAGGGAGGTTTGCTACGGCGAGGCATCGAAACACACAAGGCCCAAGAGCGGAACATCGGCCAGACGCTGTCTGGCGGGCAGGGGAATACGGCCTTTACCCAGATGGCGCCCCACGGAGCGGCGTCCTTTGCTTACCAGTAGGACCGCCCCTGGGTGGGAGCGAGAGTAAGGACTCTCCAGATGATCGAAGAGATCGCCTGGGTTCATAAACAGAGATGCGGTCACGTAAGTAGGCGGGTCCCAAACCGTTCAGGGCTTTGTAGGTAAGATATCATTGATGTTTAATTCTATTTTAATCCTTTTATTTTGAGACTTTAAATTGTATTGAAAGGCTTTTGCCATAAGCAACTTTGAATAATAAATATAATAAACATAATAATAAACATCATCTTCTTTTCAGGACAGAGACCTCAACATGTACAAATGAACTCTTGCCTGATGTTTACTGGTGATTAATTGTCCATAAAGGGGTCAACCACAACAGATGCAAATCCAAGGGTTAGTTTAAGCTGACCCTCTGTTATAGGAGAAAGGTCCATTTTCCGACATAAGATTGCTCATGCTGCAGGATTTAGACCAGGCATGCGCAAACTTGGGCCCTCCAGGTGACTTCAACTCCCACCCTTCCTAACAGCCTTTGGTCCTTTCCTAAAGCTTAAGTGGCTGAGGGGGGAAAGAAAAGGGCCTGAGTCTGTTAGGAATGGTGGGAGTTGAAGTCCAAAACACCTGGCGGGGCCAAATTTGCCCATGCCTGATTTAGACGGCCGACTAATTCTCAGTGCGAATCCTGTGCAAAATCCTGAACGCAAAGCCAAAGGGATTCGGCAAGCACTTCCGCCCCAATTGACGACAGTACAATTTGTTCTCAACAGGGCTGCCAAGGTTGCACAGTCCACACTGAGAAATCATCATGCGTCGTCATCGTTTGTGGATTACTCACAGGTTTGATTCCCCCCCCCCCCCAAATAACAACAACCACAAACTTAGGCCAGCCACCAAATAATCAGCTGGGTTTTAATCGATATGGCTGGATGTTATCCTCGCCTCGACGTCCCATACCTCTTCGAAATACTCAAATGAGATCCAGAGATCTTGCGGTCGAGGAAACAGAAATGATCAGTCGTCATTCAAAGCCCATTCAAAACCTTGCTGTTTTTTTCCCCATTGCTAAAAGCAATGCTCTAGAATGGAAGAGCCTTTCTTATTCATAATGTTTGACCCCCAATTTATTGACTGTCCCTGTCGCAAGGGCTTTAAATTGTTAGTTGACTACAAGTGTAAATGTGTAGCATTTTTTAAAGAATGTACTTAAAAAATAACCAAAACTCATCCTGCCAAACGTCGTAAGGCTAGCTATGTCACAATGGTTTCCATTTCTAGTCCTCATTTCATAATCTTTCCATTCCTTTTGTTGTGTTTATTTTCTTCTTCTTTTCTTTCCTACTTTCTTGGTTTGTTCATTTTCCACATCTTTTCCCATACACTATTTTAAAATATTGCTTATTTCAAGTTTGAACCTGTTCCATTGCTAAAAACACAGCAAATATCTTAAATATATATTTGAAACATCAGATGTTGACACTTTCCTACTCCCATTCTCGCATCCTACCCCTTTCCGATTTTTGTCAATTCACTTAATATACCAAAATGTTATATATGTTCGTGTTTTTAAAAGGTATGTTTCTGGTCACGATATCAAAAGGAAAAAAATAACTAAGAATAATGAAAGGAATAGCTCAGGTTGCTGGAAGAAGATGACATGAATGGTAAACATGTTAAACACACAGAGAGAGAGACACGTAGCAATCGTAAAGCATGCGGTATAGCGATACAAAGGGACAATGCATTAGGAAAGAGAACGCCAAAAGAGTCGCAAGAAAAAAGGCAACTTGCAACCTTCCTATTGCGTCAATATATTGCCGAGAAGGGGGCAAAAAGACGTATGCAAGGCTTTAAAAAAAGAAGCAGGGCAGGAGGAATTCGTCTTGCTCACAATTTCACTAGGACGCATTGAACACGGCCCCAAAAAACACAACGCAGCAACCTGAGCGAGAAAACATCCAACATCTTAGCTCTCAGATGTCAATTTAAAAAGTAGGGAAAAGACTCTAGTCCTCATTGCATATATATTTATATATCTATATATACACAGAAACACACACACACACACATATATATGCATAGATACACACACATATACATATGCATATATATTATAGACACATATATACACACATACACATATATACATACATATGCATACACACATATACATATTATACACATATATACATACACATACATACACTTATATACATATACATTTATTTATTTATTTACTTACTGTATTTATATACCATTTTTCTGACCTCTGTGTGGGCTCAAGGTGCTTTACAACATACTAATGGCAAAATATTCAATGCCAACATACAATACACTAAGAAATCACAATAATGACTACATATACCTATGAACTTAAAATAAATCATATATATATATATCCATTAAAAAAGTTTGTCACAAGGGTTCATTTTGCCAAAGATTTTCATGGATTTCAATCATACCAGTATATTCACAACATTAATCACAAATACACCTATTTTTCTCCAAGAAGCCATGAAATGACCTTTTGTCCATTCATATCCATATCTCAGGCCTGGGCAAACTTCGGCCCTCCAGGTGTTTTGTACTACAACTCCCACAATTCCTTGTGGGAGTTGTAGTACAAAACACCTGGAGGGCCGAAGTTTGCCCAGGCCTGATATAGAGCATGCATGGGTAAACAACAACATTATAGTGCCATTGCTATATATGTCCCATTACCAGCCTCGCCAAAAAACTAGTTTCCTACCTATAGGATAGCAATCTAAATAACTATGTCATTTTGGGATGTCCCATTGCATTTGTGTGTGTGTGTGTGTAAAATCTGCATTTAGACAGCTCTGGTCACAACGTTTTGATATAGGTCATTCTTTTGAGTAGGCATAGGCAAACTTGGACTCTCTCCAGGTGTTTTGGACTTCAACTCCCACAATTCCTAACATCTTCGGGCCCTTCCCCCAGCTGCTTATGAATTGTGGAAGTTGAAGTCCATAACAACTGGAGGGAGGGCCCAAGTTTGCCCATGACTGATATACAGATAAATATATTTTTAGGGCTTCCACAATTAATAATTTTGATTTCAATCCCTTCGTGCCTATTCTACCTGGCCTTTTTCCTGAGGAAACTCAAGCAGGGAATAAAAGAGAATATATCTATATCTATACATATACCTATATATATACCTATACCTACACACACATACAGATATCTACGTATATCTACACACACACACACACATATCAGTGCTAAAGGAGCAACTGTGAGGTTTTTGTGAATGAGAGAAAAGGATATCAAGGACATTGCACTGAACTATTAATTCCCAGTGACGGGACAAAGAAGCTGGTTCACTGTATGCAACTCCAAATATAATAATAATAATAATAATAAGCCTGGTTTGGGAATGTTTTGCTAGGCCTCAGCTGCCATTGTTCGCCCTCAATCCAATTCAGGGAAGATGCAAGTTGATTCCGAGAAGGGCAAAATGGCCCCTAAATCCATTCTTCTATATACGGTAAATAAAAATGTAATGTTTGTTTGTGGGATTAACATAACTCAAAAACCACTGGTCAAATTGACACGAAATTTGGACACTACACCCCTAACAGACTAATGAGTGACCATCACTCATACAACCCCCCCCCAAAGTGACAAGGGTTTAAAAACCCAGAAAAGTTAAATGACGAAAAGCTAAATGAAAAAAAAGGGAAGATAGAGGGAGAGAAGGAAGGGGAGAAAATAGGAAGGAAGGAAGGAAGGAAGGAAGGAAGGAAGGAAGGAAGGAAGGAAGGAAGGAAGGAAGGAAGGAAGGAAGGAAGGAGAGAAAGAGGGAGGGAAAGAAAGAAGGAAAGAAAGAGAGAAGAAGCATGGAAGCAAAGTGAAGGAAGGAAAGAGGTAGAGAAGGAAGAAAGGAGAGAAGGAAAGAAAAAAAGGAAAGGAAGGAATGAGGGAGTGAAGGAAGGAGGGAAAGAAGGAGTGAAAGTGGGAGGGAAGGAAGGAAAGAAGGAAAGACAGAAGGAAGGATGGAAGCAAAAAGCCGAGGAAGGAAGGGAAGAGGAGGAGAAGGAAGAAAGTGGAAGGGAAGCAAAAGCGGGAAGGAAAGAGGTAGATAAGGAAGGAAGGAGAGAAGGAAAGAAAAAAGAAAAGGAAGGAAAGAGGGAGCGAAGGAAGGAGGGAAAGAAGGAGAGAAAGCGGGAGGGAAGGAAAGAAATAAAAAGAGAAGGAAGGATGGAAGCAAAAAGCTGAGGAAGGAAGGAAAGAGGAGGAGAAGGAAGAAAGGAGAGAAAGTGGAAGGAAAGCAAAAGCGGGAAGGAAAGAGGTAGAGAAGGAAGAAAGGAGAGAAGGAAAGAAAAAGGAAAGGAAGGAAAGAGGGAGTGAAGAAAGAAGGGAGAGAAAGCAGGAGGGAAGGAAAGAAGAGAGAAGGAAGGATGGAAGCAAAAAGCAGAGGAAGGAAGGAAAGAGGTAGAGAAGGGAGAAAGGAGAGAATGAAAGAAAAAAAGGAAAGGAAGGAAAGAGGGAGCAAAAGAAGGAGAGAAAGCGGGAGGGAAGGAAAGAAATAAAAAGAGAAGGAAGGGTGGAAGCAAAAAGTTGAGGAAGGAAGGAAAGAGGAGGGGAAGGAAGGAAGGAAGGAAGGAGAGTGGAAGGAAAGCAAAAGGGGAAGGAAAGAGGTACATAAGGAAGGAAGGAGAGAAGGAAAGACAAAAGGAAAAAAGGAAAGAGGGAGCAAAGGAAGAAGGGAAAGGAGAGAAAGCAGGAGGGAAGGAAAGAAGGAAAGAGAGAAGGAAGGAGGGAAGCAAAAAGCAGAAAGCGATAGAGAAGGAAGGAGAGAAAGTGGAAAGCAAAAGGGGGAAGGAAAGATGTAGAGAAGGAAGGAAGGAAGGAAGGAAGAAAAGAGAAGGAAGGAAGGAAGAAAAGAGAAGGAAGGAAGGAAGAAAAGAGAAGGAAGGAAGGAAGGTGTGAGCAAAGGAAGGAGGAAAAGGAGGAGAGAGAAAGGGAGGGAAGGTTGGCCACAGCAATGCATAGCGGGTATACCTAGTATAATAATAAAAAATACTTTTTGACAGATTTGGCTGAGGATGAAGGTTCAAAATGCCTTGTTCGGGAATGTTTTGCTAGGCCTCAGCCACCATCGTTCGCCCTCAACCCATTTCAGGGAAGACGCCAGTTGATTCTGAGGAAGGCAAAATGGCTCCTCAATCCATTCTTTAAAAGACTGTTCACACAGAGCGATCCTGAGGGAAAAATGTGACTGAAAATACCAAAAATCCTCACAAAGGACATGTCTCAGCAAACAGATTTTAAGTATCTTGGCTCCTTCAGGAGAAAAAAAGAAGCACAGTAATGGTTTGGCAAGGATCTCATTTGAGGCACTCAAGGCTCCCTCACGGAACGGCCATTTCTGAGGGGGGGAAAAGACGGGGTTGCTATTCAACTAAACACACGAAACCTTTTTGGAGGGACACAAAAAAAACCCAAATCCCTTAGGGTTTATTTTTTTCATTGTCCTCTGCTATTTATAGTGGCCAATTGTTTAAAATTATAGGGCCACGGTAGTGTTAGAATATGTTTTGGGCCACCTTTGTGCTTTCCTTCAGACTCTAAAACCAAGGAGCCTGTGAGGGGCCATTTCCCATCGTCTCTATATTTGTGTTTTTCTTTCCTTATTATCGTGTCTTTCTTTCCTAGGAACCATTGTTTCAAGTAGCAGGGGCCTCAAGGAAATATTTTGTTGTCCCCCAATGGAAACCAGCAACGAAGAAGCCTTAATGGAAGCCTTGAGGCCTTTGCCTCAGAAGCCAAGATGGTGGACTCCATTACACGGGCCATTGGCCTACATCAAAGAAACACCTGATCGGGAAATCCAAAATCATCCATAAAATCATCCACATGGCTGACTGAGAGGATAGGATACCTTTCCTTTCTGATGGTTCAAATGGAACTTAAATAAATTAAGTGGTTTTTTAAAGACTCGGGTCCCATCTCCAAGATTATTAACAGGTACTCATGCAAAGCATTCAAATTCGGGATCCCGAAGATTTTGGATAAAGGAAAATCAACCTGAACTCACCTTAGGATCTATCTATCTATCTATCTATCTATCTATCTATCTATCTATCTATCTATCCACCAACCCACCCACTCACCCAGGTATCTATATATGTATGTGTGTATGTGTGTATCTATCTATCTATCTATCCATCCATCCATCCATCCATCCACTTACCCATCCATTCATCCATCTACCTGCCTACCTAGGTATCTGTTTAGGTATCTATCTATGTGTGTATGTATGTATCTACTATCCATCCATCCATCCACCTAACTATCTATCCATCCATCCATCCATCCACTCACCCATCAATTCATCCATCCATCCATCTACCTACCTACCTACCTAGGTATCTGTTTAGGTATCTATCTATCTGTGTATGTATGTATCCATCTATCCATCCATCCATCTACCTACCTACCTAGGTATCTGTTTAGGTATATATCCATATATCTATGTATGTATGTATGTATCTGTCCATCCATCCATCTAGATATGTCTGTGTGTATCTATCTATCCATCCATCCACCCACCCACCCATCCATCCATCCACCCACTTACCCATCCATTAATCCATCTACCTACCTACCTAGGTATCTGTTTAGGTATCTATCTATGTGTGTATGTATGCATCCATCTACCCATCCATCCACTCACCCATCAATTCCCACTCCAGGTCGCTTTTAATTGCTGTTCACTGTGATATTTTAATGATGTTTTTATGTTCCGTTTTATTCTGTGTCATTGTTTTTATGCTGTGGTTTTTGGTGTTGTGAGCCGCCCCGAGCCCGCTGGGAGTGGCAGCATAGAAGCCGAATGATAAATAAATTAAAAAAAATCATCCATCCATCTACCTACCTACCCACTTAGGTATCTGTTTAGGTATCTGTCTATGTGTGTACGTATGTATCCATCTATCCATCCATCCATCTACCTACCTACCTAGATATCTGTTTAGGTATCTTATCTATGTGTGTATGTATGTATGTCTCCATCTATCCATCCACTCACCCATCAATTCATCCATCCATCTACCTACCTACCTACCTACCTAGATATCTGTTTAAGTATCTATGTGTGTATGTATGTATCCATCCATCCATCCATCCACCTACCTATCTAGGTATTTGTTTAGGTATATACAGTATCTATGTATCTATCTATGAGTGTATTTATCTATTCATCCATCCATCCATCTAGGTATCTATCTCTATCCATCCATCCACCCACCTACCTACCTACCTATCTAGGTATCTGTTTAGGTATATATCTATGTATCTATCTATGTGTGTATGTATCTATCCAGTCATCCATCTAGGTATCTATCTATCTATCATCTTCCTCTTAAAAGTCTTAGGAGAGAATTTCATAGAGATGATGGGAAGTCACAAAAGGACAGAAAGGGCCAGAGTGATATCCCAATCTGGTTGGATTTGGCTCTAGGGTTTCTCGTTGCAGCTTTAACAACAAGCTTTTCCTTCATATTGACAACTCACATTGACATTTTAATACTTTCTTAATGTTGGATGGGGCAAGATGCTCCTGAGTCAAGATGAGCAAAGAACGGGCCATTCGAGGACTATGCTCTGGATTTGCGAGCTTTGTAACCAGAAAGCTGTAAACCAGAGCCATTTTAAGAGGATGGTTTTGGGGAAATTGGAAATGATTCCATCCTGAGTCCCACGGCCTATGGTTTCTTCCTCTGTCTATGCCCATTTCACAGATGAATAAAGAAATAATAATAATCCAGGCCTGATCAAATAAATCTTACGTGATTCATCTGCCAACTCATTTTACTTTGAATCAATTCTGTGCATAATTCTGCATTTCAATAAAACAAACATGATTTGAGATTGTACCCACGACTGTGACGGCACGCATGATCTTAAGACATTTCATCCTGTGTGTCGGAGACGTGCTTTTGCAAAGGTAGCACCTGTCATGAGCTACAAACCATAATTAGTATTTTTTAAAACACAGTTAGATAGATAGATAGACAGACAGACAGATAGATAAATGCTTTTGCAGAGGTAGCACCTGCAATGAGCCAAATAATGTGTATTAAGAATACAGCTGGAGAGGTAGGAATTAAAAAAATACAATACCTGACTAAACCAAGGGAGGGGGGGGGGGTCTATGTAATCAGTTAAGTAACTGTTAATTACTTATCCATCCAATTAATTACCCAACGTTACGGCCCAAAAAATGGGAAGGAAGGGGGCCAGCCAAGGTTACACAATGAGTCAGCAGTGCAGGCAGTGGGGTCGTCTCTACAAACACACAAGTCGTTTTGGTATCATTTATACCATCATGGCTTCCTTGCAAAGATTCTTGGGAATTATCTTTTGGTGAAGATATTGGGAATCCATTGGGAGGACATCCCTCACCTTCTGCCCGGCAGGAAGCTGGACCTTTGATTCCCTGTCGCAAAAGAAAGATGCTTTAAACCAGTTTTCAGTCTACGATGTAGACTGGTCCTCTGTGCAGCCACGCAAAGCCTTTCCTGGTGTGTGTTTGTCTCTGACCTCTGTCTTGGCTCAAAACTAGTCCACCATATTCCTTCCCTGCGTTCACAGCCGACTCAAGAAACCTCCTTTCCTAGTAACCTCGTTACTTTTTTAATATTCCCCTGAAAATCAAACTGATTTATCAGAAAATTCCAGGCTGCAAAAGAGGTCGACTTCTGATCTGATCCTGTGCCGATGGAAACCCACCAACTTTTAAATGGAGATATAAGGAAACAAGAAAGAAGAGCTAGGAGAGTCCTAAATTCTTGCTCTTCCAGAGCATTTCAGTGGCTCAAAGGAGATGTACCTGGCTGGAAAGGCAGTTAAAAGACAATGAAGACATCGAGAAATATGGATAAAGGCTATGCTTAGTATATAAGATGCCTCCGACCACCAAGAATCCGCAACCGCCCAATTGCCCAGGATAGGATATGTATTTACAAGTCTCCAAAAGGGAAACAGAATTGATACAAAAAATCAAGAGGTAAGGTGGAAACATTACAGAACCCCCACTCAATTTTCTCATATATATATATATATATATATATATATATATATCACAGCGTTATCAACATACAGGTGACATCACAATGCGTTGCCATGGAAAATGACATTATGTATTACAAGATCAAAGATGTTGAAGCAAAGTGGAGACACATATTCCCCGTTTTGATGGCAAGCCAGAGAAAAAAAGAAAGGTGGGGGGGGCAGGAAATATGTCTTTTTTTTAAAGGGAGGGTAAGGCTTTAAAATTTTTTTTGCAAGAACATAAACAAATTGCCCTTTCACGAAAAATGCACAAGACCAAAGCAAACTCCCATTTTGCCAGTGCAACAACATTTTCCTCCCACCGTATCTCCCCATCACCAAAAAAGATAAGCAAAAAGGTGGATATGCATTCAGTGCAAAGTTTCTGGTTTCCAAACCCACTATTTGGTTGCAAGGACCTTCTTCAGCTGGAATAAGCTCTAATTTAAAGGGGGGGGGGACATTGCTACCATATTACGAAAGGGGGCGGTTGGAAAATTTAAGATCTTCTAAGCTCACCCCCACCCCACCACCACCACCACCACCACCACCACCACCACCACCACACACCTTGCCCATCAAAGCAACAACCTGAGATATACAGTACGCAATAAAATATATTTGATGCAAACACAGACACACACACACACACAATTCTCTCTGGCCTTGGCGTAGGCAAAAATTGGATTCTAGTGGGAAAGGATACAAGATCAATTCCCGTCCAATCTATCCTCCCCTGCAACCATAAGGGGGCATATTAACACAACATCCTGCAGACCAAAGTATCATATCTTTTTTTTAAAAAGACATAAACTAGTTTTCCTTTTAAGATCAAATACATAATATGCATACACACAGTCGTCTCCAAACATGCACGAAAGGTTATATAAGTTAGTTCGTATTTAAATACATATTTCCAGTGGCAAACCTTGTCGCAGAAGTGTGGTCTGGTGTGGTATAAAAATATTTCAAGCAATAAAAAATAAAATAAAAAAGGAGATCTCTCCACCCCCCTCTGCTGCCCCCCCCTTAAGACGTATGATGCAGGTTGTCAACAGTCTCTTCTTGAAAAAAAAATGCAAACCCACCTACCCACCCACCCACCCTCTCCTCCTTCTCCCTCGCTGTCTCACTCCCCCTTTTCCTCCTCCAACCACTATCTCTCCTTTTTTTGCCAATGCTATGTAACAGGGCTTTGAAAAAAAGGTATGTCTCTCTATGGCCCAGCTGCCTATTCCTTCAGCCCATCTCAATGGAAACCCTGGGCTGGATTTTTGTGAATGGAGGGTCACATGACCTAGTCTAGGTTCTTTGTCCCTGTTTCTTGAATAAACAACAGGTGAAGGGGGGATTAACACGTATATATCGAGATATCCAGATGGAGTGCGGAATATATAGATATATTAAAAGGGGGGGGGAATATATAGATGGGGCAGATGTCAATATGCATACCCTGTTTTTCTTAAAACACACACGCACACACATTATCTTGAAACAATTCCAGCTCCATCCACTATGACACATGCATCTAAGAAGCCCCCCCTCTCCATAAACACCCCCCCCCTTTAACAAAGTCCAAAAAAAATTTGACAGGCTAGAAAAAAAAACAAATAGGAAAAAAATGTAGCTCTCACCATTATGAATGTTACAGCAGCAGGACCTTGCCTTTTTTTATGAATGAATCCCGATGCAAATGGCTTTGATTCACAAACAAATAGACCCCCACCCTCTTTTTTTTTGGTGGGATTGAATTTCATTCATAAAAAAAAAGAAAGACCCACCTTCATTCTTGGAGGAGAAAGAAAAACCCTCAATGAAACAAGAATACATTCTGATCACATACATTACACCTTACAGGGACTACAAACACATTAAAAAAATTACAGCACAAATAATTACAGTTTATATTATATTATATTATATATAATGCTAGCAAAATGACAATATAAAGATAAAATTGAAACCATACCCGAGAAAAACAGGTCTTTAAAGCATTGCTGATTTTTTTTTCTTTTTTATGAATGGGGGAATGATGCCTTCTGGTCTTCTTCCCCTGCAATCTCTCTCATTACTAAGCAAAGAGGGGGAGGAAGAAATAATAACACCCCCTCCCCCCCTTTTTTTGTGTGATTTATAGATGCATTTTGCAAGAAGGAAAAAAAGGGGGGGGATCAATCTACCCTCTGTAGCTCTCTACCTATCTATGTATGTATATATTTAAATATCTCAGAAGAATGACTCACTGTGAATCGATGGGTCGTTACAGCTGGTGCGTTAGGGTCTCATGATCACGTTGAAAGAACTGCACCCCCCACTTCTCAATTAATTAGAATTTTACATGCATATATATACAGACAGATAGATAGATGCCCAGATAGAAAGAGAGCTTGGCTTGATCATAAAGAGGATGAGAAACTAGCAGCCATTTTTCCCCCCAGCTAGTGCAAAGAAATTAGCATCCTTTCTACATACACCCCCCCCCCCCATGGCATCCTCCTTGGCTTGCCCCCACTTTCCCTCTCTGCCCACCTTTTCCCACCCACTCCTCTTTCTTTCTTCCTCCCTCCTCCTCCTCTCCCTACTTGGCACCTGTTCTGGATCCCTTCTGAGCCCAAAACTGATACTAACCAAAAAACCAAACAGGATGCAAATATTGGGTCTCTTACATTGATGTTGCAGGGCCAGAAGCTTTTTTAAATTTTTTTTTTACAAAGCTGGGGTGGGGGTGAGGATTGGGGGGGGGGTTGAATCCAAAGCTAAGAAAGAAAGAGAGAGGGAAAAAAGGTTTCCACCTGGTCCTAATGCCCTGAAAGAATCAGGAGGAGAGATTAAAAGAGAGAGAGAGAGAGAAAAAGATCAAAGGGAGGAAGGGAAAAGGATGCTGTGAGATGGATGTAGACCAAGAAAATTGGATTTATTCCTTTTCTGCAGCCTACCAGAGCGGCAAAGGGATTCAGAGGTTTTCAGAAGTGGTCCTGATCCAATTGCAGCTCCTTTTTCCTTGCAAAAGCCATTATGAGTGGGGTGCGCTTGAGCGCACTTCCTTTTCAGCTCTTAACTACTAGGTGCTGCATGGAGATCTGGTTCAAGTCAGGAGAAAAAAGAAGGTTCAGGATGTATCTGGGGAAACAGATTTGATGCAATCAATATATACATATACATGCTTTTCTGGTGAATTACATATACATATATTTGATGCAATCAACATTACATATACTGTACATGCTTTTCTGGCAAACCTCCTGGCATGCACACCTGCCAGATCATGGCAACGCAGAGCAGAATAAATATGTCTATGTGGATGTATTGGTAGGGCAAGAAGAGGGAATCCATCTTGGTTCTGACTAGCCACCCTTGTTGTTTATACAAACAGGTGACCGAAAGGTATTAAGGGACAACCAAGCAGTGGCAGGCTTATACATCCTACTTCAGTTTGGAGGATGGCGGAGCGTGGATGATGGGACTTGAAGTACACCCACTCACTTTTCGAGACTGCTGCGACCTTCATCCAATGACTGATCAAGACAAAACTTGACACACAGAGCCCCCATGACCCACTTTATGTCCTGGTGCAGTTTGGAGGAGGATGGACCACGGATGATGGGACTTGAAGTATGTTCACTTACTACTCGAGACCGCTGTGAACCTCATTCAATGACTGATCAAGACCAAACTTGGCACAAAGAGCCCCCATGACCCACTCTACACCCTGGTACGGTTTGGAGGAGGATGGACCACGGATGGTGGAACTTGAAGTACCTTCACTTACTACTCGAGACCGATGGACCATGGATGATGGGACTTGAAGTACCATCACTCACTTCCCAAGACTACTGCGACACTCATCCAATGACTGATCAAGACCAAACTTGGCACACAGAGCCCCCATGACCCACTCTACACCCTGGTTCAGTTTGGAGGAGGATGGACCACGGATGATGGGACTTGAAGTACCACCACTCACTTCCCGAGACCACTGTGACTCTCATCCAAAGACTGATCAAAACCAAACTTGACACACAGAGCCCCCATGACCCACTTTACGTCCTGGTGCAGTTTGGAGGAGGATGGACCACAGATGATGGGACTTGAAGTACCTTCACTTACTACTCGAGACCGCTGTGAACCTCATTCAATGACTGATCAAGACCAAACTTGGCACACAGAGCCCCCATGACCCACTCTACACCCTGGTACGGTTTGGAGGAGGATGGACCACGGATCGTGGGACTTGAAGTACCTTCACTTGCTACTCGAGACCGATGGACCATGGATGATGGGACTTGAAGTACCACCACTCACTTCCCGAGACCACTGCGACACTCATCCAATGACTGATCAAAACCAAACTTGGCACATGGAGCCCCATGACCCACTCTACACCCTGGTATGGTTTGGAGGAGGATGGACCACGGATGATGGGACTTGAAGTACCACTACTCACTTCCCAAGACCACTGCGACACTCATCCAATGACTGATCAAGACCAAACTTGGCACACAGAGCCCCCAAGACTCACTCTACAAACTGGTGCGGTTTGGTGGAGGATGGACCACGGATAATGGGACTTGAAGTACCACTACTCACTCCCCGAGACTGCTGCGATCTTCATCCAATGACTGATCAAAACCAAACTTGACACAGAGCCCCCATGACCCACTTTACATCCAGGTGCAGTTTGGAGGAGGATGGACCACGGATGATGGGACTTGAAGTGGCCTCACTTACTACTCGAGACCACTGTGAATCTCATTCAATGACTGATCAAGACCAAACTTGGCACACAGAGCCCCCATGACCCACTCTACACCCTGGTACGGTTTGGAGGAGGATGGACCACGGATGATGGGACTTGAAGTACCACCACTCACTCCCCAAGACCACTGCGACACTCATCCAATGACTGATCAAGACAAAACTTGGCACACAGAGCCCCCATGACCCACTCTACACCCTGGTACGGTTTGGAGGAGGATGGACCACGGATGATGGGACTTGAAGTACCACCACTTACTTCCCGAGACCACTGCAACACTCATCCAATGACTGATCAAGACCAAACTTGGTACACAGAGCCCCCATGACTCACTTTACATCCTGATGCAGTTTGGAGGAGGATGGACCATGGATGATGGGACTTGAAGTACCTTCGCTTACTACTCGAGACCGCTGTGAACCTATTCAATGACTGATCAAGACCAAACTTGGCACACAGAGCCCCCATGACCCACTTTACATCCTGGTGCAGTTTGGAGTAGGATGGACCATGGATAATGGGACTTGAAGTACCTTCACTTACTACTCGAGTCCGTTGTGAACCTCATTCAATGACTGATCAAGACCAAACTTGGCACACAGAGCCCCCATGACCCACTCTACACCCTGGTATGGTTTGGAGGAGGATGGACCATGGATGATGGGACTTGAAGTACCACCACTCACTTCCCAAGACCACTGCGACACTCATCCAATGACTGATCAAAACCAAGCTTGACACACAGAGCCCCCATGACCCACCTGGTACGGTTTGGAGGAGGATGGACCACGTTGAAGTACATTCCCAAGACCACTGCGACACTCATCCAATGACTGATCAAAACCAAGCTTGACACACAGAGCCCCCATGACCCACTCTACACCCTGGTATGGTTTGGAGGAGGATGGACCACGGATGATGGGACTTGAAGTACCACCACTCACTTCCCAAGACCACTGCGACACTCATCCAGTATCTTCCTCTACGTTTTGCCTCGTAGTCTTGCTCCCGGTCCCACCAGCTTCGCAAACACGGCTGGTGGGGGCGAGGGACAGTGCCTTCTCAGTGGTGACCCCCCGCCTATGGAACTCGCTCCCCAGCGAAATCAGATCGGCATCCTCCCTCCTTTCTTTCAGAAGAAAACTAAAGACATGGTTGTGGAACCAGGCATTTGTCTAATGGCTATAATGGCACTGAACATTGAATCTGACCTTGTGGTTGTTGTAATGGAAAAGACTTTATGGTTGTGTAACTAATGTTTTTTTTTAATCTATGGTATTTGTATGTTTTTATATTGTTATTATATTGAATTTTATTGCGGCATCGAATCATTGCCATTGTTAGCTGCTCTGAGTCCCCCTTGCGGGGGTGAGAAGAGCGGGGTAAAAATGATGTAAATAAATAAATAAATTTGAATACAAATAATAATGTAAAGTTTGTTTGTGGGATTAACGTAACACAAAAACCACTGGACCAATTGACACCAAATTTGGACACAATATGCCTATCAGGCCAACGCGTGACCATCACTCATAAAAACACTGGAAAACACAACGGGAGAGACTTAAAAAGCAAAAAAAAAAAAATTACAACGCATGTGCAAAACCACATATATACACAAATATATACACATGCAAAACACACATATACACAGACGCGTGGCAGGGGACAGACTAAAACATGGGAGGACCAGGGTTTGAATGCCCATTTAGTTATGGAAATCAACCAGGTGGCTTTGGCTTACCAGGCATGGGCGAAGTTGGGCTCTCCAGGTGTTTTGGGGACTTCCAAAACACCTGGAGAGCCAACTTTCCCATGCAGCCGGTAGGAATTGCAGTTTGGCAGCACACTGACTGCCATGGCTCAATGCTAGGGAATTATGGGAGTTGTAGTTTTACAAGTTCTTTAGCCTTGTAAAACTACAACTCACCCAAATGCAACCCCCTAGCATTGAGCCATGATAGTCAAAGTGGTGACCAACTGCATTCATTCCAACTGCATTCATTTCTATTCACTGGACCACATTTGGCACAAATACTCCATACACCCAAATTTGAATAGTGGTGGGGTTGAGGGGAGGCTGATTTTGTCATTTGGGAGTTGTAGTTGCTGTGATTTATAGTTCACCTACCATCAAAGAGCATTCTGAACTCTACCAGCAATGGAATTGAACCAAACTTGGCACACAGAACTCCCATGACCAACAGAAAATATTTAAAGGGGGTTAGTGGGCTTTGACCTTGGGTTTTGGAGTTGTAGTTCACCTACATCCAGAAAGCACTGTGGACGCAAACAATGATAGATCTGGAGCACATATACTCAATTTGCTCAAATATGGACACTGGTGGAGTTTGGGTAAAATAGACCTTGACATTTGGAATTATAGTTGCTGGGATTTATAGTTCACCTGCAATCAAAGAGCATTCAAAGTGCTGGCTTTAGCCTTTAAAGCCCTAAACCATGCCTGGGCAAACTTTGGCCCTCCAAATATATTCCTCCTCCTCCTCCTCTTGCACATACTTCCATACAGAAGGGGCTCTGTCAATCATCCTCCCTGGAAGGCAGGGCTGAGGGGGCGGAGCGTCCGTTGCATCCGTTGAGGCCCCGCCCACTCGTTCTATTCCCCCAGCTCCGCCCGGGAGCAGCCGCAGAGCCAGGCGGTGAGTGGGAGGGGCCTCAATTTGGAGGGGGTGGCGCTTGCCCCTCAAGGGGGAGGAGTCTCAGGTTTGGGGGCGGGGCCACCCTGGGCAAGGTGTAAGTGGGGGGAAAGGAAGGGAGGGTGAGGAGGGGAAAGGATGTGGCTTTGCCTTCTAAGTCCCATATGGAGTGCATGGCCTACACTGTAGGATGAATGCAATATAATATAATATAATATATATTGTATATACCTATAATATTTATAATATTATAATGTAATACAATATAATACTAATAATAATATGTTATTATAATTATATATTTTATATTTCATGTAATATTACTAATAATATTACAGTATAATGTTATAGTGCAATGTATTAATGATGTATTGGTATTAGGCTAATAATATAGAATGTTATAATATATAATATATTGTATATACCTATAATATTGATAATATAATGCAATACAATATAATAATATGTTATTATAATTATATATTTTATATTACATGTAATATTACTAATAATATTACAGTGTATAATGTTATAGTGCAATGTATTAATGATGTATTGGTATGCTAATAATATAGAATGTTATAATATATAATATATTGTATATACATATAATATTGATATTATAATGTAATACAATATAATACTACTACTGATAAGATAATATTGTAATGTAATACAATATAATACTACTAATAATATGGTATTATAATTATATATATTTATATTCCATATAATATTACTAATAATATTACAGTATAATGTTATAGTGCATTGTATTAATGATGTATTTGTATTATGCTAATAATATAGAATGTTATAATATATAATATATTGTATATACATATAATATTGATATTATAATGTAATACAATATAATAATACTACTAATGAGACAATATTAGAACATAATACAATATAATACTACTAATAATATGGTATTATAATTATATATATTTATATTACATGTAATATTACTAATAATATTACAATATAATGTTATAGTGCAATGTATTAATGATGATTGTATTGGTATTAGGATAATAATATAGAATGTTATAATATATAGTATATTGTATATACATATAATATTATAATAATTATTAAAGGCATATTGTGCATTCGGAAGGCTTCACAAAAGAGTCTGGCGCAACAAGCACCTGAGGCAAAGCACCAAGATGGATGTGTACAGAGCGATCGTACTGTCTATCCTCTATGGCAGTGTTTCTCAACCTTTTTTGAGCCGCGGCACACTTTTTACATTTGCAAAATCCTGGGGCACACCACCAACCAAAATGACACGAAATGACACTCTCACACAGTAATACATATAGTTAATTTGTTTTTAAATGTATTTATACACTCAGTGTGAAACCTGGGCCTGTTTCGATGAACACAACATAGATATCCTGGCGGGAATGGCAGAAAGACACACACGAAGGTCTTGCTCAACAGCTTTAAGTCTCTCTCTGTGTTTAGAAAAAATGTGTCCATATAGCTTCAAAGCAGTCCGCTAGTACTGTTCTTATGCATCAGTACACCTCATGGAACAATAATGAGGCTTCCACCTTCAATATATATGCTCCTGTATCATTCCAGGTGTGCATTAGACGAGTCCCTCGTGTATAACTGGTGAACAGAAGAGTTGTTACACAGTCACTAGAAAGGCCATCACGTCCGGCCAATGCCAAATGTAGTAATAGTTGGTACACATAAACATGAAAATAGCCGAAGGAGGTGGCACCCCAGTGCCTTCTTCTTTGCCGCCACCCGGCCCTTCCTCCTCCTCCCCCTGCAAGCAGCAGCAGCAGGAGTTTGGCAGGAGGGGAAAGAAAGGGGGGAAGATAGGTATTTCCGCAGCACACCAGGTGATCGCTCACGGCATACTAGTGTGCCGCGGCACAGTGGTTGGGAAACACTGCTCTATGGGTCTGAAACATGGGTCACCTATCGCCAACACCTACGACTCCTTGAACGCTTTCATCAGCGCTGTCTTCGCTCAATCCTAAATATACACTGGACCGACTATGTGACGAATGTTGCTGTCCTTGAGCAAGCAGGGATCACCAGCATTGAGGCCATGCTATTGAGAACACAGCTGTGCTGGGCAGGGCACGTCTCTAGGATGGTGACCCATGTTTCAGACCCATAAAGGAGAATAGACAGTATGATAGCTCTGTACATACTGATTTTGATGCTTTGCCTCAGGTGCTTGTTGCTCCAGACTCTTTTGTGAAGCCTTCCAAATGCACTCTATGCCTTTGCTAATCTGTGATCTATCTCTTTATCAATCTTGGCGTCTGAAGAGATGATGCTTCCCAGGTAGGTGAACTGCTGAATGGACTTAAGCATAGATTTGCTTATGCTGACATGGGGGTGATGGTGTTCTTCCTGTGGTGCGGGCTGGTAGAGGACTTCTGTTTCCTTCAGGCTGACTTCCAGCCCAAACAGCTCTGCAGCTGCTGCTGCAAGGCAGGATGTGAGGCGCTGCAGGGCTGCTTCTGAATGGGCGACAAGGGCGGCATTGTTGGCAAAAAGCAGCTCACGGACTAGATAGTTTTTAGAGTATTAATGCGAGCCCTCAAACGGCTTAAGTTGAACAAGCTACCATCAGTACGATAGCGTATATATATGCCGTCTTCTTCTTCGATGTCTGCTGTAGCCCTTTGGAGCATCATGCTGAAGAAGATTGTAAATAGGGTTGGTGCAAGAACACAACCTTGTTTCACTCCATTAGTTATGAGAAAGAGCTCCGAGAGAGCATCGCGATATTACATGTAATATTACTAATAATATTACAGTATAATGTTATAGTGCAATGTAATATATAATATTAATATTGTGCTATGGCAATAATATAATATATTGTATTTACATTTTACTTGTAAGCTGATCTGAGTCCCGTTCGGGGTGAGAAGGGCGGCATATAAATGTTGTAAATATAAATAAATAAATGCAGTTTGGCACCGCTTTAACTGCCATGGTTCAATGGGCACATCTACACTGTAGGATGAGTGCAGTTTGACACCACTTTATCTGCCATGGCTCAATGGCCACATCTACACTGTAGAACAGTGGTTCTTCCTCTTCCTAATGCCGCGGCCCCTTAATACAGTTCTTCATGGTGTGGTGACCCTCAACCATAGCATACTTTTTGTTGCTACTTCATAACTATCATTTTGCTCCTGTTATGAATCGTGATGTAAATATCTGATATGCAGGATATATTTCCATTCACTGTACCAAATTTGGCACAAATACTCCATACACCCAAATTTGAATAGTGGTGGGGTTGAGGGGAGGTTGATTTTGTCATTTGGGAGTTGTAGTTGCTGTGATTTATAGTTCACCTACCATCAAAGAGCATTCTGAACTCTACCAGCAATGGAATTGAACCAAACTTGGCACACTAAACTCCCATGACCAACAGAAAATATTTAAAGGGGGTTAGTGGGCTTTGACCTTGAGTTTTGGAGTTGTAGTTCACCTACATCTAGAAAGCACTGTGGACACAAACAATGATAGATCTGGAGCAAACTTGGCACTTATACTCAGTTTGCTCAAATATGGACACTGGTGGAGTTTGGGTAAAATAGACCTTGACATTTGGAATTATAGTTGCTGTGATTTATAGTTCACCTGCAATCAAAGAGCATTCAAAGTGCTGGCTTTAGCCTTTAAAGCCCTAAACGGTTCTGGTCCAGCTTATCTGTCCGAACGCATCTCTCCCTATGAACCATCCAGGTATTTAAGATCGTCTGGAGAGACCCTGCTCTCGGTCCCGCCTTCTTCGCTGACCCGATTTGCGGGGACGAGAGACAGGGCCTTCTCAGCAGTGGCCCCTCGGCTATGGAACGACCTCCCTAGGGACATTAGATTGGCCCCCTCCCTCCTAACATTTCGAAAGAAAGTGAAGACTTGGCTGTTCGAGCAGGCATTTGCAGATGAAGTGTAATTATTTAATTGAGGCCTATGGAACGATATGATGATGCAACGGAAATCGATTTTAATTATGAGATGCTGAGAGTTGTATTTTATAATTTTAATTGCTAATTGTATTGCTTTTATATGGTTGTTTATTAATTGTTTCGATGTGTTTTATCTTGTGGGCATTCGTTGCCATGTGTATACCGCCTCGGGTCGCCTTTGGGCTGAGAGGGGTGGTATAGAAATATAGTAAATAAATAAATAAAATAAATTCTGAACCCCACCAACGATGTGATTGGGCCAAACTTCCCACAGAGAACCCCCATGGCCAATAGAAAGGTCTTGCCGACCCCCCGCCCAGGAGTCCCGGCCCTCAGGTTGAGAAACAATTTGGCACCACTTTAACTTTCATGACTCAATGCTGTCATTGAGGCACCAGCCCTTTTTGGCAGCAAAGGCCTTAATACAGGGGTGGGCAACATACGGCCCAGGGGCCGGATGCGGCCCTTTGGCTGATTCTATCTGGCCTGCGCGCCCTCTCGCCCACTCTGGTTCTCCCAGCGCCAGCAACAGCAAGGCCAGGCAGGGCGAGCGGGCGGCGCGAGCAGGCGGGGCGAGGGCAAGGCAGGCAGGCAAGCAGAGCGACCGACGAGAGGGAGGGAGGGGGGAGAAGAGGAGGCGGTCAGGGAGCATCCTTAATAAGTGAACTATACATCCCATTTCCCCCAAATTTCCCCAGTGTTCACATTTGGGCATATTGAGGATTCGTGCCAAGTTTGGTCCCGAGTTTCCCATCCTTTCAATGGGGTTTGATCTCTTCCTTTTCCGTCACAAATCTCAAAGGCTCGCTGTCTGGAGGTTTTTAGAAAGGTGGGAACAGAGGGAAGGGACCCCAGGGCTATCCAGCCCAACCCCCAGGGAGACACAATCAAAGCACCCCCGACTGATGGCCATCAAGTCTTTGCATAAAACTCTCCAGAGAAGGGGACTACACGGAAGCATTATTTTATTTTAGCGGTTTTTATTTTTATTGTATAATAATTTTATAATAATATAATAAATAATATAATATGTTATATTATATTATAATTTCAATATATTATGTCTTGATATATACTATAATGTAATAATTATGATATCAGTACTAATAATATATGAATATTTCTAGATATATTAATATGTTAATAATGTATAATATATAGTAAATATAGTAAATAAATAAATAAATAAAGTAGATTAGCATGTAGTTCCACCTTTAGGTGCGGCCCTCCATAATATTTTTTGGCTCTCGTGTGGCCCCTTAGAAAAAATAATTGCCCACCCCTGCCTTAATATATAGCTCTCATGATTCCATAGCATTAAGCACAACATCTCAGCTGGTGTCAAACTGCATTAATTCTGAGTGTAGATACACCCAATGCATCATTTACTGCAGACCACGCACTCAAGACATACCCACAGCACTGTCTTGGTCATCGTATTTCCCCTGTTGTCCCTTTGCGCCTTTCTCTTTGTCACGCTCTTTCTCTTTCCGTCCTTAGGATGACTTTATATAATGGGCAATGTCCAATCAGAAACCACACAAGAATCAGAGTCTGCCAAAGACGGGGAGGAGAAAGCCAACCCAGAAAGAAGCAAGCCGGATCGAGTCCAGAGTAGCAGCACCAAGCATGACTTGGGGAACCGCTCCCCCAGCCCTGAGGCCCCAGAGCCGAAAGCAGCCAGTCCGCCTCTGAGCAGCGAACCGGGTGGCGGGGACAGGCAGGCAGGGGCTGCAGAAATGGGGAAGAACCACTCCAAAAAATCCAAGCTCAAGCTCTCCTCCATGTGGGCCCAGAACGCGGCTAGCGGCGGGATGAAGGAGGCCAGCCTCTGTGATCAGGACACGGGGGCAGAGAAGCGGGGACTGGCCTGCCTGACCCGAGCTGACCTCCAGGGCGGGCAGAGTTTGGGGAACATCTTCCAAGAGGAGCCCAAAGGGTTGAAGGCACCCTTGAGGCCTCCTCAGGCGGCCGGCACAGAGGCAAGAGACTTGGGCGCCAAGCGAGCACCAGCAAAAGGGAAGGGCAAGCTGGAGGGTGGCCACTTTGACAAGACCACGGAAGGCACATTGCTCCTTCAGCCGGAGAAGCTGGCAGAACTGGACCGAGTTACAGAAGCACCCAAGGATATGGTTGAAAGAGAGATTTGTTGGACTCAACACACTGAAGCCCGTGCCAAAGAATACCTAGATAACGAGGGGCAAGTGTCTGAAGCTTCAGGCAAGAAGCAAGCGGTGGGCATGGCAGAGAGAACGGAATCGTCAAAGATGTCCGAAGATGTTTTGGTGGGCCCTAGACCTCTGAACGAGAGGAGGCCAAGCAGCCCATCTCCTTTCAGCTGCATGGTTCTGCCTGGAGGGAAGAAGGCCTTTCTGTCATGGATCCAGAAGGAGAAAGAACAAACGGGCCACCGGGACAATGCACCGGGCCGCGAGGGAGACTCCAAGGACCCGGCTTTGGTCGCCCTGCTGCCTGAGGAGCTGGCGAATGCTGCAAGTGGCCCCCTAGAAAGGTCCCAAGCCTCCAGAAATGAGGCCAAGGCTGAGGTGAAGTACGAAGGTCTGGGAGCGGAAGCCGTCAGTTCCGAAACGATGCAAGAGCTGCTGGAGAAAGGCTTGAACTTTCTGTACAAAGTGACCATCCAGCCAGGACAGTGGCCACCTAGCATCAAGGCGGTCAAGCAGAAGCCTGGCGTCATCTCTTCCGGCATCTCCTACGCCGACGTCCTGAAGCAGAGCCCTCAGAAGAAAACCCCTGCCGGGCCCCCGGTGTTGCCAAAAGCACTGCACCACCTCACCGCCGCAGGCAAGAAGCTGCCCTGCTTCAAAGGTCTGGAGAGGAGCAACCCAGAGGACTTCTCTTCCCTCAGCCACATGTTCCTGGAGCACTTCAAGAAAGTCACCCCGCCTAAGGAGCCCACTACCGCCCATGCTCCCATGCAGCAAATGGTCACCTTCTTTGAGGAATTCTCTCCCGGCAACACCAAGCGGACCGAGTGGCAAAGACCCCGGCCACCGACCCCATATCCTCAACGTCGGAAAACGCAGGGAAGAAAGCTACCCAAGTTTGGCACCGCCATGTCACAGGTTGTTGCCTTCCTAGAGAGCGACCCTAAGTGTGACTGGCTCCTCCATGATGAAAGCCAGGCCTCCTTGGATGAGGCCACGGTGGCAGGCGAGGAAGGGGGCAAGGAGCACGTGGAGGCACCCATTGGGGCCGAGGAAGCGCCAAGCTCTTCTCCACCTGTCGCGTCCCTCTCATTGGCTTGGGAAATTTCAACGGAAGTGGACGAGACTCCACAGAGGTCACGCAGGAGGCTGCAGGGCCTGGAAGAAGGGGCAAAAGAAACGTCGCCACTCAAGATAGGTCCCTTTAGCACCGCCTGGGGCCTCAGCGGTCCACTGGCGCCTACGCAGCCCCTCCAAAAGGAAGAAGAGGTCGCGATGCCGCTGCTCAGCCCTGTTCCTCATTCTTCCAGGGAAATGTTGGAGGCGCCTAGCCCCGCCGCCTCGGCCCCTAGATCTCTCTGCGTCTCCATTGGACTGATACCGGATCAGAAAGCGCCAGTCGTGGCTCAGGCAAGGCCCAAGATCCGAAAGCAAGGCTCTGCCGCTCCAAAATCTAAAGAGAAACTCAAAACTTCGGGGCAGCCCAAAGCTAAGCCGCCTAAGGGGAAAGGGCAAAAGCAGTGGCCCCGAGGTTATGGCATGACCTCCCCTCTGAGGTTAGAGGGCGTCCCTTTCTTCCCACCGTTTGAAAAGGTTGCACGACCTTTCTATTTCGGAGAGCCATTGGTGAGTTTGGTTACTTTGGCTGAGTTGTAGTTCTTGTGTTTGTGTGCTGCTGCCTGGTTGTTCTTACCCTGTCTTTTGGGGATAGATTTTCACGTTAGTTTGATCTTTACCAGTCTGGTTTAGGAAAGAGTTTAGAAAAGCAGACCTGCTTTATAAGAGTAACCCATTATTTATGAGCTAGAATCCTAGTTGCTTAGTTCTATTTGGAGTAGACTTACTCAGTCTATAGCCAAAATTAAATCTTGTTAGGACTTCCAACAGAATTACTGTAAGTCCTATAAATATTACATTACAGAGAAGTTACATTTGATATTCGTATATGTAATATTTGTATATGGAGCCCCCGGTAGCACAGTGGCTTAAACCGCTGAGCTGCTGAGCTTGCTAACTGAAAGGCTGCAGATTCGAATTTGGGGAAGCGGGGTCAGCTCCCGCTGTTAGCCCCAGCTTCTGCTAACCTAGCAGTTCGAAAACATGCAAATGTGAGATCAATAGGTACCGCTCCAGCGGGAAGGTAACGGCTCTCCATTGTCATGTCAGCCACGTGACTTTGGAGGTGTCTACGGACAACACCGGCTCTTCAGTTTAGAAATGGAGATGAGCAACAAACCCAGTCAGATGCGACTGGACTTAATGTCAGGGGAAAACCTTTACCTTATATGTAATATTTAAAAAACACCAAAAAATGGCCAAAAGGCCTTTTTGAACCCACAGTATGTTGACAAGCAGTTCAGTCTCTCCATCTTCTGAATCCGACCTTCAGGGAGTAGCAAACAAACCTAACATTTCAACTCAATTCAGGGCTAGAAGAACAATTCACAGAAAGCAAGTCCTGTTGGATAGAGGTTGTGATGGCCAGAGGGAGAAAGTGCACCAGTGGGGCTGGAACCTTTTGAAGCGGGTCTGAAGCAGCACAAAACAAAGCTGTATAGATATATAAAGAGTATCACCCCTCAGTCTTCTACCTTTCAGTGTACATTTTGTTCTCCACACGTCTTTTTCTTGTTACCATATCCTTCCTAAAATGAGGTGCTATCAACTTAACGTGGGAAGTCAGACTTGGCCACGATGGTCCACGCGCTCGTTACATCCAGATTGACTACTGCAACGCTCTCTACATGGGGTTGCCTTTGAAGACTGCTCGGAAGCTTCAAATAGTCCAACAAAAGGCAGCCAGGTTAATAACTGGGGCGGCATACAGGGAGCACACAACTCCCATGTTACGCCAGCTCCACTGGCTGCCAGTTTGCTACCGGGCACAATTCAAAGTGTTGGCTTTGGCCTATAAAGCCCTTAATGGCCCCAGCCCAATTCACCTGTCCGAACGCATCTCCCCTTATGAATCATCGCGGAGATTAAGATCCTCCGGGGAGACCCTGCTCTCTGTCCTGGCATTGTCACAAGCGCAATTGGTTGGGACGAGAGACAGGGCCTTCTCGGTGATTGCCCCCCAGCTATGGAACTCCCTTCCTGGCGGGATCACATCGGCCCCCTCCCTCCCTTCAGAAGGATGGCCAAAACTTAACTGTGGGACCAAGCTTTCAGGACAGGGCAATAAAGCAGCAATAGGAAAGAGTACCAGGCCAATTAGATTAGACGCAGATGACCAATGGTGTATTTTAATTATTGCGATGTTTTTAATGTTTATGCATGCGCATATGAATTCTTGTCCCGGCATTGAATGTATGCTGGGACAAGAATATGTGCTGTGCTCCGCCCTGAGTCCCCTTCGGGGTGAGAAGGGCGGAATATAATTTTTTAAAATAAATAAATAAATAAATATTCCAGATAAGGTCTGATTAATCTAGTGGGAAGTGTCACCTTTGATGGCCACAGCAGTGCCTTCCGGGTCTTGGCTGAAGGGGAGAGCTGCGTATGTGATCTTGTACAGGTACCAGTACCTTGGTTACCTGGTGAATAAGCTGAAGTTTGCATGCAGGAAGAGCAAATACCAGCATTTTAAGCAAGGACATCCTTTTTTGTTGTCCAGGAGACACCTCTTTCTCTGGAAAAACCAGTTGGTATCGACCAAGAAGCAACCTCAGCCCAGGACAAACCTGTGCAAGACCGAGAAGCCGACCAGTCTCCTGCGCACCATTGGCCAGCTTTCCAGGTGGCAAATTCTTGTTCCATGAAGTGCTATTGTAAACACCGGGATCAGAGGAAGCTGCCCAAGAACGTCATGGCTTGGTGAGCAGGAGTGTGCCTGGTACTGTATGGTTATGTGGCTGAGAAGAACCCCTGGTGGCGCAATGAGTTAAACCCTTGTGCCGGCAGGACTGAAGACCGACAGGTTGGAGGTTCAAATCCAGGGAGAGTGCGGATGAGCTCCCTCTGTCAGCTCCAGCTCCCCATGCAGGGACATGAGAAAAGCCTCCCACAAGAATTGTAAAACGTTTTTTTAAAAAACATCCGGGCGTCCCTTGGGCCAGTGTTTCCCAACCAGTGTGCCGTGAGCGATCATCAGGTGTGCCATGGGAAATTGGAACCTCCAATACCCTTTCTTCCCCCTCCTGCCGAACACTTTTTCTTCTCCACTTGGGCTCCCTTCTTCCCAACCTCGCTCTGTGAGCATGTTCGGGGGGGGGGGGAGAGACGTGGGGCGAGTGTGCGCAGTAGCGCCCGCATGGGTTACGTCTTCTTCCCTCCCCCCTCCCCTCCTGAACACGCTCACGCTGCCCCCTCAGATCAAAATGGCGGCAGAAGCGACAGTGTGAGCAAAGCGAGGCAAAGCGAGCAGAGCGAGGCTGGAAAGAAGGGAGCCCGAGTGGAGAAGAAAAAGTAAGTGTTCGGCAGGAGGGGGAAGAAAGGGGGGGAAGGGGGAGGAAGAGGTCTCTGTCGAAAGCTGGCATGGGCAAACTTGGACCTTCCAGGTGTTTTGGACTCCAACTCCCACCATTCCTAGCAGCCTCAGGCCCTTTCCCCCCTCAGCCACTTAAGCAGGAAAGGGCCTCAGGCTGTTAGGAATGGTGGGAGTTGAAGTCCAAAGCACCCAGAGGGCCACATATCTGTGTGAGATGAGCTTCTCTAGCTTGACTGCGATAAAAACTAAACAGACAGTTGAGCAAGACCTTTGTGTGTGTCTTTCTGCCATTCCTGCCAGGATATCTGTTGTGTTCATCAAAACAGGTCCAGGTTTCACACTGAGTGTATAAATGCACTTAAAAACATATTAACTATATGTATTACTGTGTTAGAGTGTCGTTTTGTGTCATTTTGGTTGGTGGAGTGCCCCAGGATTTTGTAAATGTAAAAAATGTGCTGCAGCTCAAAGGAGGTTGAAAAACACTGCCTTAGGCAATGTACTTGCAGATGGCCAAGTCTCCCACACCAGAAGCGACTTGCAGTTTCTCGTCGCTTCCAACCCGGAAAAATAAAATCTGGCTGAGAAGGTAAAGCAGTGTATCTGCACCACAAGTAATTTCTGCCAATTTAACAATCATGATTTCCTCTTGAAGAATCCTCGGGGTTGTAATGTAATGAGGATGTTGAGAAAGGAGATCCTCACACCCTACCCAACCATTAAAGGCCCAGCAGAGGCCTTTAAAACATTAAAATTATTTCCAGTCATTTCCTGTTGTTAAAAGGGGCATGTCATGGGTCCCTAACGGGGGCAAATGTGCGCATCACATATGCTAGCAGTGGGGGTGGGGGTGGGGTGGTGGTGTTATGTTGTGTTGATGGCCTTTTAAAACTGCAGAGCAATGCTGTAGGTGAGGTGCAAACTTCCAAAGTCTCCTGAGGGTCATAATGTGTCCCCTTAGCTTCCCACGTTTCTACACCCCAATGCAAGTCTTTGCCTAGTAACCACCCCCGTGTTCTCTAATGCGCAAACTCCAGATGTTGCTTAGCAACTACCCACACAGTTTCTTCCCCAGTCCTGGCTATGTGACTTTGGTGGTTCTGACCTCTTTGCGGGTCACGGATCCCCTCAAAAATCTGAAGAAATTCCCCTCGTTCAGCTCAATGTATTTCAACAAAAATCTCAGGGCAACAGGAATCAAAGGGAGAAAAAAACAGTAACACTAGTTTCACAGCTTGAGGACCCTGTTTGAGACTACGCAAATGCATATGAAGACGCAGGTTCGCAGTCTGGGTGTGATCCTGGATTCATCGCTGAGCCTGGAACCCCAGGTTTCGGCGGTGACCAGGGGAACATTCGCACAATTAAAACTTGTGCGCCAGCTGCGCCCGTACCTTGGGAAGTCTGACTTGGCCACGGTAGTCCATGCTCTGGTTACATCCCGTATAGATTACTGCAACACTCTCTACATGGGGCTGCCTTTGAAGACTGCTCGGAAGCTTCAATTGGTCCAACAGACAGCAGCCAGGTTGATAACAGGAGTGGCACTCAGGGAGCGTACAACTCCCCTGTTGTGCCAGCTCCACTGGCTACGAGTCTGCTACCGGGCACAATTCAAAGTGCTGGTTTTGGCCTTTAAAGCTCTAAACGGTTCTGGTCCAACTTACCTGTCCGAACGCATCTCTCCCTATGAACCATCAAGATGCTTAAGATCACCCGGAAAGGCCCTGCCCTCGGTCCCGCCTGCTTCGAAGGTGCGCCTGGCGGGGACGAGAGACAGGGCCTTCTCAGTGGTGGCTCCTCGGCTTTGGAACTCTCTTCCTAGTGACATCAGATCGTCCCCCTCCCTCCTGACATTTCGTAAGAAAGTCAAGACTTGGCTTTTCGAGCAAACATTTGCAGACGAACTTTAATCGAGATCAAGGATTACTATGATGACGAAATGGAAACCGATTTTAAGATTGTGGAGCTGAGATTTGTATTTTGTAGTTTTTAACTGTTACTTTTATATGGTTTTATATAACTGTTTTTATCTTATGATGTATTGTATATGGGCACTTGTTGCCGCTTGTTCACCGCCTCGAGTCGCCTTCGGGCTGAGAGAGGCGGTATAGAAACATGGCAAATAAATAAATAATATGCTGCATTGGGTCCATCAGATATACTATTCTACAAGTCCCAGAAGGTATTATAAACAGAGGCTTCTTGGAGTTGTAGTTTGGGGATCTGAAAAGTCTCAAATCAGTGAGAATTTAAATCAGTTAAAAACAAGGTGCTCACAACCAATTGGGCAGGCTACAATTCACCCAAGAAGAGTGTAGATGAGCACAGGAGCTGGTCTACTCATCCACTCCATTCCTGTTTTCCTTTTAACCCTTTTCACTGCAGGCTCAACCCCTCCACCAACCATTTGGCAGAACCACCCTGGGTTGCGACTGCCATGCTGGCTGTCTCCCTGATTGCTGGGACCAAGTTCTGCCTGGACTCTTTCGACCAACAACATGTTGCCAAGGAGGACTGAAGCTCCCTGCCCCTTCCCCAGGCCTACTCAGCAATAAAACTTGTATACCACCTGCCTGACACTGCGTTGTCTTACCAGGACTTTTCTTGAGATGATGGCAACCACAGGTGACTTCTGAACTGTACAAAGTGGGCACTGTATGGCAGGGGTAGGAATCATTCACTCTATGGCAGTGTTTCCCAACCGCTGTGACGCGGCACAGTAGTGTGCCGTGATAGACCCCCTGCTGTGCCGCAAGAAAAGCTCTCTGCCCCCCTTCCTTCCCCCCTCATCCTGCCGAACCCCTGCTGCTTGGGGGAGGAGGAGGAAGGGCCGGGCGGCGGCAAAGAAAAAGAAGGGGCCGGGGCGCCGCCTCCTTCGGCCATTTACCCAGCCAGCCTCCAATCCGCCATGTCTCCCGCCATGACTCTCGCCCCTCGCTCGCTGAAGCTGCACGGAGGAGCCCCGTCCACTGAAGTACGTCCACCTCTCATGCTGCTCCTCCTCCTCCGTGCAGCTTCAGTAAGCGAGGGGCGGGAGTCATGGCGGAGAGCGGAGCCGGGGACCGCCCCTCGCTCGCACTGCCCCCTCAAGGCTGGAGAAGCTGTGGGAGAGCTGAAGCCGGGGGGGGGGCCATGGTGCGGCCTGGCTCCACCCCCCCCCGGCTTCAGCTCTCCCACAGCTTCTCCAGCCTTGAAGGGACAGTGCCAAGCCAGCATTGTGCTGGCTCTGCCACCACTGGCTTGGCACTGCCCCCTCAAGGCTGGAGAAGCTGTGGAAGAGCTGAAGCCGGGGGGAGGGGGGGGGGCATGGCATGGCCTGGCTCCTCCCCCTCCCCTGGCTTTGGCACTCCCAGCAGGCCACCATCCCCCAGCCGTTCTTTACTGTGTTAGAGTGCCATTTTGGTTGGTGGTGTGCCCTCGGATTTTTTTAACGTTAAAAGTGTGCCGCGGCTCAAAAAGGTTGGGAAACACTGCTCTATGGGGTTCAGGGGGTATATCTTTCCATATATATATATATATAGAGAGAGAGAGAGAGAGAGAGAGAGAGAGAGCCCACTGGTGGTGCAGCAGGTTAAGCTGCTAAGCTGCTGAACTTGCTGATGAAAAGTTAGCAGTTCGAATCCGCAGAGCAGGGTGAGCTCCTGCTGTTAGGCCCAGCTTCTGCCAACCTAAAAACATGCAAATGTGAGTAGATCTATAGGTACTGCTTCTGCGGGAAGGTAATGGCACTCCATGCAGTCATGCTGGCCGCATGACCTTGGAGGAGTCTATGGACAATGCCAGCTCTTAAGCTTAGAAATGGAGATGAGCATCAACCCCCCGAGTCGGACATGACAAGACTTAATGTCAGGGGAAACCTTTACGTTTACCTGTACTGTATCAGCTTAACATCTCCAAATGTGAGAACTACTTGCTAGGTGATTCAAAAAATAAGGATTGGTAGCTTCCCCAACTTATTTCCCTCTTCCCTAGGAAGTGTTTTTTTTTCCCCCTTCAAAATTTAAGCTACCTTCTGTGAAATTCTGGTTTGAATTGGAGGTCCCTCAAGACTGGGAACGTTGCCTCTATATACACAGGACTTGGCTTGCAACTCGAATGTACTAGCTGCATGGCCTGAATGCCCATTAATGCTACCCTCCCAACATGGAAAACTATTGTTTTAACCTATCCTGTTTAAGTAGTAAAGACTCTTGGGGAGTTTCTCCTCCTTAAGCAGCTCTGACCTATTTCCCAGACATTTCCCTATTTACCTGGGCATCCTGGCATTCAAGAAGCACAACAGCACTCTCTTCTCATTTCCAGCAGCCCAACAAACTAAAGTCAGAGAGAGGCTGAAATCAAGGTGCAATCTTACCAATACAAACCAGAATTAGCTCCAAAAAAACGGGATGCTTCTAGTCTCCTCATGGCTGTGCAGGCGAAATGAGTCGCGGCAGTCATTTCACACACAGGATTTGACCTTACGTCTACACCACACCTGCCATTTGAACTTTTTGGTGTTCTAATAATTTTAGGACTCCTTTATGACATCTAGAAAATTATATTTGTAGTAGAAATTGTGTTTTATTTGTTTCTCCTATAGCCATCCCTTTAAGTCAGTGATTTTCAACCAGTGTGCCGCGGAACACTAGTGTGCCGTGAGAGATCATCAGGTGTGCCGTGGGAAATTATTTCAGAACTTCATTCATATATAAACTATAAGGCGCATCTGTCCCTTTAAGAAATGGAACCATAGCACTCTCGCGTCACCTAAGAAGTGACGCGAGAGTGCTATGGTCGCGCCATCTTGGTTTCACTCAGACGCGGCTAAGTAAACAAAGTTAGAGTTATTGCTGCAGCTGCGAGTCAAGTGACAGTGGCAATTTGGGATCACAGCAAGACAAGCAAGTGACAGTGATGGAGAAGTTTTTGAGAAGGGAAAATGCAAATGCCGATCAGGGCCCTGGACAAAATTATGACACAGATGAAGGCCCTAATATGAATGGTGGACAAAAGAAAAAAAAGAAAAGACAGTGAGCTCCAGGCAATACAGCGAAAACTATCTTTCATTTGGATTCACTTTCACCGGGGATGCGACGGAACAGGTTTCACACTAAGTGAGTGTATAAATACATTTAAAAACATATCAACTATATGTATGACTGTGTTAGAGTGTCATTTTGTGTCATTTTGGTTGGTGGTGTACCCCAGGATTTTGTAAATGTAAAAAATGTGCCACGGCTCAAAAAAGGTTGAAAAACACTGCTTTAAGTGACACACCAAACAGGTGGTAGCGAGGTACCAAATAAAAAAAACAACCCAAAATAGAAGCATGAACGTAATTCTGGGAGGATTTTTAAAGCCGCACGGACCAGAAAGCAGAGAATAATCCCTTTCCAATGCAACCAAAATTTCCTGCATTTGGTTCTGGATTTTGGTTAAGAACAGGTTGGTACACGACATGGACGTTCATGAAAGGGAGTTTCCATCCTTCCCAAGTCAGAAATGGCCAGCGCTTGCCCTTTCCCTTTCATAGGCCCAATCTGACCCCCCAAGAAACAATGGAACTGGATGACACACAGATGAGACCAGCTTACATTTACTCTGGCATTCCAGGACAAATAGACATCCATACTCCTATCCATTCTATCCATAAAAGTAAAGGGTTCACCCATCTGGATGAGAAGTAGAGAAAATAGGGAAAGGAACAGCCCACAGTGCCGGCCCGCAGCAGCAGCCATGGGCTAAACAATCATTTCCAGCTGCCGGGCGTATTCGATAACTTGTTTGGCTAGCTCCGTTGAAGGGATGGTGGCGTCTTCCGGTTTCTGCTGCTGACCCGTGAAGCAGTAGTGGTTGTTTGGGCCCAGGACCCAGCCACGCTGAAAGGGGAGGAGATACATGTTTGAGAAGTTGTGACAAAGCCAACCTTAAATGCTCCAGATCTGCACTTTTAACAGCACAACTGTCGGTATGTTCTCACACAGCAATTTAAAACAAGAAACTGTTTATATCTAACAGGAAATACCTGCAGTTTCTGCATGGTGGCCGATTCTTGGAAACACACCGCCACAATGGGAGAAAAGATTTTGAAAAATCCGGGATTCTCTCTCAATTAACCAAGCATGGATATGCTGTATATACTAGTATAAGCCTAGTTTTTCAGTCCCCTTTTTAGGCTGAAAAAGGCCCCCTTGGCTTATAATCGAGTCAATGTTATGTATTATTTTACTCTGTTATTAGTATTATTTTTCCTTCTCCTGAAAAAAAAAACTAATACAGGAGAAGGAAAACTGATTTCAAACCCGGGCAGATGGTGCTCGTTTAACCCTGTAAGGTCAACCATCTAAGACAGTGCTTCTCAACCTGTGGGTCCCCAGGTGTTTTGGCCTACAACTCCCAGAAATCCCAGCCAGTTTACCAGCTGTTAGGATGTCTGGGAGTTGAAGGCCAAAACATCTGGGGACCCACAGGTTGAGAACCACTGATCTAAGAGAAGGAAACTCGAACCAAACCTACGACCTGAGGACCTCACTGCCACAGTCCTAAGCTTACTAGGCCCCGCCGGACGAACATAAGAACATAAGAACATAAGAAGAGCCATGCTGAATCGGACCTCAGCCCATCTAGTCCAGCATTCTGTATCACACAGTGGCCCACCAGTTGTACACGGGGATCTCGAGCAGAAGGGAGGCAAAACCCCAACCTGCGCCCGACCCCCCCAACCAGAACCCGGGGAAATCCTGCCTACCGCAACCAACTCCGAGGTGGCACGTGACTGTCTTTTTCAGTAACTACCGATCCACTGGGTATCCATGAATCTGTCTAATCCTGCCTTGAAGTTGTTCAGGCTGACAGCTGTCACAACCTCCTCTGGAAGTGAGTTCCATAACCCAATGACCCTCTGGGTGAAGAAATATTTCCTTTATTAGTCCTAATTTTCCTACCTTGGAGCTTCAGGAGGGCCCTCTAGTCCTAGTGTTTTGTGACAAAGAAAATATTTTTTCTTTATTCACCTTTTCTATCCCATGCATGATTTTATACACTTCGATCAAGTCACCTCTTAAACGCCGTCTTTCAAGGCTGAAAAGACCAAGGCGTTCCAACCTGGTTTCATAAGGGAGCAGCTCCATCCCTTGGATCATTCTTGTTGCCCTTTTCTGTACCTTTTCCAGTTCCGTTATATCCTTCTTGAGGTGCGGAGACCAGAATTGTACACAGTACTCAAATGTGGCCTTACCATAGATTTGTAGAGAGGTAATACAACATTTGCTGACCTATTTTCGATTCCCTTTCTGATCATGCCTAGCATAGAATTTGCTTTTTCACTGCTGCAGCGCACTGGGTTGACATCTTCATTGAGCTGTCCACCAAGACCCCAAGATCCCTTTCCTGGTTTGTCTCGGAAAGCTTTGACCCCATCAATTGGTAGGTGTAGTTGGGGTTCTTTGCCCCGATGTGCATGACTTTACACTTGTTTAGGTTAAAATGCATTTGCCACTTTGTTGCCCATTCACTCAATTTCGAGAGATCTTTCTGGAGCTCTTTACAATCAGTTTCATTTTTAACTACCCTGAACAATTTAGTGTCGTCTGCAAACTTTGCTACCTCAGAATTCACTCCTACATCCAGATCATTAATGAATAAATTAAAAAGTAACGGACCCAAAACTGAACCTTGGGTACGCCACTTCCCACCTCTTTCCACCCAGAGAAGTGTCCATTTATTACCACCCTTTGTTTCCTACAGTTTAGACAGGTTCCAATCCAGGACAAGACCTGTCCCCTGATTCCATGGCTGAAGAGCTTATTTAGGAGCCTATGGTGACGTACTAAGTCAAAAGCCTATAGAAAGTCAAGGTAAACAATATCAATTGGGTCCCCTTTATCTATGTGTTTATTTACACCCTCAAAGAATTCTAACAAGTTAGTAAGACATGATTTGCCTTTGCAGAAACCATGTTGATTTTCTTTCAGCAATGCCTGTTCTTCTATGTGCCTAGTAATTTTTTCTTTAATAATGGTTTCCATCATTTTGCCTGGAACTGAGGTTAAACTGACTGGTCTATAATTTCCTGGATCACCTCTGGATCCTTTCTTGAAGATCGGTGTTACATTTGCCTCCCTCCAGTCCTCGGGTACAGTGCCTGATCTTAGAGAAAGGTTATATATCTTAGCTAGAAGTTCAGCAATTTCACACTTGAGTTCCTTAAGAACTCTGGGGTGGATGCCGTCTGGACCTGGTGATTTGTTGACATTTAGTTTAGTAAGGCATATGAGAACATCCTCCTTGTTTATCTCTATCTGTTTTAATTCTTTTAATTCCCTCCCTGAAAAAAAACTGACTCAGCTGAAGGCATATGTTGTCTGTCCTCCTGTGTGGCGGGAGGCAAAGAAGTCATTGCCGCTCAGCAATCTCTTGTCTTCGCTGATTTTCCCTTTCTGACCATTGTCGTCGAGTGGCCCAACTGCTTTCTAGTTGGGTTCCTGCTTCTGATGTACTTAAAGAAGTTTTTTTTTTTTTTAATATTCTTTGCTATGTGTGCCTCAAAATCTCTCTTGGCTTTCCTGACTGTTGCTTTGCATTTAGTTTGCCAGAGCTTGTGTTCCTTTCTGTTCTCCTCGGTAGGAAGAGCCTTCCATTTCTTAAATGAGTTTTCTTCTTTCCAATCACATCTTTTACTTCATTTGTAAGCCATACTGGTGTCCTTTTGGACTTTCCATGCCTCTTTCTTTTTATTGGAATGCATTTTAGTTCGGCCTGTTTTAAGGTATTTTTAAACAGTTTCAAGCATTTTGGAGGATTTGATTTTTTACTGCTCCTTTTAGTTTGTTCTTTACAATTTTTTCTCATTTTGGTGAAATTCCCTTTGTGAAAATTTAAGGTCTCTGTGTTAGTTTTACTGACAGTTTGCTATCAAACTTAAGTTGAAGGTTATTGTGTTGTGGTCACTGGTACCTATGGGCTCAGTTACAAGGACATCTTGAACGAGATCTTGTTCATTAGTTAGCACCAAGTCCAGGATCCCCTTTCCCCTGGTTGGTTCCATGACCATCTGCCCATGACCTTTGGTTTAAAGCAGGGCTGTCCAACTGGCGGCCCTGGGGCCGTACACGGCCCCCCAGCCCCTTCCCTACGGCCCCCTATCCTTTTAAAAAAGAAATTGGCTGTTTAAAATAAAATAAAAAATTTTAAAAATTCATTTTGAATTTTTTTAATATTATTTTTTAATATATTTTTTTCGGAAGGGAGGGGGGCAGGGAGGAGGAGGAGCAGGCTCCCTCCTCCTCCATTTTTTTTTACGGCGGGGAGGGGCGGGGGCAGGGAGGAGGAGCTCCGGAGATGGCGCACAGCCACGGCGGAGAACCGAGAAGAGGAGCTTTCTGTGCCGCGCCACCTCCTGCTCCTTTTCGCGGGTGCCCCCCCTTCCTTCCTTCATTCACTCCAGCGATCACACTCACATCTAGTTTACTTGCAAGCCCATCTGTATATAAACCTCACTTCTTCCTAAACCTTTCCAGTGATGGTGACTCAAACTGGATTATGCAAATATTGATACCTGAGCAGAGAAAGGGAAAAATCAAAACCAACTACCATGAGAAATAAAATTCCAGTTTTGTAAATTTCCAGTTTCAATCCTTTCTAAATAAGCACTGAAAGGAATGCAAATTAAGGTTCCTGTTATTGGCTGAGACCCCTCCGCCTTGGCCACGCCCCCTTCCCTTTCCTCTCTGCCTAAACTAGAAGAGGAGGATGAGACGCCATACAGCCCAAAAAACTTACAACAGCCCAGCATTTTCTCCTGATGTTTTGCCCACATCTATGGCAGGCATCCTCAGAAGTTGTGAGGTCTGCTGGGGTGGGAATATAGGGGGCAGAAATATAATAATAACAGTAATGAATGTAATTTGGAAATAAGGGGAGATGGGGATGGGAATATAGGGGCAGAAATATAGTAATAACAGTAATGAATTTATTTAATTTGGAAATAAGGGGAGATGGGGATGGGAATATAGGGGCAGAAATATAATAATAACAGTAATGAATGTATTTAATTTGGAAATAATGGGGAGATGGGGATGGGAATATAGGGGGCAGAAATATAATAATAACAGAAATGAATGTATTTAATTTGGAAATAAGGGGGAGATGGGGATGGGAATATATGGGGCAGAAATATAATAATAATGTATTTAATTTGGAACTGAGGGCTGTTTTGCTGAGGTGGGCTCCTTTCTTCCTTCTTCCTTGCTTTAATTCTTGCTTTTATGTTATTTATTTATATTTATTTCCCTCCCATATATATTCCCTTCTTCAATCCATCTCTCTTCTGATATTTATTTATATTTATTTCATTCAGTTCCATTTTTTAAAATTTATTTTATAATTAATAATGCAACTAGTAATTGTAAGTAAATTGGAGCCCGGGAGGGGGGCGGAGCTGGTGGAGGGGGCGGGGCCAGAGTGGGGGGAGGCCAGTTCTGTGCACGCGGCGCTCTACCAGAAAGGTCCATTGCACAGGCTCGAAGGACACATCCAACCTCCGAATCATCAACGCACTTGTAGAAAGCGTGGGATGAGTCCTTCCTGAATCTTCGTTCGCAAAGAAAAGCTAAGAGTATTATTTTTATTATATTGATAATTATTATTACATTTACGTTACTTTATTATTGTTGTTATATTTATTATTTTATTCTAATATTATCGTTAAATTTTACTCTATTGTTATTACATTTATTATTTTACTCTATTTATTATTATTATATTTATTATTTTACTCTATTATTATTTTTTGAAGGATACATAAGCACATTTACAATGAAGAATGTTAGAATAATAGTTTAATCAGAGTTGGACAGTCTTATCTTAAATTACAGTTTTCTGTAATTCTTCAAAAACATTTCACTTAATGATGCCTCAATTACTGTCATTTTATTGGTATCTATTTCTATTTTGAAATTTATCATTAGCGGCTGCATTTTCCACACTTGGCTTATACTCGAGTCAATACGTTTTCCCAATTTTTTGTGGTCAAATTAGGTGTCTCAGCTTATATTCGGGTCGGCTTATACTTGAGTATATACGGTATTTAGGTGGGAATCAGGGTCTTCACCCCATCTCTTAAAGCCCCATTACATACATGTTGGCCTGAGATTGCATAGTGTATGTTCACAAGCAAGCAAATACATAATTGACAGCACAGCTACTGAAATTGAACTTGTTCTAGAAGAGCAGGAGGAAACATCTGACGTTACTAGATATTGTTCAACTAACATTCCCACCAACTCTAGTTAGGGAACATGAGAGCTATTGTTCAACCTGGTAAGAATGGATCATTCTTACAGAGAACCCCACAAGGAAGGAAGCTCAAACAAATGTTAGTCCCAACCGGGCAACCTCACCTTCTTGGCATAGTCGGTCATCTTCTTGGGGGTGAAGAAGAGCATACGAGTGGCTTCATTGAACAGAATCTTTTCATAAGCCTTCTCAATACAACTGGCAATTTCGTCCCTGGGTTGAGAGAGAGGGGGAAAAAACAAAAAACCAAATCAGTTGACCCAGGAAGCAGAATCCGGCCATCAAGAAGCGAAACTGACATCAGCGGACTAGTTTGGCACATGCTAAATTCTTTCTCGGCAAAACAAATGGTGCTGCAAATTATTTTAAGATGTCTAAGATGTTTATGCTGGATTATGGATTCTTATGGGGAGACCAAGTCACCTTGTCTGTCTACTGAGAAATTTGTATAACAGGGGTGCTCATTAGGTAGATTGCGATCTACTGGTAGATCGCGTAGAGCAGGGGTGCTCATTAGGTAGCTCGGGAGCTACTAGTAGATCTTCGGCCCTCTTCCAGGTGATCTTCGGGCCTCACCAGCCGGATGGGGCGCTCCTGCCATGTGCGCGCGCTGGCTTCCACTCTCACGGTGCTTCTTTCGCCTGTGGGGCATTGCAGAAAGAAGGAAGCACGAGGCGGGGCCTCTGGAGGGAGCGCCCTGCCTCTCTCTCGTCCAGAAGCAGCTGTGCAGCCTCCGTTGCCGGCGACATAGGCAGGGCGGAGCGCTCCCTCTGGATGCCCCGCTTCGTGCTTTCTCCTTCCAGCAATGCCCCGCAGGTGGAAGAAGCGCTGCACGGGCAGAAAACAGCAGCAGGAGCATGCGCGGTGGCAAGAGTGTGCGGCGGCGGGAGCACACCGTGGCGGGGGCAGGTAGATCTTTTGGACTTGGTTGCTTTAAGAGTAGCTCGCATGCTGAAAAAGTGTGAGCACCCCTGTCGTAGGGCGTCCTGGTAGATCGCAGGTAGGGTGGGAGGAAGGCTCAGTCCCACCCCGCACGCTCCCGACGCCGCCCAGGTGCAGAAGGAGGTTGGACTGGATGGCCCTTGGAGGTCTCCTCCTATTCTAGGAACCCATTGTTATTATTATTATCAGAGGCTGAATGGCCACCTGTGAGTAATGCTTTGATTGTGTTTTTCCCTTATGGCAGAAGAAGGTTGGACTGGATGGCCCTTGGAGGTCTCCTCCTATTCTAGGAACCCATTGTTGTTGTTGTTGTTATCAGAGGCTGAATGGCCATCTGTGAGGAATGCTTTGATTGTGTTTTTCCCTTATGGCAGAAGGAGTTTGGACTGGATGGCCCTTGGAGGTCCCCTTCTACTCTAGGAACCTATTGTTGTTGTTGTTGTTGTTAGTAGTAGTAGTAGTAGTAGTAGCAGCAGCAGAGGCTGAATGAATATTATCATCATTATGATGAATAAATTCAGGGGCTTATTATACTCACATTTAGTTGAATTCAGTCTTAAATATATATTATATGGCTCTCACTGAAATAAATTTCCAAATATTTTGCTTTTATGGCTCTCTGAGTAGTGGGTAGGGAGATCATTTTGACTGGCTGTTTTATAAGTAGCTCGCATGCTGAAAAAGTGTGGGCACCCCTGCTGTATAACAACCAAGCAGCAACAGTAAAAACAGACCACGGAACAACAGACTGATTCAAGATTGGGAAAGGAGTACGGCAGGGCTGTATACTCTCACCCGACCTATTCAACTTGTACGCAGAACACATCATGCGATGTGCAGGGCTTAATGAATCCAAGGCTGGAGTTAAAACTCCTAGAAGAGACATTGCCAACCTTAGATATGCAGATACCACTTTGATGTCTGAAAGCGAGGAGGAGCCAAGGAGCCTTCTAACCAAGGTGAAAGAAGAAAGGGCAAAAGATGGATTGCAGTTAAACATTAAAAAAAACCCATAATTATGGCAACCAGACTGATTGATAACTGGCAAATAAAGGGAGAAAACATGGAGGCAGTGACAGACTTTGTATTTCTAGGTGCAAAGATGACTGCAGACGCAGACTGAAGCCAGGAAATCAGAAGACGTTTCCTTCTTGGGAGGAGAGCAATGGCCAATCCCAATAAAAGAGTGAAGAGTAGAGACATCACACTGGCAAGGAATATTTGCATAGTCAAAGCAATGGTATTCCCCGTAGTAAGCTATGGATGTGAGAGCTGGACCATAAGGAAGGCTGGGCAAAGGAAGATAGATGCTTTTGAACTGTGGAGTTGGAGGAAAATTCTGAAAGTGCTTTGGACCACGAGAAGATATTTATTTATTTAATTTGTCACGTTTCTATACTGCCCCTCTCAGCCTGAAGGCAACTCGGGACGGTTTACACAAGGCAGTCTCTGCCCTCAATACAACACAAGCAAACAAACCAAAAAAATAATCATATAACAGCAAATTAAATATTAAAAACATACAATTGCAGTCTCAGCGTCATGTTGAAATCAGTTTCTGTCACATCGTCATCATTCCATATATCTAATTAAACCTTTATATTTCATCAGCAAATGCCTGCTCAAACAGCCAGGTCTTGACTTTCTTGTGAAATGTCAGGAGGGAGGGGGCCGATCTGATGTCTCTAGGGAGGGCGTTCCGAAGTCAAGGAGCCACCACTGAAAAGGCCCTGTCTCTCGTCCCCGCCAATCGCGCCTGTGAAGAAGGCGGGACCGAGAGCAGGGCCTCTCCGGATGATCTTAAACATCTCGATGGTTCATAGGGAGAGATGCGTTCGGACAGGTAAGTTGGACCCGAACCGTTTAGGGCTTTAAAGGCTAAAGCCAGCACTTTGAATTGTGCCCGGTAGCAAACTGGCAGCCAGTGGAGCCAGATCACATCAGACCTTACTTCAGGAAACAATGCCAACTGCTAATTGGAGGGAAATATATTAGAAGCAAAGATGAAGTAGTTTGGCCATATAATGAGAAGACAAGAAAGCTTGGAGAAGAGAATGATGCTGGGGAAAATAGAAGGAAAAAGGAAGAGGGGTCAACCAAGGGCAAGAGAGATGGATGTTATCCTTGGACTGGCTTGACCTTGAAGGAGCTGGGGGTGGCCACGGCTGACAGGGAGCTCTTGTGTGGGATGGTCTAGGACAGTGGTTCCCAAAGTGGGCGGTACCACCCCCTGGTGGGCGGTGGGGTGATCTAGGGGGGCGCTGGAAGGCTCAGGAGAATTTGGGGGGCGCTGAACCACTGTAAGGGGGTGGTGACGTGAGCCAGGCGACAGGCTATCATCCATCTCTGTGTGTCTCTCTCTCTCTTCTTCCCTCCTCCTGCTCCCTCCTCCTCCTCTTGCCAAGCAAGGGATATTAATAATAATACCTTTGGGGTTCCCTTCCAACTGGTTGAGTCTTATAACAATAATAATAATGTCCTTCAACATATTTAGTGGAAAGTGTATTCAATGCGGTAACCAATTTATTAACCAAAAAAGAAACCGATTGCAAAATAGTCGCAATGATTTGAGATGACTGCTGACGAAAGTAGAGCCGAGGATTACTAGATTGGTAGCAGCATGCCAGGTTCATCCTTCTCATTAAGATGGTTTGAATGTTTTCACTATTTTTGTATTACCTTTCTATTCTAAATTCAATAAATAGTTTCATAATTTCAAACTTCAATGTTTCTAATTTACAAATTTATTATATTTTACGAAAAGATAGAAATATTCATACATATATCACTCTGTTTAATTGCTATTAAAATTTTCAAAAAAATAATTTCTAGGGGGGCCGTGAGTAATTTTTTTCTGGAAAGGGGGTGGTAGGCCAAAAAAGTTTGGAGGTCACAAAAGATCACAAAGAGTCGGAAGCGACTGAACGAATAAACAACAAAAATGCTGGATTGTACCTGTCCCTAACAATGGGCCTAATAGTGTTGCCCCAGCTGCTGTGATGGGGGGGATGAGTTGCAGAACTGCATGTATGGTGTGCCATATGGGTTATCTTGGTCTGTGTGGTAGAAAGAGTTCTCAGAATTTTGGAAAAGGAAAATCTTGTCTCCTGAATTCATTTTGTAGCTGTACTACACTCTTAAAAGATTGTTTAGGTGGGCTAATAAAACATATATGGGCCGGGGAGATAGCACAGTGGTAACACAGCTGTGCTTGCAACCTGAAGGTTGCTAGTTCGATTCCCTGAGCTGGCTTGGACAACCAGCTGTTGAAGCCCTGTCCTTCTGCTCACCCAGCAGTTCGAAAGCAGCATAGCTGTGAGTAGATAAAACCGGGAACCGTGAAGCGGGGAAGATTTTTACAGAGGGACTTTACGACGCCTGAAATTTGGTTGTCCGGAAGGTGGAATGCGGAACAGAAGGTCCCGTCATGAGGATGGAACAACAGCACCCCCTTGTGACGTAACGAAGCAATGACATAACAACAATGATGTAATGGAGCAATTCACATCCAGTGACACACACCTTACGACAGTCTTTCTCAACCAGTGTGCCGTGGCGGACCTCCTGCTGTGCCGCGAGAAAAGCTCTCTGCCCCCCTTCCTGACGAACTCCTGCTGCTTGGGGGAGGAGGAGGAAGGGCCGGGCAGTGGCGAAGAAAAAGAAGAAGGGACCGGGGCACCGCCTCCTTCGGCTGTTTCCCCAGCCAGCCTCCAATCCGCCATGACTCCCGCCATGACTTTCGCCCCTTGCTTGCTGAAGCCGCGTGGAGGAGGAGCCCCGCCCACTGAAGCCCGTTCACCACTCATGCTCCTCCTCTGTAGGAGAGCTGAAGCTGGGGGGAGGGGGAGGGACATGGAGCGGCCTGTAGGAGAGCTGAAGCTGGGGGGAGGGGGAGGGGCATGGCGCGGCCTGTAGGTGAGCTGAAGCTGGGGGGAGGGGGAGGGGCATGGCACAGCCTGGCTCTGCCCCCTCCCCCGGCTTTGGCACTCCCAGCAGCTGCTCCAGTCTTGAGGGGACAGTGCCAAGCCAGCATTGTGCTGGCTCTGGCACCGCTGGCTTGGCACTGCCCCCTCAAGGCTGGAGCAGCTGCTGGGAGAGGTGAAGCCGGGGGTAGGGGCGGGGCATGGCGCAGCCTGGCTCCGCCCCCCGGCTTCGCACTCCCAGCAGCTGCTCCCAGCAGGCCACCATCCCCCACCATTCTTCACTGTGTTAGAGTGTCATTTTGTGTCATTTTGGTTGGTGGTGTGTCCCCGGATTTTTTTAATGTTATAAGTGTGCCACGGCTCAAAAAAGGTTGGGAAACACTGCCTTACGAGGCAGCCAGAAAGAAGGAATCTTCTAAAATTGCACTGTGTACTGTGATTTGTATGTCTTCCGACAGGGACTGTCTGTCGTATGTGTAATGTAATCTGCACTCAGTCCCCTTCGGGGTGAGAAGAGTGAAATATAAATAAACAGTTATTATTATTATATTATATTTCCCTTGCCTTTCTCAATGAGGAACCATTCTGGAAACCATGTCGACTGGAAGATATTGAGCGAAATCAGGAACCCGTGCAGAGATACAGTAGGCATCTTTACCAATACTGGGTTAATTCTGGGCTGAATGATCCAATCACACTTGCTATAGAGGTTTTGAGCCACTTTAATGTGAGAGAACACAACCAACCTGACAGTATCCAGTAAGATGTCGATGAAGAAGGCGTAGCTCTCTGCTGGGATGTTGCCTTTAGCGAGGAACACTTTGTTGTAACTGCCTTCCATCAGGTACTGTGGAGGACACACAATGAATGTATCAGTCACCTTTCCAGGAAAGCTGTGCCGCTAACCCCCTCAAAGGTGGAGAGCCTACTGTCTTTTTTTTTTTTATACTTGGGTGAAACCGCACACTTGCAAAAATTATATTGCTTTAATTGTTTCTCACCTGTTCATCCAATTGAGACCCCTTGTGGGTTGGAAGGCAATACAGAATTACCTCTAAGTACTATCTATCTATCTATCTATCTATCTATGTACATAATAAAAGTCAGTGTTTGCGGGCAGTGGTGCGGAGGGAGGAATATGTGCCAGCGTTTCGATTGGCTGCCACTGTAGGATTATTAGCATAAAGGGCTCTGATTGGCCAGCCTCAGAACTCCAACATTCTACGGCCCCAGACAGAGGGGATTGCTTGACACTGAAATGGTATTTGCATAAAAGACTCCGATTGGCCAACCACATTACAACATTTTAAGGTGACTCACAGGGAAAAGGAAAGGCCGCAGGCAGTCAGCCACTGCGGCCCACAGCAATGACGGATCACGACCAAACTTGGCAAACAGGGGCCCAATGGCCCACTTCACAACCTAGTGTGGTTTAGGGCAGGATGGGCCACGAATGATGGGATTTGCAGTACCTTCACCTCATTCACTTCCCAAACAACACTGTAGCCCCTATAAATCACAGACCAGGCCCAAACGGCCCCAGACAGAGGGGATTGGTTGCCACTGAAATGGTATTTGCATAAAGGACTCTGATTGGCCTTCCACATTTCAACATTCTAAAGTGACTCAGAGGAAAAAGGAAAGGCCTCAGGCAGTCAGACACTGTGGCCCACAGCAGTGACGGATCAGGACAAAACTTGCCAAACGGGCCCAATGGCCCACTTCACAATGTGGCCCTCACCAAATGCCACAATTACAAATTACATCTAATAGGAACCAACCTTGGCACACAATGCCTTCCTAAAATAACCCAGGCACTGCCGGGGACCCAAGCTAGTAATAAATAAATACCCCTCCTCTCTGTAATGGGATTGAGGTGCAGAGAGAAAAGTTCCAATTAAGAATTTGTTCTGTCTGTACAAGGTGAAGTCTCTGATTTAACAACACAAAATCCAGGCAAAAAAGAGTGGGAAGTTACCTGCTCTAGAGACACAGGGTGCTTGATGTAGACATTGGTCTGGATGTCCTTGGCTGGGAGCCTTTCGAGCTCCGTGTGGAACTCAGCAACGCGGTTCTGGGACAGCAGGAAGAGGAGGTTCAAACCCAACAGCTGGTGTTTGTAGGCTGACTCTGGTAACTCGTCTCTGAGGCGGAAGAGGGAAAACACAGTGAGACGGAGATCAAGGAGAGGTGTGTGTATGGAACAGGCCTAGGATTGGAGTGTCAGCCTCCGCTTCTCCCAGCCAAATGATAGGCAAAAAGAAGACTTACAGTGAGGCTCAAAACAGGAATGCAATCTGCTCAAGACTGCATGGCAGGAAATGCTTACTTGTAATCAAAATAGTAGCACTTGAGCTGGGCCATGTATCTCTCAAAAGACGGGATGTCTTTCTTCAGGATACTGCACTGAGCCCCAATTTCGAGGATGTCTCCTTGGATGGCAGGAAGAAGGATGATGAGTAGAGTGTTGACAAACAAAACGAAAAATATCACGTAGTATTAGGAGCAAACTAATCAAGCCAGTCTTTTGTCTAAAAGCTACGTAACTGAACTACGTATCATGGAAACTGGGGTTTATATTGTGCTTCGGCCACAAATTCCCTGAGGCAGTGATTCTTGATGGGAAGGGCAGGACTTCAGATTCAATTGGACCTCAAATCTAAGAAACCCCAGCTATACTGAATAATGAGTGGGGATTGGACATCAAACAACTTATGAAGCCTCTGACTGTCCAAGGTGGTCAGCCCCCAAATCTCCTTCATGGGAGTAACAGAAACATAATTCAGTAAGTTTATTTATTTATTTCCAACATTTCTACCCCACTCTTCTCAACCCCGACTCAGAGCGGTCTAACAAAGGCAAAAATTCGATGCGGAAACACAATATAAATACAATATAAAACCACAACATTCAGCATTAAAATACATTAAAATACAGTTAACATTAATACATCATATACATTCACATAAGTTAAAAACAGTGATCCGTCCATAATAGGAGCATTGAGCCATATCCATCAACATTGCCACTACAATCCAACCTAAAGTGCTGCATTGTGCTAATGTGCAAACGCCTGGTCCCATAGGCAAGATTTCACTTTTTTCCTGAATGCCAGGAGGGATGGGGTTGATCGTATGTCACTTGGAAGTGCGTTCCACAGATGGGGAGCCACCACCGAGAAGGCCCTCTCTCTCGTCCCCACCAACCGCGTTTGAGAAGTAGATGGGAGCGAGAGCAGGGCCTCCCCGGATGATCTTAAATTATGAGGTGGGACGTAGAGGCTGATGCGTTCGGACAAGTAAGCTGGGCCAGAACCGTGTAGAGCTTTAAAGGTCAAAACCAGCACTTTGAATTGAGCTCGGAAGTGGACAGGCAGCCAGTGGAGCTGACACAACAGGGGGGTGGTATGCTCCCTGTATGTAGCTCCAGTTAGTAATCTGGCTGCCGCCCGTTGGACTAATTGTAAATACCGAACTGTCTTCAAAGGCAGCCCCACGTAGAGTGCGTTGCAGTAATCTATTCGGGATGTGACCAGAGCGTGGACCACCGTAGCAGATCAGACTTCCCAAGGTACGGACGCAGCTGGCGCAAAAGTTTTAACTGTGGGAATGCTCCCCTGGCCACCACCTGGGGTTCCAGGCTCAGCGATGAATCCAGGATCACTCCCAGGCTGCGAACCTGCGTCTTCAGGGGGAGTGTAACCCCATCCAACACAGGCTGTAACCCTATGCCCTGTTCGGCCTTTCGATTGAACAGGAGGACCTCTGTCTTGTCTGGATTAAGTTTCAATTTGCTAGCCTTCATCCAGTCCGACTCAGCAGCCAAGCACCAGTTCAAAGTCTGGACAGCCTCCTTAGTGACAGGTGGGAAGGAGTGACAAATAAATACATTTTACCAATAGGTTAGAGACAAAAGGAAGCCCCTTTGAAACCCCTATTCATGTTCACACAAGGGAAGAGCAAGCTTTTGTTTCAGCCCCCTTTTCAGACAGAGGGGAGAATCAGACAGCTCTCCAAGTGAGGGTGGCATATAATTCTTAGCACTCCTAACCATTGGTGATGTTGACTAGGAAGTGCAGTATGGCATAGTTCACTCTCCTGGCTTTGGGAAAAATAACCAATACGGGACAATGGCTATTCCTGGGTTGAGAGAACAATGCTGGAGGGTAGATGGAAAGGTGGAGAGGAGAAAGAATAGTGGCTTGGATTATCTGCCAGGCCTTGTCTCGGGTATGTGCTTGCGCCTGGTCTGAATATACTCACTTGCCAAGATAAGCTGCTGTTTAGTTAGTTTTGAGCCTGTGGTGGGAAGGAAGTTGAGTTCAAGCAGGGCTAACTGGAACAGAGAGAAAGGAGAGAAGTTACACACAGTCTGTACTTATTGACAATCACGCCTTGCCATGTCAAGCCCTTAGGCCCTCAGGACAAATCAGGGAACTGCATTATTATTATTTTACTGATACAAAAACACAGTATGACACAGCTAATGACATATATATGCTGTATTTTAATGGGTGACCTATGGGTCACTTCAAGGATATGATATTTAATATATAAACCAGGGCTCCTCAAACTATGGCCCAAGGGCTGGATATGGCCCTCCAAGGTCATTTACCCAGCCCTCGCTCAGGGTCAACCTAAGTCTGAAACAACTTGAAAGCAATCAACAATCCTATCTTATCAGCCAAAAGCAGGCCCACACTTCCCACCGAAATACTAGTAAGTTTATATTTGTTAAAATTATTCTTTATTTTAATTATTGTATTGTTTTTAAGTGGGGTTTTTTTGCACTACAAATAAGATATGTGCAGTGTGCATAGGAATTCATTCATGTTTTTTTCACATTATAATCCGGCCCTCCAACTGTTTGAGAGACTGTAACCTGGCCGTCTGTTTAAAAAACTTGAGGACCCATGATATAAACAAAGCAAAATTAGAGACAGGTATCAGTGGGACTCTCCTTTTATATAGCCATATAGATCTGCTTAGAAATGGTGTTAATTGGGAGTCAAAACATATAGTATCTCACCGATTTTCTGTCTTTGTGGAATTTCTTCCACTTTACCTACTCAAATACCTCATAAACTGTTAGGAAGGAGTAAGAAACTTGATGCAAACCAGAGCTTCTGGATTACATCTATATATAAAAAAAACTTAATGTCGTTATTATAGGCTTAAAAACAACAAAACCACTGAATGTAGACACACCAAATTTGGCCACCAAACCCCAAATGGTACGAGGTGTGACCAGCACTCACAAAATTTGAAAAACACAAAACCAAACACTTAAAAAATGCAAAAGTCTGGAGGGACTACATTTCCCAACATCCTTGGCGGTGAAGGTAGACCAGTGCATGCGCGCAGACCACTTCTCCCTCTCCCCCCCCCGCACTCACTGCAAATCGCAACCGCGTGCCGCAGGGCCACAACAGAGACTTTGCTGCAGAGACAACCGCCCTTGGCGTGCCGGGCAGACTTCGCCACCAATAAATTGCCCTCGGCACGCCGGCCAAACAGGAGCAGCATACACGTGCATCCTCCTCCACCACCAGCATCTCTTCCCAGGGGCCAAAAAGGCCCACGCCTGCACCGGAGAAGCAGAAGGCCCCGCCCACCACCAGGCCGTTCTGCCTCCGGCCCTGTTGGTCAGGCAAGAGGCACACATGGCCTGGAGAATCTTGCCGGACGTCCAGAAAAAAGCCATGTTATGCACATAACGGAGGGGGGGGGGGGGCAGGCCTGGTCTGGCCTTGTATTCTGGGAGTGCCAGAACAAGCAAACCAGGCCCTTCTCTCTCTCCCCCTCTACCTCCAACGTTTCTCTGGCTCCAGGATAACTACAGCTCCCAGACATCAAGGTCAGTCCTCCCCCCCCCCCCGCAAAACCCCTCCAACATCCTCAGATGGACATGAGGTTTCCCAGCTCACAGTTTCTGTCCAGCCCGCAGTCGTGGGGGGGGAACTCGCAGTTTCCCGCCATGTAGGTGAACTACTACCCCCAACATAAATGGCAAACCCCCCAACATCCAACCAAAACATTCCACTGGACATCTGGGGTCTGTGCCCCAAGTCAGACCCGGCAGGCTACTAGGAATTTGGGGAAGTTGTAGTACAAAACACCTGGAGGGCAAGAAGGAGGGACCAAGTTGGCACAAGCCTGGGAATACAGTAGATAAGGACTTCCATGAAACAACAGCAAGATACAAATCCCAAGTCCTCCTGATGTAACTGGTAAAGGTGTCTTATTGTTATCAAGCAGGGGCTAAGTGGCCATCTGTCAGGAGTCCTTTGATTGTGCTTTTCCAGCATGCGGGTAGAAGGGGTTTGCCACAGACTATGCCACAGCAACGCGTGGCCGGGAACTGCTAGTTTTCCATAAGACTCTGTCAAGGAACTTTGGTAAAAACAGCAACAATGGGGTTCTAAATCATACTTGCTATAGGGCAGTGCCGTAAGCGATCAACAGGTGTGCCGTGGGAAATTGGCACTCTTCCCCCTTCTAGCAGCTCTTTCTCCCTCTTCCAGCACTGGGCAGAGGGAGGAGGGAGGCAGTGAAAGAGGCCACACAGATCTATGAAATGTATAGACTCTATATGTTTCATAGATCTGTGTGGCCTCTTTCGCTGCCTCCCTCCGCAAAAGCAGAGAACTGGGTGGAAGTGATTGAGTCGGCGTTTTTGCGTTGGCTTGGATTTCTCGGGAGAACAGCCGAAGCCGGAAGCTCCACGTTGGTGAATTGGGCAGTGAGCGAACCTGGGAGCATCAGGAGGCTGAAGTATTCACAAGTTTCCAAGCAACAAATTGAGTCTCTCTGCTTGGAAATTGTTTTGGTTTTTTTTACTATTTTACTGGATTTTTTGAGAGTTGCCTCCCCCAGGAACTGATTATAACAGCTTCATGACATCCATAGTTAACTGGAAGCAAGTTTCACTCAGGGTGAAATTTCACAAAAGTCTGGAGAACAAGCCCTATGAGGAGCGGCTTGAAGAGCTGGGCATGGGGAAGAGAAGGCTGAGAGAAGACATGATAGCCATGTATAAGTATGTGAGAGGAAGTCATATATATGTTGTGTTCATCGAAACAGGCCCAGGTTTCATTCTGAGTGTATAAATACATTTAAAAACATATTAACTATATGTATTACTGTGTTAGAGTGTCATTTTGGTTGGTGGTGTGCCCCAGGATTTTGTAAATGTAAAAAATGTGCCGCGGCTCAAAAAAGGTGATGATGTGCTGGGGATGGTTCTAGCCTCTGTGATCTTCTCCAACTCTATGATCTTATAAGAAAGCTAACCACAAATGGAGGCAATGACGAGCTAGGTTCTGGCTTCTAGGCTTTGGTATTGTCAAATTATAACAACCTGACTCAGGCGGAGGAGCTCATACACAAACAGGCAAAACAACAACGTGGTTGAGTCATCCACCTCTCTTCCGGCGGCCTCCAAGAAATAAGAGACCTTCCTTCGCTAGGAGAGGCAGCCTTGTTTCAGAAACTGGAGAAGGGACAGTTGAAATCCATGACATCAAGAGTTGGCAGCCGGGAAGCATCTAGTAACGTTTGTGTTCTACCCAATACCACACACAAACATTGATTCCAGTTCTCTTAGCCATGTACAGGCAGTCCCCGTGCTACAAACAGGCGTGAGACAACAGGAAGTGGGGGAAATCTACCCCTTGGAAGGGAAATTCACTCCTGAAAGAGTTATCATCAGGGGGAAAAGCTTATTCACCAATACTTATTTTCACAACAAGCCAAATTTGTCAAAATCCAATTCTCAGAGGGACAGAAAGTGAGCTGAAATCTTCCGAACAGGGGCACAGACAGCAAAACAAACCCCGCAGGGGTGTTAACCCTTTCCTATGCAATCCCAATCTAAAATATATATCTTTTTGGTTAAAGCTACACTGAAAAAAATGTATCCTGTTTCAACTTACATACACATTCAACTTAAAAAAACAAACCAACAGATCCTATCTTGTTCTTAACTTGTGGACTGCCTATATTTAAATACATTGTGTCCATCCATTAAATACATTGTGTCAAATTACATGAATGGGACCGGGACTGTGGTGCAGCTGGCTGGGAGTCAGCTGCATAAGATCTCTACTGACCAGAAGGTCATGAGTTCGAGGCCTGCCCAGGTCAAGGTGAGCTCTCGACCAAATTGTGCAGCTCGTTGTTGACCTTTGCAACCCGAAAAATAGTTGCATCTGTCAAGTAGGAAATTTAGGTACCACTTTGTGGGGAGGCTAATTTTTGACTGATTTATGAGGCCATAAAGAACTCCGGGAATTGCTGAGGAATGCGGAAGAAACAACAAAGGGACGCTGGAAAACGCTGAGAAAGATTAGGGCTGCATCAGCTCCCCCTGGTGGCCAGAAGTTTGCCTTTGTTCGTCTATATATGTCTAAATATGTCTATATATGTTGAATTGCAGGGATTGTCTGCAAGTATGTGTACTGTAATCCGCTCTGAGTCCCCTTCGGGGTGAGAAGAGCGGAATATAAATAAAGTAAATAATAAATAATTTAACTGATTTACGAGGCCATAAAAACTCCAGGGAGTATGAAAAAGAATGAAGGAATGTGACAGCTCCCCCTGGTGGCCAGAAGCTGGAATGTTAAATTGCCTCTGAGTGTCTGTTTATATATGTTGTTTGTTTATGGCATTGAATGTTTGCCTGTATATGCGCATTGTGATTCGCCCTGAGTCCCCTGCGGGGTGAGAAGGGCGGAATAGAAATGATGTAAATAATAATAATAATAATAACAACATGTCTGTCTTTGTGGGGAAGGGACAATGCCCCTTATGTCATTTAATAAATTTATTTTTATTGCTTTTAACTATGTATTTTAAATGTTTCTATGTTTAATCCTATTTTAATGTTGAAATATGTTAGATTCACACATCCTTACAGTTTTTAGTATTAGGTGCTTTGAGTCGTCTTGTTGTTATTATTATTATTAGTCAGGAATCTTTTAGCATTTTGTTTAGGTTACATGTAAGGAAAAGCTTTTCGCCCCACCAAGTAAAAGACAGACACTTGGGAGTCCCCGGTGGCACAATGGGTTAAACCAGGGGTGCTCATTGGGTAGATCGTGATCTACTGGTAGATGGCGTAGGGTGTCCTGGTAGATCGCAGGCAGGGCAGGAGGAAGGCTCAGTCCCGCCCCGCAGGCTCCTGACGCTGCCCAGGTGCAGAAGGAGGTTGGACTAGATGGCCCTTGGAGGTCTCCTCCTATTCTAGGAACCCATTGTTGTTGTTATTATCAGAGGCTGAATGGCCATGTGTGAGGAATGCTTTGATTGTGTTTTTCCCTTATGGCAGAAGAAGGTTGGACTGGATGGCCCTTGGAGATCTCCTCCTATTCTAGGAACCCGTTGTTGTTGTTGTTATTATTATCAGAAGCTGAATGGCCATCTGTGAGGAATGCTTAGTGTTTTTCCCTTATGGCAAAAGGAGGTTGGACTGGATGGCCCTTGGAGGTCTCCTCCTATTCTAGGAACCCATTGTTGTTGTTGTTATTATTATTATCAGAGGCTGAATGACCATCTGTGAGGAATGCTTTGTGTTTTTCCCTTATGGCAAAAGGAGGTTGGACTGGATGGCCCTTGGAGGTCTCCTCCTATTCTAGGAACCCGTTGTTGTTGTTACTATTATTATTATCAGAGGCTGAATGGCCATCTGTGAGGAATGCTTTGTGTTTTTCCCTTATGGCAAAAGGAGGTTGGACTGGATGGCCCTTGGAGGTCTCCTCCTATTCTAGGAACCCGTTGTTGTTGTTGTTGTTTTTATTATTATTATTATAAGAGGCTGAATGGCCATCTGTGAGGAATGCTTTGTGTTTTTCCCTTATGGCAAAAGGAGGTGGGACTGGATGGCCCTTGGAGGTCTCCTCCTATTCTAGGAACCCGTTGTTGTTGTTGTTGTTACTATTATTATTATTATCAGAGGCTGAATGGCCATCTGTGAGGAATGCTTTGTGTTTTTCCCTTATGGCAAAAGGAGGTTGGACTGGATGGCCCTTGGAGGTCTCCTCCTATTCTAGGAACCCGTTGTTGTTGTTGTTGTTACTATTATTATTATTATCAGAGGCTGAATGGCCATCTGTGAGGAATGCTTTGTGTTTTTCCCTTATGGCAGAAGGAGGTTGGACTGGATGGCCCTTGGAGGTCTCCTCCTATTCTAGGAACCCGTTGTTGTTGTTTGTTGTTGTTACTATTATTATTGTTATTATCAGAGGCTGAATGGTCATCTGTGAGGAATGCGTTGATTGTGTTTTTCCCTTATGGCAGAAGGAGGTTGGACTGGATGGCCCTTGGAGGTCTCCTTCTACTCTAGGAACCTATTGTTGTTGATGTTGTTAGTAGTAGTAGTAGTAGCAGCAGCAGAGGCTGAATGAATATTATCATCATTATTATGAATAAATTCAGGGGCTTATTATACTCACATTTAGTTGAATTCAGTCTTAAAATCTATTATATGGCTCTCACTGAAATGAATTTCCAAATATTTTGCTTTTATGGCTCTCTGAGTAGTGGGTAGGTAGATCATTTTGACTTGGCTGTTTTAGAAGTAGCTCGCATGCTGAAAAAGTGTGAGCACCCCTGGGTCAAACCCTTGTGCTGGCAGGACTGAAGACTGACAGGTCGTAGATTCGAATGCGGGAGAGCGCAAATGAGCTCCCTCTGTCAGCTCCAGCTCCCCATGCGGGGACATGAGAGAAGCCTCCCACAAGGATGGTAAAACATCAGGGTGTCCCCTGGGCAACGTCGTTGCAGACGGCCAATTCTCTCACACCCGTAGCAACTTGCAGTTCCTCAAGTTGCTCCTGACACAAAAACAAACAAAAACTTGGCAATCTAAAAAGCGCTCAATTGCGAAAGTGCGTGACAATGATACTTCTCCTCTTTTCACAACATTTTGGAATTCTGGAGGTGGATGTTCAACCTGTAGGCATAAGTGCCAGGGGTTACCAGCCTCTTAAAACGACACCTTAACTGCTATGGAGTCATGGGAGTTGTAGTTTTTACAAGGTTTTCAAGCCTTCTCTGCCAAAGAGTACAAAGCCCAGGAACGAACCATGGTTTTAAATGAAATTCTAATGGCACTTTATTGTATTTGAACTGTATTTTTAACATTGTGATGACGCAAATATGCAATAGTTTTTATTTTATTTTTTTTGCATTTGATTTGTTTTTTTTTTATTCTAGTGGATTATGTCATGTTAGCCACCTTGAGTCTTTATGGGAAGAAAATGAGTGATAGAAATAAAAGTTAATAATAACAGTTTTAGCAGTGCCAAACTGTGTTAAATTTACCCTGTAGATGGAGCCAGAGTGATTCGTCTTCAAGCAACCAATTCTCTATTGAAAAGATCCCTTTGATTTTTCATTTTAGTTCATGCCGTTATCATATAAGATAGATCATGATTTTTTTTTATCAAAAGGGATAATTTCTAAAGTCTTTGACCCCCATCCCTGCCCTCAACAAGGCAGTTTCTAGGCACCCCTCTCCATCAGATGGAGGTTTCTAGACCCTCCTCCCCATTAGATGGCGGTTTCTAGACCGTCTCCCCTTCAAATGGTGGTTTCTAGATCCCCTCCCCATTGGATGGCAGTTTCTAGACCCCCTCCCCTTCAGGTGGTGGTTTCTAAATCCCCTCCTCATCGGATGGCAGTTTCTAGACCCCCTCCCCTTCAGGTGGAGGTTTCTAGACCCTCCTCCCCATCGGATGACAGTTTCTAGACCCCCTCCCCTTTAGGTGGTGGTTTCTAGACCCCCTCCCCATTGGATGGCACTTTCTAGACCTTCCTTCCCTTCAGATGGCAGCAACTAGACCAGTGTTTCTCAACCTGGGGACTGCAAGGGGGTGTCAGAGAGGTCACCAAAGATCATCGTGGGGATTCAATTCCATCGTTGGTGGAGTTCAGAATGCCCTTTGATTGTAGGTGAACTATAAATCCCAGCAACTACAACTCCCAAATGACAAAATCAATCCCAACCCCATCAGTATTCAAATTTGCGTGTATTGGGTATGTGTGCCAAATTTGGTCCACTGAATAAAAATATATCCTGCACATCAGATATTTTCATGAGGATTCATAACAGTACCAAAACAACAGTTATGAAGAAACAACGAAAATAATGATATGGTTGGGGGTCGCCACAACATGAGGAACTGCATTAAGGGGTCGCGGCATTAGGAAGTTTGAGAACCACTGGTCTAGCTGGACCTTACTTCCATTCAGATGGAAGTTTAGATCTCCTTCCCCATCAGATGGCGGTGCCTAGACCTGGAGAACAAACCCTATGAGGAGCAGCTTACAGAGCTGGGCATGTTTAGCCTGAGAGGAGACATGATAGCCATGGATAAATATGTGAGGGGAAGCCATAGGGAGGAGGGAGCAAGCTTGTTTTCTGCTGCCTTGGAGACTAGGACGCAATGGAACAATGGCTTCAAACTACATGAAAGGAGATTCCATCTGAACATTAGGAAGAACTTCCTGACTGTGAGAGCCATTCAGCAGTGGAACTCACTGCCTCAGAGTGTGGTGGAGGCTCCTTCTTTGGAAGCTTTTAAACAGAAGCTGGATGGCCATCTCTCGGGGGTGCTTTGAATGCAATTTTCCTGTTTCTTGGCAGAAAGAGGTTGGACTAGATGGCCCACGAGGTCTCTTCCAACTCTATGATTCTATGACCTCTCTCCCCATCAAATGGCGGTTTCTAGACCTTCCTTCCCATCAGATAGCAGTTTCTAGATCTTCCCCTTCAGGTGGGCGTTTCTTGACCTTCCTTCCTTTCAGATGGTGGTGTCTAGACCTTCCTTCAAGGTGACAGTTTCTAGACACTCCTTCGTATTGGATGGCATTTTCTAAATCTAAACCTTCCTCCCCTCCAGCTCTCCCTCCCCATCAGATGGTGGTTTCCAGACCTTCCTCCCCTTGAGGTAGCAGTTTCTAAATCTTCCTTCCCTACAGATGGCGGTGTCCAGACCTTCCTCCTCATCATATGGCGGTGTCTAGCTCTCCCTTCCCACAGGGTGGCGGTATCTAGACCTTCTTTCCGTTCAGGTGGCGGTTTCTACATCTTCCTTCCCTTCAGATGACGGTGTCCAGACCCCCTCCTCCTCAGATGGCGGTGTCTGGCTCTCCCTTCCCACCGGGTTACGGTGTCTAGACCTCCCTCCCAATCAGATGGCGGTTTTTAGACTTCCCTCACCTTCAGATGGCGGTGTCCAGACCTCCCTCCTCATCAGATGGCGGTGTCCAGACCTCCCTCCTCATCAGATGGCGGTGTCTAGACCTCCCTCCCAATCAAATGGCGGTGTCTAGCTCCCCCTTCCCACTGGGTGGCTGTGTCTAGACCTTCTTTCTCTTCGGATGGAGGTTTCTAGACCTTCCTCCCCTTCTGATGGTGGTAACTAGATCCCCCTCCCCATCGGATGGTAGTTTCTAGGCCTTCCTTCTCTTCAGATGACGGTGTCTAGACCTCCCTCCCCATTGGGTGGCAGTTTCTAGGCTTCCCTCCCCTTCAGATGGCGGTGTCTAGACTTTCCTGCCCTTCAAATGGCGGTTTCTAGGCCTTCCTTCCTTTCAGATGGCGGTTTCTAGACTTCCCTCCCCATTGGGTGGCAGTTTCTAGGCTTCCCTCCCCTCCAGATGGCGGTTTCTAGGCCTTCCTCCCCTTCAGATGGCGGTTTCTAGGCCTTCCCTCCCCATTGGGTGGCAGTTTCTAGGCTTCCCTCCCCTTCAGATGGCGGTTTCTAGACATTTCTCCCCTTCAGATGGAGCATTCTAGACCTTCCTCCCCATTGGGTGGCAGTTTTTAGGCTTCCTTCCCCTTCAGATGGCAGTTTCTAGACCTTCCTCCCCTTCAGATGGTGGTGTCTAGACCTCCCTCCCCTTCAGATGGCGGTTTCTAGACCTTCCTCCCCTTCAGATGGAGGTTTCTAGGCCTTCCTCCCCTTCAGATGGCGGTTTCTAGACCTTCCTCCCCTTCAGATGGCGGTTTCTAGACCTTCCTCCCCTTCAGATGGAGGTTTCTAGACCTTCCTCCCCTTCAGATGGCGGTTTCTAGGTCTTCCTCCCCTTCAGATTGAGGTTTGTAGGCCTTCCTCCCCTTCAGATGGCGGTTTCTAGGTCTTCCTCCCCTTCAGATGGAGGTTTCTAGACCTTTCTCCCGTTCAGATGGCGGTTTCTAGACCTTTCACCCGTTCAGATGGCGGTTCCTAGACTGTCCTCCCGTTCAGATGGTGGTTTCTAGACTTCCCTCCCCTTCAAATGGGAGTTTCTAGACAACCTCCCCTTCAAATGGCAGTTTCTAGGCCTTCCTCCCCTTCAGATGGCGGTGTCTAGACCGACCTCCCCTTCAAATGGCGGTTTCTAGGCCTTCCCTTCAGATGGCGGTTTCTAGGCCTTCCTCCCCTTCAGATGGAGGTTTCTAGACCTTCCTCCCCTTCAGATGGCGGTTTCTAGACCTTCCGTTCAGATTGAGGTTTGTAGGCCTTCCTCCCCTTCAGATGGCGGTTTCTAGACCTTCCTCCCCTTCAGATGGAGGTTTCTAGACCTTCCTCCCCTTCAGATGGCGGTTTCTAGACCTTCCGTTCAGATTGAGGTTTGTAGGCCTTCCTCCCCTTCAGATGGCGGTTTCTAGGTCTTCCTCCCCTTTAGATGGAGGTTTCTAGACCTTTCTCCCGTTCAGATGGCGGTTTCTAGACCTTTCTCCCGTTCAGATGGCGGTTTCTAGACCTTTCACCCGTTCAGATGGCGGTTCCTAGACTGTACTCCCGTTCAGATGGTGGTTTCTAGACTTCCCTCCCCTTCAAATGGGAGTTTCTAGACCCCCTCCCCTTCAAATGGCAGTTTCTAGGCCTTCCTCCCCTTCAGATGGCGGTGTCTAGACCGACCTCCCCTTCAAATGGCGGTTTCTAGGCCTTCCCTTCAGATGGCGGTTTCTAGGCCTCCCTCCCCTTCAGATGGCGGTTTCTAGGCCTCCCTCCCCTTCAGATGGCGGTTTCTAGGCCTCCCTCCCCTTCAGATGGCGGTTTCTAGGCCTCCCCCCCCTTCAGATGGCGGTTTCTAGGCTTCCCTCCCCTTCAGATGGCAGTTTCTAGGCCTCCCTCCCCTTCAGATGGAGGTTTCTAGGCCTTCCCTCCCCTTCGGATGGCAGTTTCTAGGCCTCCCTCCCCTTCAGATGGCGGTTTCTAGGCCTCCCTCCCCTTCAGATGGCGGTTTCTAGGCCTCCCTCCCCTTCAGATGGCGGTTTCTAGGCCTCCCTCCCCTTCAGATGGCGGTTTCTAGGCCTTCCTCCCCTTCAGATGGCGGTTTCTAGGCCTTTATTTATTTATTATTTATTTCGGGATTTTACCCCGCTCTTCTCAACCCCCAAGGGGGGACTCAGAGCGGCTTACAGTACGGCACAATTCGATGCCCACATAATAACAATATAAACCCCAAAACACTTCAACAATTAAAATACATTAAAAATACATTAAAATACAACTACATTAGCACCATACACATTCACTCTGGATTAAAACAATGTTCAGTCCATAAAAACATTGGCCATAATCACCCACTTTCATTAAAAACCAATCTAAAATGCTGCCTTGTGCTGGTGTACGAATGCCTGGTCCCACAGCCAGGATTTTACTTTTTTCCTGAAGGCCAGGAGGGATGTGGTGGATCTTACATCAATAGGAAGTGCATTCCACAGGCGGGGAGCCACCACCGAGAAGGCCCTATCCCTCGTCCCCACCAGCCTCATCTGAGACGTAGGCGGGAGCGAGAGCAGGGCCTCCCCGGATGATCTTAGATTACAAGGTGGGACATAGCGGCTGATGCGTTCGGACAAGTAAGCTGGGCCAGAACCGTATAGAGCTTTAAAGGTCAAAACCAGCACT